>JAVGWX010000002.1:70392618-70844536 GCA_036924085.1 Ariolimax columbianus
TACTACCTTTACTGTAATAAGAGATTCAAACAATTAATCAAAGCCCATCTATTCTCTTGGTTGCATAGGCTATTGACAACATACTGCCAGTATTCACGGTCTTGGGCTCTCCAGGTTTAATAATTTAATTTTAGTTCCTTCTCACATTCTCTTTTCCACGTCGTCGTCGGACCCCCCCCCCCCCCCCAAATTCCATGTGAGAGCATATCTGGCTATGTTGGACTGTGCCTTCCGAAGCTTATGCCTTATTCAACCCCATTTTCTACGCTACATTTGTTGTTCCAATGTCTGTTGTTGGCTCCTTCCCCACAGGTCTTCATTCCTCACCATGGCCATAAGAGATTGCAAGCATGAATTTGCTGTTGGGAAAGTTTTAATTATCTTGAGTGTTACCTTGGACTTAGGGGGGAGCAGCGAATAGTAAGACCGTAACCTGCCATGTATGTTGTACGAGGCAACTTAGGAAGGTTGGATATGGGGATGGCTACCCATCCTGTAGATACGTTTACAAAAACTCCAACGTATGTGAACAGGTTTGATGTTTTGACATGTATTTGTTGAAGATTCCAGAGGGAGCTGAAAAGGTCTTAACTGATTGAAATGTTGAGTGAACACATTCTTTATGCTTCCCCAGATTATTAATACCAGCAAAACAAACTAACATTTTATATTTTTTGTGAACAGCGTCGAATGTCAGTTACTGACAATGGAGGCATCAAATACCCAGAGACAATGGAGGGAGGACGTCCCAAAATTGGTGGGCTCATGGATCCCAGGCAGGGAGTGGTGGACCGAGCAACTCGGTGTCAGACCTGTGCTGGAAACATGACGGAATGTCCTGGTCACTTTGGTCATATTGAGCTAGCTAAACCAGTCTTTCACGTGGCCTTCCTTACCAAAACAATGAAGATCCTCCGATGTGTTTGCTTCTTCTGCTCCAAGCTTCTCATGGATCCGGTATGTTACATTTTCTTCTTGTTAATGTATATGATCAAAGTCATTCTAATATGAAACTGAATGATAATGGTTTCAAAATTGTTGGTTAAGCTACTTTCTTTAACACATTGACTACCATGAGCTGTTCATCATTAGTCTTCAGCTTGTTAACCCTTTTCGGTCTGGGCCAATGTTGCAGATTTGTGTTGTTCTGTCTGGGCCAAAATGTCTGATTAAATATGTCAAAGTTTAATTCAAAATAAAGTTAATTAATATTGAACAAATTGAGGATATGAAGTATTCATAATAAATATTTTTATTAATATGAAGCAGTAAATATTAATAAAAATGTACAAAATTGTAGAGGAAAACATTTTATGGTACTAACCATGTTGTTTCACAGATATATTCGTCAATTCCCTTTACACAAACCTTTTGTATGTGCCCCAGTTAGTCTGAATACGGTGTGTGTTAAATAGCCATGAGTAATCCAGTTCCTGGATTATTGGACTGATTAAATCATTTCTTGGGCCGCTAAGTCTGACTTTCGTCTTGATGAATGTGTTGACTTTCAAAGCTCATATAATTCTCTGTCGACCTACCGGAAATAATCTTACAGTTAAAGGAAATTCCACAAACTAAATTACAAACGTATGTTTCATAGTTGGGTTGGGGTCATGACGGGCTTGCCAGTTTTAGGTTTTCAGCACCTACCAACTGGAAAGGGTTAAGCGACAAATTCAATTATTTTCAAAATGACACATAGTTCATAGCAATCTCTTCACAATTAGGAAAACTACAGCTTCATTTTTACACACAGATCATTGCACACAAAAAAAGTTAAGAGAAAAATCAATTAACATACATGTTTTGATAATGATACAAGTCATTACAAATATATAAATAGGTAATGACTGGGTGACTGAACCAGGACAAAAAATGAAACTCACTTCGCAGTCTCAAGACTTGTCAGGGATAAAACTAACAAAAAACAAGACGATGTATAACGATAATACAATACTGTTTGAGTTGGCGACCATCATCAGGAAAGAGCCAGGAACGTTGTTATACATAACCAACACAAAATAATGTTTACCATGTCAAATTTATTATTTGTACTATTATGAAAGTTAGCTACAGGTGTTGTTTTCTCCGTTATGTGCACAGGCCATAGGCTGTTTTATCTCTTCTTTCATGATGTACCATGCAGACCCGCATAGGCATTCATGGATTTCCACATTGTTCTGTTCCATGTGTTTACTAATTCTGCTATCTGTATTGTCTTCCGTGCAATGATTTTAAACTGTTCAACATTGTCTCTTATGCAGGAATTATATTTTTTGCCATTATTACCAAACAATTGATGGATATTTTGTTCTGGTGTGGGTAATTAGTTTTATGTACTTGATTCTCAGCACATTCTCATTAGTCTTCTTTGTTGTCATTTGGGATTCTTTACATTGTTCTGACTGCTGTCAGCTTATTTTCTGCTGCGTCTTCAGCCTCAGATAAGGAACAAGATACAGCACAGTTAATGCGCTGACACCAGCCAGCGGCTCGTAACTGACAGCTTGCATCGACTTAGTGAACCAGAGCTGATCAAGACTTCATTCTGCATCCCAAGGATGAAAAAGGGGCTACACTTGTATAGTCTAGCTGAGAGAAAAGATTTCGCAGAGGGAAGGCAAACCTGGCCCCAAAAAATGCAGAACTGAAATTGATTGTCGGGCCGGAAGGAGTAGGTATTGCAGCCCCAATGTAAACTAAGACGCAACATCCTTTTCAGGATAAACGTTGAAGAAGGACCCCCAAATTGGTTTCCAGAACCTGCTAATCGTGCAGATAAATAGGCTGACATAGTCGCTTGCCTTTGTCTTTTACCATTTCAGCTATATAGAATGTTAGTAATTGGCTTTTCTGTTCTCAGTCTCACCCAAAGATGAAAGATGTCATAAGCAAGTCCAAGGGCTACCCTCAAAAACGACTCGCCCATGTCTACAACCTGTGTAAGGGTAGAAAGATTTGCGAGGGAGGAGATGAGATGGAAAAGAAGAAAGATGACAACACAGAGGAAGCTGCTGATCGCCCAGAAGACGGACACAAGGTAGGTCATAATGATTTTAAAGTGATTTCTTCTACCGAATCAGGGTATTCAGGGACAACAAACACAACTATTTTCTCTCCCACACACAAATACATACAACACATCCCACAAGATATTGAAGTGGTTCGCTCTGTCTACCAGAAATAGATATTCTTTAACCTTTACATTGCCATGTTATTTTTCAGCTTGCCACACTTTACTATGGTTGTTGACTTTGAGAACCTGTAACCTTTTTATTTGTTGGTCTGTAGATATGATTTTGTTGTGTAGAGACAAATTTATTTTTTAAAATTTGTTCTGTGTGTTAATTTCTGAGACAAGGAGATGGATATAGTGTTGAAAAACAGTACAAACATTTAGACTTGCCCTGTTTCGATGTCCTTTGCCTGAAAAAAAAAAGATTCCTGCAGAAAACGGATTATCAATGTTTACAAGGTGGTCATATCTGTTAGTTTCTGTATCCACTATGGGTGTAATTATTATATCTACATAAGCAGACTGAACAGATCATCTACCTTAGAAATGACGGAGTGAATACAGCAAATGTGGTGGACACTGAAAGTAGAGGTACTTGATGGTTTGCAGCAAGTTGCACTGGCAGTCTGGGGTCGAGCATTGTCATGTTGCAATAGGGCACCTTTACTCAGAAGTCCACGTCATTTGAATTTCATTGCGGATTTGAAGATTATTCCACAGAGCTTTATACGTGGCACTGGTGATGGTGTTGCAATAGGGCACCTTTACTCAGAAGTCCACGTCATTTGAATTTCATTGCGGATTTGAAGATTATTCCACAGAGCTTTATACGTGGCACTGGTGATGGTGTTCCCCCTGGGCATGTAGTGCTCTAAGCCTCGTTCATCCCAAAATAGTCAGCATAGCCTTCCCTGCGGATTACTGCGTGCAATACTTCTTCGGTTTCGCTGAGGGATGGTGCCATTCCTTGCTTGCTCTCTGCATTTCAGGCTCGTGGTAGTGAATCATGGATTCATCTCTAGTAACAATTCTTGCTAGAAAACCATCACCTTTTGCTTCAAAGTGCCGCAAAAGTTCCTGACAGGCATGTTGTTTCAATTCTGGAGCAAACTGCCGTGGCACCCACCTTGCAGACACTTTGTGGTACTGTAGCACATCATGGAGAATGTGGTGTGCTGAATCGTGACTGATGTTCAGATGTGCTGCAATTTCATTCAGTCAACAAGCAATTTTGTTTACAAGTTGGTCAACGGCTACAACCGACTCTGGAGTCACTACTCAGTGTGTCTAACTCGGTCGTGAGCAGTCTGTCACAAAACTCACGCTGTTTTGGAACTGCCCACTTCACTCATAGACTTGCTGGAGTGAAAGGCATGCATTACTGTACTGGACCTTTATTTGCAGATGAATTTCTATTGGTTTCACCCCTTCGCTACTCCTGTTTGGTGCATGTCAATAGTGGGCCAGTCATCTTTTAACTGCAATTATGACACATTTGTCTGCACAGTGATGGCAAGTGTAGGACACTCTTGACATCCTTAACAACCATATTAACAAGTTACAACACAATGGCATGGTTTTTCTCATTTCTGTCCCAATTTTCAGGTTTTCATATGAAGCCTCCTCGTATTTGAACAGTGCCACAATTATACATAATGGTTTGATCTAATATTGTTGAACATTAGATGTGACCACAGTCCGAAGGTGTTAGTTGTTCACAATTAGATGGTGTTAGTTTCTGAAAATGATTTATGAATCTCCTCACAGAGTCATGGTGGCTGCGGTCGGTATCAACCTAACATCAAGAGAATTGGCTTGGACATGATTGCAGAGTGGAAGAACATAAATGAAGAATCACAGGAGCGCAAGATATTTGTCGCGGCTGAAAGGGTGCTGGAGATATTCAAGCGTATAACAGATGAGGAGTGCATTGTCCTGGGTATGGATCCCAAGTGGGCTCGACCTGACTGGATGATTGTGACTGTGTTCCCAGTTCCGCCCCTCTCGGTCAGACCTGCTGTGGTCATGTTTGGTAGCGCCCGCAATCAGGTAAGCTGAGAAGACTGTATGAGTGTGGGCTTGTTTTGTTGTCTTGAGAAATCCATACCATGTTGCTGCATGTTTACCCCCTAAAATGATGTCATCCGTTGTTAGAATATTATTTGACCAAAGGCATGGGCTGTAACGGTCAGCAACTCAAATCTCACTGCTAGTGTCATGGTCTGTGACCCAGAGCTGCTAAGACCCTTCTCTGTCTCCACATGGTGATCCTGGATAACAGGGCAGACTGGCTACGGAGAAGAGATCGAATAGGGAAGGCTAACCCCGTACCCAAAAATGCCATGCTGAAGTCGGATGTGTCTGACCAAAAGGTGCATATATTGTAATCAAGCTGAAAACTGCTATGAATACATTCCGTTCTCTGGACTACATTCTGCTATTTACCTTTTCAGGGTTTGGTAGTGGGAGACTGAGAACGAACGAAGAAGAAGAAGAAATACACCTGGCAATGACAATGCAGACAGACTGGCTAAGAAGTCAACAATATACACGCAACAACCTTACATGGACCCAAACAACTACTTAAGCCTACGAACAAAGAGGCCTGGCTGAATAAATGAGGAACACTGGGAGAGAAATCTACAAACATATGGCAATCCCAAAGATAACATCAACCTACAGAAAAGGAGAAACCAAAGCACCATTTTTAAACTTTGCACTTAACAGATACAACTTAAGTCACTTGAACAGAATCCAACCAGTACATACTCCAGAGTGTACATAGCCCTATGGCCTATGAAACTTGAAAATCATCTTTTTGAATGTCCGGCGCTTGCCAGTGTTAGGAAAGAGCTTCTTCCTCCGAGGCCAAACAAATGAAACACTTTGTACGGAACTAAACAACAACTTACAAACACTTGCAGATACCACTATATGGCATTGGGCGAAAGGGCAGGAGCCCATAGGACGCTGTATCAATAACGAACCAACCAACATGCACATAAACAAACTAAACAGATCTACCTCCGAAAAATCTGTTGCAACTTTAACTCTCAATATTGTGATAATCTTCAAATCCGAGTGAAAAGAGAATATATTGTTTCAAAATTAGATTTTTCTTCTTCTTCATTCGTTCTCAATCTCCCACTACCAAACCCTGAAAGGGCTTAAGTAGCAAAATGTAGTCCAGAGAACGGAATGCGGTGTGCCGTAGTTTACAGCTTGACTGCGATATTTGCACCTTTCGGTCCAACACATCCGACTTCAGCAAGCATTTTTGAGTACCGGGTTAGCATTCCCTCTTTGCTCCCTTCTCCTTAGCCAGGCTGCCCTGCTGCAGCCTGTTATCCAGGATCACCACGTGGAGGTGAAGAAGGGTCTTGGCAGCTTTGGTTCGCTGGCCGTGACGCTAGCAGTCAGCTATGGGTCGCTAACCACTGCAGCTCATGTGCTGCTCAGCATCTTGATCCCCAAATTTAGATTTAAAATAACAAAAGCTATTTTACCAGTTCTAATCGGAGAGGAAGTGATGTCTATTTTAAATTCAAATGACTTTATGTTTAGCCATTTCTATAGCATTATCCCAGATGTTTATACACGATAAACCAGTGAGAAAGCGGCTGTCTCTTTTAAGCGACAGTCGTGGTAAAGGCTTAAAAATCGCTTTTGCGCCTCATTTGTATATCAGTAATTATATATAACATATATTGTCTCATACATTTGTTGTATTTCTATTTCTAGGATGATTTGACACACAAACTGGCAGACATTGTAAAGGCCAACAACCAGCTACGAAGGAACGAACAGAACGGAGCTGCAGCACACATCATCCTTGAGGACACAAGGATGCTACAGTATCACTGTGCCACACTTGTGGACAATGAAATACCTGGCCTACCAAAGGTACCCTTCTTCATACTTTTAGGGATCATTTCAAACAGAAAAGAGCCATCCTCTCTCTACTTACCTCACTCATTTTACTCTATCTAACAATCACACTCTTGCACAACTTTCACATGCGCCCTCGGGGTGAGGCCCTTCCATTGCACTTTGGTTGGGCTGGCTTCTGAGAGTGCACAAAACTAGCATAAGTACATACAGACGCTCACATACATCCAAGCACTGGTTTATGCGTCTTAATATCACCCAATTGACTACAGTCTGGGGTGGAGCAGGCGCTCTTCGCCAGTAGAAACTAGTGAGACAAACACGTAAAATAAAATGATGAAAAATAATAAGGTACCCTTCTTCTCTTCTGACCATTAGAAATCAAACATGCAGCATAATTCTATGAGAATGTAAGCCATAAGTTGTATTATTTGCCTCAAAGGGTAACTAATACACATCCATGCACCTTCACTTTTCTGTGGTTCCTTATTGCCGGTTCGTTGTTGTTTTTTTTTTGGGGGGTTCAGCAAATATTGGCATTATTCACACTCCAAACTTGCTTGTGTTAGAATTTATGAGGCAGCAATGCCATGCCCCAATGTAGGAAGAAACACGTTCACAAAAATCATGCTGAAATCAAAAGCACTGGCCTGTTAAGCACTAAAAACACAGTACAGAAAACAATGCTGCACGAAGAGTAATAATGGTTAGGTCAAACATACTTAACCTCAGTGCTGATTCGAGTGAATTCTTGTTTCTTTGGTAGTGGGTTACAGTGGCTCTGCTTACATCTCAAGGCGTACTAGAGAAGGTGGACCGTAGTCCTCCTGGTTGTAGTACAGTGTAAAACTCGTCGGTAAGTTCACCACTATGGTGGGGGTTAGTGTTGATCGTTCACCTTATTGACCAGACTGCTGTGACACAGCCTATTTTCAGAAGTACTAATGAGGACGTGAGGCCCTGCTGTAATCAGTATCTTTCACCGGACCCTTATGTTACAGAGTATAATGTTATGCGTTTGCCAATTGCAGATTAATAATATATTCATGAGAAGTTTATCAATATTGTTATTTTGACAATATTCTACAGGCTACTCAAAAATCAGGCAGGCCTCTCAAGTCTGTGAAACAGAGGCTGAAAGGCAAGGAGGGCAGGGTCCGTGGAAACCTGATGGGTAAGAGAGTGGATTTCTCAGCCCGAACTGTCATCACGCCTGACCCTAATTTGAGGGTAGACCAGGTCGGAGTACCTAGGACAATCGCTCAGAACATGACATTCCCAGAGCTGGTCACCCCTTTCAACATAGACCGGTGAGTAGGAGAATATAATTTAGAGTTGTGTGTAGACCTTGAAATTTGCTTGTTCATTTGATAATTGTTCAAAATAGAAGTTACTATACACCTTTCATTTCTCATACCCCTTCAAAGAGTGCCTTCTGCTTTTGAAAGATGTTCATAATATTAGTCTTTTGATAAGTTTATCGTATATAGCAGCTTTACCTTTTCCGTACATTTGTACCAGTAGGCAGTGTTCGTAGCTAAAGTTAATGTTGATTTTTGTTTGTTGCCAGCTGTGTTTTGTCTCATTATAAGCCAATGTTGTGGCCCCTGGTCTCAAAAGAGGTGGAACCAGAGTGTCTGCATCCTGAATTACCTCCAATCGGGAGTTATGCCTTGCCACTGGACCAAGTTAGCTTGGAACCAGAGAGTGAGATTGATGACCAGCGCCGTTTCCTCCTCACTGTAATCCAATTACAGCGCAAGTTACATCAAGACAAAAACTGTCTGGTTTTGTTATCATCGCTTGCAATGGGCAACTGAAGGAAGAGTTTCGTTACCTATTCATATATGGATAGGAGTAACATTTTGAAGTCAATGATTGCCTATTGGATGATAACACCACAATAGGTGAATCAAGATGTCACAGGCGGCAGGACTTGAAAATCAAATGAGGGTTTAACGGAGTGCAGCCATTGAGAAATCGAAAGTGTGTCCAACCACTGAGCTACAGGAACCATCATTATCCACAATCTTCGCTATTGGCTGAGATGGGAGTGCAGTGGAATCGATTCTTATAAACAGAACAGAACTTTCTCATTATTTTACATGTACACTTTATCTGTTTAAAATGTGACTAGAGCTTATAGACTTGAAAGATATAGGTTATAGAATGGACTTGTTCTGTCTGACAGTATGCAGAACTTGGTGAGGAGAGGAGCTAACCAGTACCCTGGTGCCAAGTACATTGTCAGGGACAACGGAGAACGTATTGACCTGCGGTACCACCCAAAGGCCAGTGACATACATCTGCAGATAGGTTACAAGGTCAGGGTCATTTCTTGATCACTTAACCTTTAGCACGCTACATAATGTATGGAAAAAATTTGACCTAATTAATTTTCTTAATTAGTCGCTGTGGTAGTCGTCTTTCAAAATTTGTAACTTTTATGTTTGTTTGTCAATAAATATGATTTTCTGGCGTGTAGATACACAATAGCATAACGAACATGTGGGTGTTATTGTTTTTGTTGTATGTTTGTTAGTTTTTGAGATTTAAAAAGATGAAGTTGAAAATTTATGAAAATCTCGGGGGAAAATTTGGACTCGACCACTAGGCCTAGTCGCTTCGATAGAAAACCATGGAAACCACAATAACGTATCGATACTGTGTTTACAATATCGCCACAACTGTTAGTTTCAATTCAAACGTAGTTCTTTCATTTAAACAAACAAAATAAACAGATCTACGCGATAAAAATCTTTCTCAACAACCTACTTCCCCTTTCGCAAAAGTCGGCTTGCTCCAAACGGCGTTTACAAAATTAAAACTGTTCAAAAGCCATTTGTAATCGAACACACGATACTTTAACCGGCAAAATATCGTGTATATATGGAGGGCGTATTCAGCAGTAAAAAATGGCTGTCGGGAGTGACTCCGTTCAAAAAAAAAAAATTTTTTTTCCGCACACCGTTTTTGTAGGCCGAGCTGGTTAGAAGAGACAGGCCATTGGAGTGCTAAAGGTTAAAATGTACTTAAATTTATGTCCAACATTTTATGAGGGTTAACTGGGTTGAAAAGAATAGTACCATTGTAATGTTCAAAGCATGTTGCAATAGTTGACTGGAGAGAGTTGTGCCTGAGCTAGCAGCCTCATGTAAAACTATTGCTGTTAATATTGTAAATGCTTGTATACAGGCTCCCTGTAAAGGGGCCAACTATATTGATGGCTTAGGAATTCACTTGAAGTAAAAAGGAGTACCATCACAATATGAACATTGGTGATGTTTAGATTTTTGTTTAACAAATGCAGGTTGCCAGCCCCATGCACAACCCTACTTAACATGCAGTGGGCCGTATTTTTACTCCGCAGAATCCATGCATGGAAATACTTTACTAGGTGAAGGTGTCTCCATTTTTAAACAAATAAATGTGTAGAGGATTGAACTTTAGTTTTCCAAGTGATGGATGGCTTAGTATTTGATCAGGAATATGATGATATGTAGAATTAGATAATGTATGTTGAATACAAGTTTTGATTTAGTTTCTACCAGCAAAATTGAGCATAACAAATATTAATGTGTTAATGATAAAACAAACATTTGAACAGATGTGAGAGAAATTATTCACATTTTCTTTGTGAGCTCATCAATATCTTTACTATTTTCACTATTGGTCTCTTGAAAAAATGGTTCTATTAGAGACTAGGTTTAAGTCAAGAAATGGTTCAAGTATAGTGTGGGTTTCAAACATTTCTCTCGTATTTAGGTGTATAGAGACCTAAAATGGTTCAAGTAAAGTGTTGGTTTTATTGGAGAGATGGTTCAAGTAGGACTTGGGTTTAAGTGAAGAGACATGGTTCAAGTATTTCTTTTATTTAAGTACAGATATGGTTCACGTAGTTCTTGGGTTTAAGTACAGATATGGTTCACGTAGGTCAAGTAGAGTGGGTTTCAGTGGAGAGACATGGTTCAAGTAGTGAGGTTTTGAACATTTCTCTTCTGTATTTAGGTGGAGAGACACATGATAGACAACGATGTGGTGGTGTTCAACCGCCAGCCCACACTTCACAAGATGAGTATGATGTGTCACAGGGTCAAGGTCTTGGCCTGGTCCACCTTCAGGCTTAATCTCAGGTACACACTCTTATTTCATAGATATGTCAATTTATTTTATGTCACTCTTCGTAACAACCTTACTTCATGTGTGCTACTTAACAAACCTCATTTCATGTCCTGGAGACACAATATGTCTGCTCTCACTAGAGTAGAATAATCAGGTTCCAAACAAGACATGAAAGTAAAGTAAAGATCCCGTCACGCCATGAGGCGCATAGGAAATATGGTGTTAGGCTCTTATTATTTTATAACCAATGGCACATAGTGGATAGTGTGGTCAACATCACGCTGGCCACCTTTACTTTCCAGATTTTTTTGGTACCCAATTTCTGTGGCTGGGTCGACCACACGGGCCGGTTTTGCGATCATTAAAAAAAAATCTCGCACCAGCTGGAGATAAAACCATGATAGCTGGACTGGGAAGCCAGTGCACTAATCGCTGCACTTCCGTGGCCCCCTAAACAAGACATGAGCCGTTGATAAAAACACCTACTTAGTGGCCACAGACCATACACCTACTTTCAAGTACTGCGATGGATGAGACAAAACAGAATACATTATTCTGGTTTGCCCATAGATAACTATCACCAACAACCTGTTTGGAGAGACAAAACTAATGAAGAAAACATGTACATTTCCCCATCTGGAAGGGAAGGAAGACTAACATCTGGTCAGACAAAATATACTGAGCAGAAATGTTAGTCAGGGTCAGGCAAAACATACTGGTCAAGAGCCTCACCGTGGCTTCCTCATAGCCCTTCCTGGAAATGGCTGTTTTCATGGCAGCCTGGCTAACAAGGTGAAGGACAGACGTGATCTCCACAGTAGCATGGCACAACCGCCCGGAGGACCCTGGTCCACCTTCATCAGCACACTTGGAATGTGAGGAAAGCTACTGCAA
The DNA here is from genome assembly GCA_036924085.1 of Ariolimax columbianus. Lineage (NCBI taxonomy): Eukaryota > Metazoa > Mollusca > Gastropoda > Stylommatophora > Arionidae > Ariolimax > Ariolimax columbianus. Next base: position 70,404,539 of record JAVGWX010000002.1, read on the forward strand.
CCTGCCACTTATAGTCCTTTTCACGTTGCACAAAAGAGCATTGTGGGCATTCGAAACAACCACCCTCATCTGACATCAGGGTACAAATTATTGAAAACTCATTATCTCTGGTATCAGAAAAGTCTGTCTGCTGTATGTAACTTTTGAGGATTCTGTATTTCATCTTTCTATGATGGACAATAAAGTAAATATATTCACAGAATACTATACATGCAGTCATTATGTGTGTAACAGGTGAGAATTTGACCACAGCCACGCTGAGAGAGACTAACAATGTAGTCTGTGGTAGATGACTATTCTACTTGTACAGGTCAAAAGCTCCCCTTGTGGAGTAGCCTTCTGTATCTGAATGAAAGCTTCAGAAACACTACCACATGTATGATACAGCAATAAGATCGATCATCCTGTGTTATACTGCATTCTTGCCTGGCTTAAGCCATGGGAGACCAGTCCATGATGGAGGTAAACTTTCCGCTTAACTGCACATCCGAATTCAGTTCAGGTTATCACTACTCAAGGACCTTTCTTCTCGGACTGAAGCAGATTTCATCCTGCAAGCCTATCTCTCCACCGGAGGTTAGACGATACCTCTCCCAACCTCGTATTCTCAGCACAGCAGGGTCACGCTGACCAAAGTGGACACAATCAGAAGCCTTGGCGGCGGAACACAGAAAAACAGAAAGTTTGACATGGAAAGCCTGACACAAACATTGGTCTAACACACTCCTCGCAGCCCTCATCAAAAGGCAGCAGAGTACTCTGTACCACCTGGGGAGTTTGTATGGATTTTGTCGACACTCTACACATGAACACATCCTCAGCAGTTGGACATCGTAGTGGTCGATCGACACAACAGGCTTTTGACGCATACGCAAACATTATTATTATTAATAAGAAAAAAGTCTGCCATGTGCTTTCCAAGACAAACAGAATAAAACCACTGTTTATGTCAACTAAAGAGGGTTGTGATTGATGCTGGCAACCTCATGATGACCAAATGCAATGTTGTACCTATGCTTCACCAAATGGGTCAGCAGGAAAATAAACAAGTGAAGAGCTTGTTTTCCTGGTGATCAGAAGAAGAAACATCAATTATGATTTAGTGCCAAGTGATATATTAATGTCAGTAAGTTTAATATATTTTCCATATTTGATTGGCCAGTGTAACAACACCTTACAACGCAGACTTTGATGGCGATGAGATGAACCTTCATTTGCCCCAGTCCCTGGAGACAAGAGCCGAGATCTACAACTTGGCAGCTGTCCCTCGTATGATCATCACTCCACAAGCCAACCGGCCTGTCATGGGTATTGTGCAGGATACACTCTGCGCCGTTAGAAAGATGACCAAGAGGGATGTGTTCATAGACAGGGTGAGTTGAGTATTCTGAATGTAGCAAGTATATTGGAGTAAAACGCTTGATGAGTTTGAGTGATGCAGATCAGGGAGCGAGGGGAGAAATAGTTGTGTTAGTGTTTATTTTCCTTTGGCCCTTTCCAGTCTTGCCCATTTGCATTTTAACTCTTTCCACGCGCAATAGTTTTCTCAACTGTACGCAGTCAAATTAAGGGAGGCAAAAAATACCAGTGGTTGTGTTTTTTAAATCACAATAACAAGTTTAATAAATAAACATATCTGTATCTTATTATACATCAATTTGAAGGCAAATGGACAATCTACTAGATAAAGAAGATTGCACAGCAATGCATAAAGTACTTTAGAAGAAACAGTAAAAAATATTACAGGAAATGAAAACAAATATTTAAATATTCAGTGACATATGATACCCTTACTCTTCATTATCTCAGCATCTGCAATGCCCGTCCATTTTTTGCTTATACTAATTAGTTCACATTCCAATTAGTGAAGTCCAGGCCAAATTTGAAGGTAATACATCTGACAGAAGTGAAGATATGACACATTTACTAAAGATGATGTCGACGTTGAAAAAATTGACGAACATATTCAAAAATATAAAAACTATATGCACTGCACACTGTGACTGCTAACATGCAGTAAAGGATGTTATGCTTTATGGAAAGCCTCAAAGCAATCCTTGGGGTGTAAGTGAGGCTGATTTGTCGACAACACAATTTCTGTCTCTTTTCGAATACGAGATGATGTGTCTCTTGTCTTGGAGGGGTTTGTAGCGGGTTGTCTGCCAGGCTTTCTTGGAGCATCACCTGCTTCAGGAACTGTTGCAGCAGCATGATGTGTGAGCTGAGTCACAAGTTCTCGCTTGAACTTCTTCAGGCTCAATCGCTTAGAGCCAGCTTCACGAGTCAAAGTGTGAAGAGTGACTTCAAGTAGCCAATAAAACACCATCTTCCACCATTTTATTGTTTTCCTTTCAAAGGTGCAATAATAGGTGACCTTCTGATTCAAAGTATCGCACCCATTCATGCACATGTTGTACTTCTGAATCATTGATGGCTTGTCAACTGAATCATTGATGGCTTGTCAACTGAATCATTGATGGCTTGTCAACATCCTTGACTTGTGTTGTCTCAACAACTGCATCTGTGCTGACCATGAGGACACTCTTCTTTGCCTTTTTGTCTCTAAATCCAACACACATGGTTTCATGCTGATTCTCAAACCAACGCATCTCACGGTACGGAAGAATGAGGGTCTTCAACTCCAGAGCAAAGCCAACACGATTGACATTGAGTGTGCCAGTATAATACTGACGACGCTCAAGAAGAAAATCAATTAGAACACGAGTCGTGTAGAAGCGATCTGCAAAAATCTTGTGTCCCTTGCCAACGTAAGATAACAATGTGTCAAAAACTTTGACAGCATGACTTGATGCAGGGTCTGCATCAGGGTTGTAAGATGTTTCAGTACCAAAATAAGTAAGTATGTTGTTCACATATCCTGTTGCCGAGTCGCAAAGGCCAAATGTTTTTATGTGGTACTTCTGGGGTTTTGCAGCATTATACTGCTTGAACTTCCATCATCTGCCTTTGAACCCTATCACCATCTCCTATACTCAAATCCTGATAGGGGTAGAATGCTGCTCGGTACTTTCTCAGAAGTAGATTCATGAATGGCTCGATTTTATCTAACCCTTCAGCACTTTCGTCACCTGCATGCATCATTGTATAGAATATATCCTGAAAACGGTAACGAGGGAAACATTGAGTGGTACCATGGTGTGTACAATTCAGGTGCCAAAGACCAGTAGTCAGGAATCTCTGGCCGTCTATCAATGCCGATCATGATAATAACGGCAAGAAATTTATCAATCTCATGGGGAGTAATGTCAACCCAACGGGAGTACACTGAGCGATGAAGAGATGGAGTGTTGATAGTAATTTTCTTCCGAGCATATGCATTTATAGAAACAACAAGTAATATCTTGACTTCTTGATCAAACAGTGCTGAAAAGCACTCAATTGCTGTTGACTGCCCTGTAAGACCTGACTCAGGAGACACACCTGGTTCTTGCTTAGGAATAAATCGGAAAGCATTTTTTGTGGAACCGTCTCTGACTTCATGCCACTCATCTCTTTCTACTGGGGCACTTCTAGATCTAGTTGCAGAGTTTACATTTCCTGCTCTACCTTTTTCAGCTACTAGATTTATATTAGATCTCGGTCATTTTGAGGCCGAGGGCTCAGTATCAAAATAATTTTGACGACTAGAACTAGCTGTGGGCGTGGCAGCACGGTCGTGATAGTCATCATCTACCAATTCACTGTAACTGTTCTGATAATCAATGTCAGCATCTACTTCTACATCACTACTGTCAGTATCATACATAGATTGTTCTATCAAAATCCTCGCTTGATCGGCTGTCACACGGGTGGGACGATGATTAGCTGAAGGAGCTAGTTCCATTCTCGTTTGTTTACGTTTAGCAGCAAAAAAAACCACTTCAGAAATACAAGTTAAATCAATAATAGAAAGGTCCACGCTGGAATAATTCACAATCAAAACTGACGCTGTTATTGTAGTAAACCAGAAGGATAAAAATAGATACTGAAGGATGTAGTTGTAAAACTAGAAATACGAACATTAACGAAACAACTCACATGGCGCAGGGTACGGCGAATCGGCTGCAAAAGCATGCGCTTTGACGTAGTGTGTGGCGTATGGCATGGAATGAGTTAAGTCTAACTTAACTTAACTTAACGTTTTTATACTGGTTTAGAAGACCCTGCAGAGTCTGTATACAACCAGTTACATTTACATCACCTTGCTCTAAAAGCTATGCGCATCCAGTTTATTCTTAAATGCATTATCTGTCCCTGCCTCCACTACCTCCCCTGGCAATGCATTCCAAGCAGACACCACTCTCTGACTATAAAAATATTTCCTAATATCTAACCTGGACCTCTCTTTAGTCAGCTTGTAGCTATGCTCTCGTGTTATTGTAGGTGGCTGTATTTTAAAAAAACTTGTTATAGTCTAATTTATCGATTCCTCTGAAGGGTTGCAACTCCATATATCAAACAGTTAATTTTTTTTCTTCAAAATAAATTATTCAGCTCCCAAAGATCTTGAAGTATTCAAATAAAAATGTTAGTATGAAGAATTAAATGTGATTAATACCACATAATTTTTTTTCAATAGTTTCAGCTGATCTAATCAAATAATAAATCATTTCTCTGGTTTTTAAATAGATTTTCATCACACAAAATGCAACTATTAAAAATCATTACGATTGTAAATGCGAACCTGGCAGGAAATATCTACATTAAATAAAAGCTGCGCATGTGTCAGGTCAACCATGATTCTTAGTTCTTAGTCGACCTGTACTTCTACAGAGGCAGATGCCCCTGTGCAGGTCCCAGCTCTGGTATGAGCTGGATATAGCTGGGAGAAGGATTTCCTGCTTAGCGTGCTAGGCTTGAGCAGCTTTATACTACGCTGCATTGGTGGTTAACCAATGTGTGAGTTCATCTTAATAGACTCAAACACTAGAGCCCGTTAGGCGCCATCAATGCTGCTCTAAACTTGTAAATGTTTGCTGTGAACTAAATTGCAAAAGAAGGAAAAAAATTGCTGTTTGGTAGATTGCTTTGTGTGCAGTTGAAGTCAGATAAATGAAGCTCTAAAGAATTAATAATCTGTAAAAAGGGACCACAACAACAGTTTAATCATTTCTATCCAATTATTGGCAAATCAAATCTAAATGCTCGATTTTGAAATCAATGCTATTTACGTTGATTTATTTTGTAATATTTGTTTCAAATTTTTTTGTCTGCATTTCTGTATTATTGATAGATTATTTCATTGTGACTGACTAAAGAACATTTTCTTTAATCCTGTATGTTCAGTCCCAGATCATGAACCTACTCATGTTCTTACCAACCTGGGACGGTCGTGTGCCCCAGCCAGCTATCCTCAAACCTCAGCCTCTGTGGACTGGGAAACAGCTGTTCTCGCTGATCATTCCGGGCAGGGTCAACTGTGTCCGAACTCATTCCACACACCCCGACGCTGAAGACGTTGGTCCCTACAAGTGGATTTCGCCCGGAGACACAAGGGTAAGTCATCTCTAAGTTCAGATATTTCGCCGTAGCTGAAGCTGCAATGAATGATATGGCAGCAGTTAGTTACTGTTTGTTACTGGGACCCAAAAGTAGAGCAAAACAATAGTAAGACTGTAACCTGCCAGGAAGGTTGAACTGCCTACCAAACCCTATAGAAACTAAACGAAGCTTTCGTTGCCACTAGAATTAGTCACTCCTCTTCCACCATGAGGTGTAGGTCTTTTTATTTGGCTTGTGTTTAGTTTATATAGAGTTTATTATGCAGCCTAACTTTCCTGGCAGTTAGTATTCCTATTGTTTGTTCTCCTTTTGGGCCCCAGTAACAAAAGCGCTGGCCACCCAACAATACAAAAAACTATTAGCTATATCATTAACCATTCTTATCAGCAAAAAGAAAACTACAAGAAAAATTATCATTCTAACAGACCCCAGAAGTGTATTTCAAGCCATCAAGCCCCAAACAAGAAATAAAATATTACATTGGTCTGCTGTCCAAAAAAGCAACAGATTTAGTCCTACAGTGAAATCCCGACCGCTGGGGTATCCTTGGAAGTGAGAAGACAGATGAGTTCGCAAAAGTGGCGGCATAGAGACTCGCCATCCACAGAACTATAAAGAAGAAGCAAAGACGCTCATCAAATGATCCATGAGGGTGGAATGGAGAGATCAGCACATAGAATACAAGCCAGAAAATGACAGCTAGACAAACTTAGCGGAGATGAGCAGACAAAGATCTTCCAACTCAGAACTTGACACTACAGACTCAAGGCTCACCTCCACATATGAATGTGGAGCACCCAAGCAGACCCCAAAACATATCTTACATGGCTGCTCCACTTGTGCTAACCAAAGACTGGCAGTCTGGCCTGGGGGAGCGACCATGCTTGACAAGCTGTGGGGAACTCACGAAGACCTGAAGCACAGGGATTCCATGTAGACCTCACTGGGCTAGAAACATAGCATCAGTTTATTGAAGAATAATCACTAACTTGTCTTGTTTAAGACTGGATGAAATGAGGTCATAATGCAACCAGAGCAATCAAGTTTGTTAGAAAATGGTTAATATTGGTTGTTGCCCTCCACAGGTCCTCATTGAAGATGCTGAACTGATCAGTGGTATCATTTGTAAGAAAGCCCTGGGTACATCTGCCGGCTCTCTGGTTCACATAGTCTTTCTGGAGATGGGTCACGACATTGCTGGTGAGTTCTACGGCAACATTCAGACAGTGGTCAACAACTGGCTGCTCCTAGAGGGTCACAGTATTGGTATTGGAGACACTATTGCCGACCAACAGACTTACCAAGACATCCAGGAGACTATCAGGAATGCCAAAGTAAGTGACATTTGTTAGGCTGTAATTTAAGACTACATGAATTTTCCTCCGTTCCACTCCTTGGAAACCAGAGATTCATCACTGTAGAAGACTTCCTTAAAGGAAGTCTGTGCAAAGCACTTTGTTTGCTCTTGTTTTGGTTTCTGTAGCAATTGTTTTACATGATGAAGTTGCTAGCCCAGGGTGTCTTTATGCTTTATGACAGTCTTAGATCTTTGACTGCTGACTGATGAGGCAGCCAATGATGATCATACCTAATGACTTCTGTTATGACAGCAACAAACCTCCTTCGCTTTGATGGCTCATACAATGTTCTAGCTCTGGTAGTTCCAGCTTTTCATGTCATGTACATGAATGCTTCCTAAACTTTTCAGTGTGACGGACAGCATGAATTTATCGATTGCAGCAGATAGCAGGTTCTTCATTGTTGCATTTAGTCCATCTTAAATTTGTTTAAATGCATACTTAGTCAATTCTGTGGCTATTACCATTTCATGATAGCAGTTATAAGCGTTTATTGTTGTAACCTTTAAAAAAAAATGTGTATGGTTATTTTGTGGGCCGTTAACTGAGGGCTCATTGACCAGGACTACTAGGAAGCATAGCTGTTCACATTTCTGTTCATTTATGACAATGCAGTGTGTGTGTCGTTCTAATAATATATGTCCAGTGATGAAAACCTATACTTGACACGAGAATGAGAATTCAAATAAGACACTAATTTTTTTTCTGAGGACATCTAAAGAACAAATCTAGTTTGTGTTTGCTCAAATTCCTTACATGTTTGAGGTTTCGGATTTATCTTTGGACTGAAGACGCAGGAACAACAGTATCAGTGAGCCAGAGCTGACAAAGATGTCGTTACATGCTAAATATTATTCTTATTCTTTTGTGTTCACATTTTTTCCTAAAATGGTGTACATCCTACTGTTTGCACCTAATGACTAATTGCATCCAACTGCACACAGTGGAATGGTAACTGAATTTAAATTATTGGCTCTACTGATGATTGTTGTCTTGTGTCTCACAGAATGATGTGATTGACGTCATAGAGAAAGCTCACAACGATGAACTGGAGCCTACTCCTGGTAACACCCTCAGGCAGACTTTTGAGAACCAGGTGATTATCTTTTTGTGCTTTGTCTAACTGATTTACACTCATATTATCACAGACAGAATATCCCATGACGGGTTATCTTGCAATCATTCTTTCAGTTGATATAATACTAAGCTCAGTAGTTTGTCAGTATCTTCACCTTATGGTAAGTACGGTATCAGTATCTTCACCTTATGGTAAGTACGGTACAACTGTTTTCTATCAGGTTGGAAAGACGGACAAAGACTAGTCACACTGTAACATGTGTCATGCATATCATAAGAAATTATCTGGGATGTGCATAGGACTGGCTACCTGTAGAAACAATAAGCCACAAAAACATGACAGCAAATCAACTAGAAGAAAAGTATAGCTCAAAGAAGCCCTTCCATTAAACATGTGAAGAGAAATAGGATACCAAAAAGTATTGAGAGCTATGTTGTTTGTCGATCGTTTCCGAAGAGGACCACATTGTCATATGTCTGTGATCAGATGACAACATGACTTGCGTGTGAATTGGATTCCATTTGATCCAGTGGCAAGATATGATCAAGATGACTGGAGCAGTTATTCGGATGACCAAGGGGATCTTCTGTGTCTAGCCTTGCTCCAAACGCTCCACAGCCTTACTACCTGTTGACAAGACAGTGGTTCTTCCGCACAGTTCGTGGAATCCAGTCTTCACATGCTTAGGTAGACAAGCCCTATATCACATGGGCTTATTAGACCCATCTGCTGCCCTTACTTGGTTTAACCGGCCAGGTTGAGACTGTTGCCCGAGGTGTGGCCGCTGCTGCATATTGGCAGCTACGTGGAGCCACAAGTGAGAGTTGAGTGCCAGGTGAGGACCAATAATGGACAAACTACCCAAGGTACGGAATGGCATGTCTACCACTAGAGGGTACTACCCCTCCCTGACACTAGATGAGATCTATAGGAACTGACATAATGTCGATAAGTAAGACTTTGAGGTAGCTTCTCATGGTGACACAGAACAAAAAGAATTGGGTGTGTATTTTGTTGAAGACATGTGAGGTGACATTTTTTTAATCGATTGATTTGCGCAGGTGCCACTTTCATTTTTATTTTCATTTTCAGTTGTCGTTAAGGTATCTGCTCCAAGTTTATGGTGTTAAATGATCCTGTATATTTCAATGCTCTGTATGTCAGTAATATGCCGCCTTGCATACAATGTTTATACCATGTTTCAATGTTCTGTAGGTCAACAGAATTTTGAACGCTGCTAGAGACAAGACTGGAAGCAAGGCCCAGCAGTCACTATCAGAGTTCAACAACTTCAAGGCCATGGTCGTCTCAGGCTCTAAGGGCTCCAAGATTAATATTTCTCAGGTAGGACGGACAGAGTCACTGCTAGGCCGACTGGTGCAGTCAGTCACACCAATATTGATAATGAATGTGGACAGTCATTAACAGGTTGTTGTCAACTTTACACTGAAAACAGCAACTTTGTTTATAGTAAATGTACAAAGCGTCCTTATCAGTTTGTTGTGTACTTTATGTTAATAATAATGTTCGCCTAGGCATCTAGGGCCCGTTGCGTCGATTAACCGCTACCATGTCCATCTGCTGAATCTTGTAGCCAAAACTCATTCAATGCTGGAAAGACTGCTATCTGTCAGAGCCAAGTAGAGTTAATGCAGTATTGCTTGTAATAAATGTAAACGGGCGCTTTATTTATAGTAAATGTAAACATGCTTTATTTATAGTAAATGTAAACATGCTTTATTTATAGTAAATGTAAACATGCTTTATTTATAGTAAATGTAAACATGCTTTATTTATAGTAAATGTAAACAGACTTTATTTATAGTAAATGTAAACAGACTTTATTTATAGTAAATGTACACAGTGTCTGTAACCTGCTGTCAAATTTACATTGGCACAGTATTGTCATAAACATACATAGAATCCGTGTTCATAAATATACACTTTGACTTTATTGATCATGTTCGTTGACATCATTGTATTGATTTGTTTGTCAGGTCATTGCTTGTGTGGGGCAGCAAAACGTGGAGGGTAAGCGGATCCCCTTTGGCTTCAGGTACCGCACACTGCCCCACTTCATCAAGGATGACTATGGGCCTGAGTCTAGAGGTTTTGTGGAGAACTCGTATCTCGCTGGTCTGACACCATCAGAGTTCTTCTTCCATGCTATGGGAGGTCGTGAGGGGCTCATTGATACTGCTGTGAAAACTGCAGAGACTGGTAAGTGGACCATTACACAGCATTGTTGGCAGCCATAACTTGCATTTTCACCTTATTTCACTATCAAATATAATGTATACGAGGCGTGTTGAAATGAAACGGACCAAACTGCAACAATGGAACATACATACAATGCACATGATGTCGTCATTTCTGGTGTAAACAGCACATACCAACCAAGTTTGCAAAATTTCATTATCCTCATAGTTTCCTCAGCAGACCGTTTAAAACATGGCGGGTGTGATACAGAATCTGTCCAGAGTTAATCAGCGAGCTGTGATTCGGCTTCTAACAGCTGAAGGATGACGACCAGTTGACATTCATCACAGAATGCAGGCAGTGTATAGTGACAAAAGTGTGCCAAAGACAGCAGTGAAGAACTGGACAATGATGTTTAAAGAACGCGAGTTAGCGAAAGATCTTCCGAGACGAGGTCAGGAGCATATTGTTCTGACAGAATATGCCATCATCAAAATTGATGCAGCAATTCGGTTGGACCGTTGCCGGAGCTTACATTCACCACACTTTTGTCACCATACACTGCCTTCCTTCCCACACTACATGGTAAGAGGATTGACTTAGACTGTGTTGGTGGCAGCTCTATAGTTGGTGGTTTGATACTAAGTCTGGGAGAGAAACATCTGCAACAGGGGGATGATCCTGGGGAGTCATGCCCCAAGTGGAAACTCACCACAGACACCCAGTAGGCTAGAGGACCAAAACACTTGCTTGATATGATGTGGAATTTGTGTGGGCACATCTGATGATCATATGTCTCCTGATGCAATGTTTTGTGTTAACTGTTATATCACGAACATTATACTATAGAATTATTTTTCTCCACATTAAAACTCCCACGCAGTATAACCCACTTGAGACCCATTTTTCTTCAGTAATGTTTCATTTCACATACATTGGCTCTTATCAGAAAATAGTATTTTTGTTCTTGAAAGAAAGAAAAAAAGGATGTGACTACAGTACACGATGATAACGAATGTGACTAGCAAGACTAATCTGAGCAGAAAAACGTCTCCCATAACATGTCATATATTATAAACTAAACTGTTTACATTGAATGGCAAATAGAAAGGAATACAGAGATCTTTTGTGGGGATGCAGATTAGTATAAAAGAGATTACAGTGATGTAGATTTTATCAACTGAACCAAATTTTTTTTTAAAAATCATTACTTGTAAATCAATAATTTGGCTATGTATCCATACTTGAACAAGACAATGACATACTGTAGAAGATAATCCATGTGGTAAGGTGTTTGTTCTTTAAGTTTCACTTTATTAAGAGAAATAATCACATTTTACTGAAGGCATGTGAAGTTGAAAAATCGTTTCCCTCCGCCCTATTAAATCACCAAATGCTTCAATATATTTTAATTAAAAAACATGCAGAATCTAAGGTGACAGCACTTCCTGCCTGAATAAACATTTTCAAATTGTAAATAACTCGAAATCGGATAACATGTGAATTTTTTTTGCACACATTGTCTTTAGGATAAGGACAATTTTTCTGAAGCCGATATATCGATGCCATGTAGTGAATGTGTTAGCATTGCTACTTCAAGTTGATTGTGTGAAATACTGAATGTAGCAAATGTCCAATGATGATACACCATTTATGATTTCACGGAATGATTATCAACAGTCAATCACTCTAATATTTTTCTCTGAGGACTTTGCTGAGATGATTGTTGTTCAGTCCATGTGTGTGTGATGAGATTAACTGTTAGGAATTTCTTGCACTTGTTTAATGTTGAGATGCATTGATAGGGATTTCCACAACTTATGTAATGATGAGAATTACCTCACTTGTTTAATATTTGGATGCACTGTTAGAGGGTTCAACATTTGTATGTGCCATTAGCCATCATGAGTGGCCATGCCAGAGACAAGATCGTGATCTTTACAATTCCCTATCAGTCACAATACCCCAAGAAACCATGAGGTCCGTTGACCTCACCAAGGCTATCTATATTTTGAAATAGTAGTTGATCTCAATCTATAAAAGGGGGTCTTCTTCTTCGTACCCTATCAGACGATAGGGGGTCTGAAGATGCAGCAGTGAATGAACTGACCACAGCAAGTGACTCATAGCTGGTGCAACCAGGTAGCCTGGCTAAGAAATTAGGGATTGCAGAGGGAAGGCAGATCCCTTCCCAAAAATGAAGTGCCCAGATGTGTCATACAAAAAGGCGCAGATATCACAGCCTCGTAAACTGCTACGCAATTCAGAACTATCCTTTTTGGGATGAACACACAAAAAAAGAACAGAATCAACAAGAGCAGCACATTGAGAGCTTAGTAGTCCACAACCCAGTTAAGGTTGAAACTATGATGAACGAAACCTGAAAGAGATCCATCAAATTTATGTGAAAATGTTATTTGTGAGCAAGTGATGAAGAAATTAGTGCTACTTTAAAATCTTACATTTAATATACTCATGTATAACACGCATGCTAGATTATACCAAAAAAGGATGGTAAAATGAACATGTGCCATTGATTTTATGAATGATTGATTTTTATTAATTAATCTGAAATTATGGGTAATGACAAACAGAAACGGGTACACTATCTAAATTTTAAGTACTTTGGACACCCTCGTCATCACTCTCACTAGAATACACATGACACATTCAATTTAGCGCCATTTTCAGTGTCAAATTGCGATAAACTTTTCAATGTAGGTTACTTTCAATATTGAAAATGACGAACTCGCACGTTTTAGCGAAAGGTAAACTACTTGAAGTTGATTGTGTGAAATATAGAATGAAGCAAATGTCCAATGATGATACGCCATCTATGATTTCACAGAATGATTATCAACAGTCAATCACTCTAATATTTTTCTCTGAGGACTTTGCTGAGATGATTTTTGTTTTGTCCATGTGTGTAATGTTGAGATGGGCTGTTATGGATTTCTTCCACTTGTTTAATGGTGAGATACAGTGTTAGCGGTTTACTCATTTGATTGATGATGAGGTGCGCTGTTAGGGAATTACCCCATTTATTTAATTATGGCAAACACTATTAGAGGGTTCTCCATTTGTTTTTGACAGAGGCCATAAAAACTTCTGCATTAGCCATCGTGGGAGACCAGGCAATTCCAGAGACAAGATCGTGTTCTTTGCATATTATGTCACAATGGCCCTCAGAAACCATGAGATGTGCCATCAGTTGTTCTCACAGAGGCAATCTATATATTTAACGCATGGAAATAGCAGTTGATCTCAATCCACAAGAAGGTGCCGAAGATGTTGTATTGAATGAGTTGACTACAGCTAGTGATGCATAGCTGGCTGCTTGCATCAGTGATCTGTAACTGGCCAAGACCCTATTCTGCCTCCTAGTGGTGGCCCTGGAAACAGATTGCAACCATGCAGCCTGTCTAACAGATTAGTGATTGAAGAGGGAAGGCAGCCCCTTCCCAAAAATTAAGTACTTAGATGTCAAGCCAAAAGGCGCAGATATCACAGCGTCGCTGTTAAACTTTGGCACAACATTACAAGTACCCATTTCGCCAAAGAAGAATAATCTACAAGTGGAGCATGTTAAGAGCTTAGTAGTCCGCAACCCAGTAAAGGATGAAACTATGGCAAAAGAAACTTGAAAGACACAACAAAATTTATGTGAAAATGTTATTTGTGAACATGTGATGAGGAAGGTTCTGTTTTACTATTAAATTTTTTCGTATATTATTTACTGTTGATTTTTCAAGATTTTATTTTATGAAACATTTATTAAACTGAAATTGTAGGTAATGACAAACAGAAATAGCTACACAATATCTACATTTTAGCTACTTTGGACTTTTCATCACTCTCACTAGAAAACACATGGTACATTCAATTTTCTGTCATTTTCACTGTCAAATTGTTGCAAACTTTCCGATGTAGATTACTTTCTATATCGAAAATGACATATTTTTAGTAATCGCAAGTTTTAGTGGGTCAAAATGATATTTTATGGTATAGATGTAAAGTTACTGTACTACTCGGAGTTGATTGTGTGAGGCATTGAATGAAGCAAATGTTCAATGATGATACACCATCTATGATTTCACAGAATGATTATTAACAGTCAATCACTCTAATATTTTTCTCTGAGGACTTTGCTGAGATGATTGTTCTGTCCATGTGTGTGATGTTGAGATGCGCCATTAGTGGTTTCCCAGCCTGTTTGTTTTTATGCACCATTATAGGTATTTCCCCACTTGTATAATGTCCAGTATGTGATGCATGTATTTATCATGTCTGTGTGTGGTTGTTGCAGGCTACATTCAGCGTCGACTGATCAAGGCTATGGAGAGTGTTATGGTTAAATATGACGGTACAGTGAGAAATCAGGTGGAGCAGCTTGTTCAGCTGCGTTATGGAGAGGATGGACTAGATGCATGCTGGGTAGAGTTTCAGCCGTTGCCCACACTAAAGCCCTCTGACAAAACATTTGAGAAACGTTTTCGCTTTGATGCTACAAATGAAAGGTAGTCTTTATTGTTATTCACCTAGTGTTGACTTTGTTGAAATTCATGCTTTAAGCTCTTGACAAATGGTGAATATAATCAGTAGTGATTTATCTCTTTACAGTCCAAATTTTTTTAGATTTGCAGTCCATAGTAAGGGCCACCACAGTGCATGTGAAGTATTTGTTTTCCTTCAAAATAACATTAATTAATATTGTAATATTGAAAATACTGAAGGACAGAATTTAGAAGAATAGGGTGTCCCAGAAATAAGTACACAGGTGTACAAGAACATCATACAGGTGTGCAAGAACATCAGGGTGCAGACTTATTCTGAGCTGAAGGGATCTGTTCAGAACAAGACCTGTGACATGACATGATCAGACAATTTCACTGCCAATCTCCGAACTGACTAACCTGAAGATGATCAATATTAAACAAATTTAGCTAAAATTATCTAAAGACAAATGATTCAATTACTTATAACATGAAATACTCATTATACAAAGTATTTATTTGTATGAAGCATTAAATGTCATTAATGCCTAAGTGATCTCCGCTATGGCCGGTACTAAGCTCGGATGAGGAAGGTTGAACGTGGAGCCAGCTACCCCATCTCATTAAAAAAAACAATGGCTATAAAAACAACAACCAAAGTCGTCGTTGAAGGGCAAGGTCCCCTCAGCAGGGCCTATGACGCAGCTCAGCCAAACCTGAAAGGAAGCTGAACTGCTGACTTTCTTTTGACAAGCGTTCCAGACTCGACACCTGGAATGTTAGAATGATGTGGGAAGAGGGAAAGACAGAGCAAATTGCAAAAGAGGTAGCGATATGGCATTAGTATTCTTGAACTGAGTGAGCCTAGATGGACTCAGTCAGGAAAGGTACTATGGTACTATTGGCAACACGGGAGACTGTGATATACTCAGGACATGGGGAAGAGAAATTAAAAATGCACCACACAAGAGGGAGTGGCCCTAATGCTCTCATCAGAGGCTCATAGAGTGGAGAGCAGCCGGATCATGGCTGTTGATGGCTACATTTAGAACAAAGAAAAAGGTTGAACTAAATATAATTCAGGTATATGCCCCAACAAATAAAAAAGAAGAAACAGTTAAAAGAGGTTTTCTACAACAGATTATAGCAACTAGGGAAGGAGACAGGGATGAGTGACAATACCATACTAATGTGAGATTTCAACGCAAAATAGGAGATCATGTGGAGGGACTAGGAGTCGAAAACGGAGAGCGGTTGTAGATTTTTGTGCAGGAAACAAATTAGTCATAGGAGGAAGTATGTTTGCACACGTAGCCATTCATAAGACCACATGGGTATCCCCAGACTAGAAAAAGAAGAATCAGATTGACCACAACTGCGTAAACTCAAAATTTAGACGATCATTATTAGATGTCAGGGTCGCAAAGGTGGCCTCAGGCCACTTTTTAGTGATTGTAAAGGTACAGCTGAAGTTAAGGATAAACAGAACGTTGCAAGTCGGCAGACCACGGTACTGTGTACAATATCTGAAAGAAGATAAGAAAAACGAGTTTCATACAACACTCAGGAATAAATATCAAGCGCTGGAGCGGCTAGATGAAGGGGCCAGCATTGAGGATAAATGGGAATAAGTACATGAGAAAACTGCATGCGAGGAAGTGCTAGAAATTAAAAACGGCAGCATAAAGAATGGATAACAGCAGAAACAATTACTAATATCAAGAAGAGGCGAAAAAAGAAAATGGTCTTACTAAATAGTAAAATGAGAACACAAAAAGCACAGCACAGAAAGAGTATATAGAGAGCAACAAGGAGGTTAAAAAGATCATCAAGGCGGACAAAAGACGTTAACATTGATGGTCTTGCTGAGGAAGCAACATCAAGGTAAACCAATCAAAAATAAACTTGGGGTAAAGATAAATAACCTTGAAGAACAAAAGAAAAGATATAGTATAATACTTTGAAGAGCTTTTGAACAGACCAGCATCAGACATTCCCCCGGGAGGACCTGCCGATCAACTGTGATAATCCAAGTAAAAAAAGATTAGAAGGGCAAAAGAGTTTCTAAGGAACGGAAAAGCAGCCGGACCTGATGGGATACTACCGGAAGCCATAAAGCAGATGTTGAAACATCTAACATGCTCCACAATTTGATAGGTGCCATCTGGGAGCAAGAAAGCTTACTAAAAGATGGAGAGGGGGCTACCTGGTGAAGTTGCCTAAGAAGGGAGGAATGCAAAAACCATAGAGGTATAATGTTATTATCAGTGTCGGGAAAGGTGTTAGAGTAATACTAGAAAGGTAGAAAAAGGCGGTGGATAACAAGATAAGGGATGAGCAGGCGGGCTTCAGACAGAATAGATCATGCATTGACCAGATAGCCACATTGGGGATAATTGTGGAGTAATCATTGGAATGGAATTCGAGTTTGTACATCAATTAGTTTATAATGAAATGGAAACTATTGAGGCATTATAGAATTCTTCAAAAGCTCACAAACATAATTAGACAGATGTATGAAATTATGCAATGTAGAGTTATACACGGAGGACAACTCACAGGGTCATTCAAAATTAAATCAGGGGTTTGATGGTTTGCCTACTGTCCTTTCCTGTTCATCCTGGCAGTGGTCTGGATTATGAAAGTAACAAATAAGAGAAATGGAATCTAGTAGACCTTGAATAAATAGCTGGAGGATCTGGATTTTGCGGATGATATAGCCCTTCTGTGCCAAATGCAAAGGAAACTGGATAGACTGAATTATACCTCTAAACAAGTTGGTTTGAAGATCAATGAGAAAAAGATGAGATCTA
This sequence comes from Ariolimax columbianus, assembly GCA_036924085.1. Classification (NCBI taxonomy): domain Eukaryota; kingdom Metazoa; phylum Mollusca; class Gastropoda; order Stylommatophora; family Arionidae; genus Ariolimax; species Ariolimax columbianus. Next base: position 70,421,982 of record JAVGWX010000002.1, read on the forward strand.
GATGTGGAAGTGAAGAAAACAGGAAAAAGCTGGAAGAAAGTGGAAAAGATTGCACATGACAGAGCTGCTTGGCAAGGGTTGGTTGATGGCCTATGCACCCCTGGGTGATAGATGGCAAAAGAGAATGCCGGAGTGAAATACTACATGAATTAGTTGTTTTTTTACTTACCAAGTCAGGTGTACTTCTGGGCTATTTGATCAGTAGCACTACCACATTGGGTATTGAAGTTCTTCTTCTTCTTCGTACGCAGTCAGACAGTAACCATTATTTTTTAGAAAAAAGCGGCGGTTATCCTGAGGCTGTCGCCACTGCCATAGAGCTTGTCTTGCAGTTCCACTGGTGATGGCCACATCTGCTCTCTCTGATCCTCGTATGTCGGGCAGTTCTGCAGCAGATGTTCAGCGGTCATTTTACCAGTACCGCACGGGCATTCGTCGGTACACCCTATCTTCAATTTGTTGAATAGGTGGTACCTCAGTCTATTGTGGCCAGTGCGAAGTCTGAAGACAACGACCTGCTCTCTTCGGTTCAACTGGTAATAGGCATCGTTTTTGGTGTAACCAGTATGTTCGGTTTCCCATTTGGTCATGTATCTGGCTTTGATAAGCCGTTTTGACTCTTCGTACGTCGTATTGAAGTTCAAATTCCATCGCAAGGAAAGTACGTCTTTCAACACACTTGTAAAAATCTACTGATTGTCAAGAATAAAATCAGTAAATGAAAACTGCGCATGTGCCAAAGATTTCATCATTGTTGCGGGGTAATTCAAAACCCGACTGAGCAACGCATGGAAATCCTGATGTTAGATGCGAATGTCACCAGAATCGGACTGAAACGTTCTACCGCAGTTTAGCCTGCTGAGTTTGAAAGCTCTAAAAACACCCTGAATAATGAAATGATACAGATAGTGAAAAAGTAGACAACTGGCTTTTCCAGTGGGTTCACAAGATGAACAACTATAAGTGGTTTACAAAAAGTGAGACTAGAAGACTGTTTGAAATTTAAATTGAGTGCACAATGTGGTCATTTGTTTTATCAGAAACTTTGTTCCCTTTGTTCCCCCAGTCATTACAATACATTTCGCCTGTTTGTCTGTTTAGAATGTTCTTGATGTCTCCCCATAGCAGATGATAACATCGAAGATGAAGTGTTAGAGACTTCATTATACTAGGTCTGGTTTCAGCTTTTTCTGAACTGGTGAGACATATTACCTTGCTGTATCAAGTCAGGTACCCATCTACAACAAAATAGACTGGGGCATGTCGAGACTGGAGATCGAACCCTGTGTCTTTGCCAAGAGAGACTAACTAGTCAATCACTGTTATTATTCTGACATTATAAAGGTCAGGTCAGTTGTAGAGACTGGACATGAAACAACTTTTCTTAAATCTTGTTCTTTCTGTGCCGTTTTCTACAGGATCATGAGGAAACATTTAAGTGAGGAAGTCATCAAAGACCTAATGGGAGATGCCAGTCTCATGGCTGAGCTGGAGAGGGAGTGGGAGCAGTTGCAGGAGGACAGGTCCAATGTCAGACAGGTCTTCTCTACTGGTGATGCCAGGACTGTGCTCCCTTGTAACATGGAGAGGATCATGTGGAATGCCCAGAAGATCTTCCGGATTGACAAGAGGAAGCCATCCAACCTTCACCCACTCAAAGTTATTGAAGGTGAGTAACGTGCATCACACATGCTCACTTACAAGAGACATTTATCAGTAGACATGCTCACTTACAAGAAACATGTATCAGTAAACTTGCAAGATTGTAACATCTGTACGACATATGATTTGAGCTTACAGGTGGTGGGATAAGTGTATCAATGTCACTCCCCAGCATGGTTATTGATTTTGGAACCTCTAATCTTTATTTTTGTGTGTGTGACTAGAGACATATATTAATAAAGCACTTGTTGGTGCTATTGTGTGTGTTAGTTTCTGAGATGCCAGAAGATGGTGATAGTGGGCAAAAATAGTACAAGCATAAAGACACCCAATATGTGCGTCCTTTGGTTAGAAAGAAAAATTCACAGAAAATGTACAATCGATGTTTACCGTAATGACTATATCTGTCACTTCAATTAAAAACATAATTACTGTATCTACATAAACAAACTAAATCTACCTCAGAAAAATCTGTTGCAGAAACTCTGACATTCTCAATAATGCATGAACCTTCAAATCCTAGTGAAAAGCAGAAGAAATCCTCAAACAAAACACATTTTAAAATGGCCATTGTTTATATTTAACCGTACATGATGGAAGTTGGAACTCTCTACAATCAAAAGAGCAGTATGTTCAGTCATTTCTATGGCATTAACCCCTTAGTTTATATTCGATAAAGCGTGGGGACGGTGTGGATAAGAGACACGGCTCACAGGCCGAAGGTGCTGGGTTTGCTCCCAATCACAGCACTGGCCATTACCCAGGGGAAGCAAACCCTTAGAAAATGCAGGAGGAAGCAGAACCTTACATAAAATGCATGCCGAAGTCAGATGCACTGTGCCGACTGGCGCAAAATAAAAACATAGTACAACACACACTGCCTTGGGGAATAGAGAGAGAGAAATAAGGCGAACGCCTAAAAATATATACATATATATATATATATATATATATATATATATATATATATATATATATATATATATATATATGACAAAGTGATGACCCTGGAGCTGGCGAATAATTTTGACCGCAGTTAGAATCCTGCGCATTCCAATTTCACGACGCTGAGTAAAGGTTAATTTTAAGTAAGTTATAATTTGTGATTGTCTCATGTTTGCAAAAAGTAATTGTGATATTTGTGCTTCTCAGGTGTCAGAGATCTGTGTAAGAAGCTTTTGATTGTAGTTGGAGAGGACCGTATCTCATTCCAGGCCAACGAGAATGCCACACTACTTATGAAAACACTCATCAGGTCAACTCTGTGTACAAAACGTGTAACAGAAGAACACTGTCTGACCACAGAGGCCTTTGAGTGGGTTTTGGGAGAAATTGAGACCAAATTTCAACAAGCAATGGTGAGCTGTAGTTTCTGTGTTTTATAGTAATAAAGTAATTGCTGAAATAGTGTCAATTTGTGGTGTAGAAGTCCTCATTGATTGGGGAGTATGATCAGTCAAAACATGCTGATTAGGATCAGGGGAAACAAGACCACGCCTCAATTTCCAGCAGTTCGCCTTGTATGCAAGCAGTTTCATGACAGTCTGGCTGATGAAGTGGTTGATCAGCACTGCAATCCCCATAGTGGTGAGCTTACTGAGGAGCCTCGCATTGCACTACGACTAGGAGAGCCCTGGTCCACTTTTTTTTTTAAGTACAACTCAGGATATGTAACCTGCTACCAAATATAGTTATTAACTCAAGTAAAGTGACATTAGCAACAACCACGACTTCCTTGATTAGAATGATTGACTAGCTGCTGTAGGTATGGTATGCTGGGGAGAGTTAGTCCAAATAAATACTCAAATGATCCGATCCAAATAAATACTTAAAATTATCCTAATTCCAAAGTGGACAGACATGCAAAATGACTGCATGTTGAGAAGTCATGACTGTGATCTACTTTTGAGTTTCCATAGCACTGATGGTGTTTACTCACAAGAAAGGCACATCTGCTGCTTCCACTACAAACGTGTTTATTACATCTACATAAACATACGACTACTACTACTGCTACCAAGCCATGAAAAGGGCTTTGCCAATAGCAGAATGTAGTCCGGACCTGCCTAGGTGCAAATATCGCAGTCAAGTTGTAAACTAGCGACACAACGCATTCCGTTCTCCAGATTACATCCTGCTACTTGCAAAGCTCTGTTCAGGGCTTGGTAGCAAAAGATTAAGAACAAATGCAGAAAAAGTAGTCGCTGACAACTGCTGCTCAGCGACTTGATCCATACATAAACATACTAAACAGATCCACCTCAGAAAAATCTGTTGCAACAACCTAAACTTCACCCTCAATAATGGAATAATCTAATCCGTGTGAAAAAAGATTATAAAATGTTTCAAAATTCAAAACAACCATTTTTCTAGTTCAAATGAAACAGGTCGAAAGTGGCTTCTTTTTCTATTCCACATGATAAACTACGACGACTATGCTCCCAGATAATTTTCTTATGGGCAAAATGCTAGTTATGCCCGAGTGGTCTGCCGGGGTCTTTGTGTATGACAATGACAAGAATAGCACCACTGCCTCACAGAGAGCATGTCGTAAGAGGCGGCTACCTGTGGGACATGGCATAACACTGACCATGGCTAGGTGGTTTGTTTAGAGCAGCATAGATGGCGCCTAACAGGCTGCAGGTCTACTTTTCTCTAGTGTTTCTCTATTAAGATGGACTCACATACTGGTCAACTGTCCTTCGTAAGTGCTTGTCCCAACGCAGCGGAGTATTAAGCTGCTCGAGCCTAGCCCGCTAAGTGGGGAAACCCTTCTCCCGGCTACATTCAGCTCACACCCGAGCTGAGACCTGCACAGGAGCATTTGCCGCCCATGTAGAAGTACAGGTCGACTAAGACAGGGCAAAACGGACATGTTTTTCAGGCGGAAATGTCATCAATTTACACCACGAGTGCGGTGGGGCCAGCTTGAGTGGTGACCTATGCTTCACATTGGAACGTAAAAATGAATGAATGCATACCTTTTTAAAAGTTTTCTGCAGTTTCCTAAAACATTCTGAAAATTATGTTTCCCCAGGCACATCCTGGAGAGATGGTAGGAGCACTGGCTGCCCAGTCTCTTGGTGAGCCTGCCACCCAAATGACACTTAACACTTTCCACTACGCTGGTGTCTCTGCCAAAAATGTCACCCTTGGTGTGCCTCGTCTAAAAGAGATTATCAATATCTCCAAGAAGCCCAAGACCCCATCCCTGACCGTCTATCTCCTGGGCCAAGCAGCCAGGGATGCTGAGAGATGTAAGGATGTCTTGTGTCGCCTGGAGCATACCACCCTGAGGAGGGTTACTGCAAATACTGCCATCTACTATGACCCTGACCCCATGAACACAGTCATTTCCGAGGACCAGGAATGGGTAAGTTCTGTGTGGGAGGAATGGTATTTTTCTTATGTTTTTCAGCTTCTTGTGCACTAGTAAATTCTGCTCTAACTATGCCAGTTTCAAGGGTTGGAATAAGCCACGAACATGATTCATAACAATTTTGACTGCCACCTAGTAGTAAAATCTTCACACGTGCTAAATCTGTTCTGTGGGCTGTCGAGAGTAACCAACTCCCACACAAGACACGGCAAGGTAGCTGTCAGAAATCAAACCATACTTCAATGGCTACCATCCCATTATGGAACACCTAGGAACGGAAATGTTCACAGGCTTGCAAAAAATGGGAGGAGAGCATAAACAAGAAGACATTGAAATCACATAGAGATAACAACGAACTATCCAGACTGTCAGACAACAGAATCATCCCAACAATGGGACGGCGTGGGCTAGTGTGTAAGTGACACTGCTCACAACCAGATGTTGCTGGATTCAATCAGCCATTACCCCGGGGAAGCAAACCCTTAGAAAATGCAGGAGGAAGCAGACCCTTATATAAAATGCATGCTGAAGTTGGATGCACTGGGCAAAGCACAGAATAAAAACAAAGGTTAAATGGTCTTTCATATTTCAATATTCAGTGTTGCATTTTTTGTGTGTCAGTATCTTGTGCGAAATGGGCCATTTCAATCTTCTCATTGTGGAACATGGGCCAGCATCCTGAATCTGCAATCTGTTTTGTCCTGGGATTTATACTATTTATTCACTTTGGCACTCTATTTTAAATCTCCTGTTTCCTGCTCTGCATGTTTTGGCGTCTTATATCGCCACTCTATAGGTTGCAGATAGGAGCCCTGTAATACATATCAATCAGGGACCAGCATCTTGAGCTTGTCTATCCAGTGTTTTTCCTTTATGTTCTTATTCTGCTTCTATATACTACATAAGCTTGAACTTGCTATTGTTCTCTAGCTGTAGTGCAACGTAAGATTCCTCAGTAAGCTCATCACTACAAGAATCACAGTGCCGATCCCCACCTTGTTAGCCAGTCTGCAATGAAACAACCAGTTTCCAGGGAGAACTGCTTGGAAGTGAGGCAGAGATCTTGTTCAGAATGTTTCAGCCTTGTTCAGAATGTTTCAGCTGACTCTTAACTCACAGTCTGATCAGTATATTGTAAAACAGTACAGTTGTGAACATTTGTCAGTCAACCATATACAGGCAAAATAATTTCATGAATACTACATATTCATTTTACATTTGTTTTGTTTGTTGTTTTCACACACAGCGTGTGATAGTGTAAGCATGTTTTTTTTATGTCTGTTCACAAGTGGGAAGTGAATGCTGTGATATCTGGATTCTTAACTCATCTCTCATCATACTAACAGAGACCAACTACATTAAGTTAATGAAGGAAAGTAACAAGTAGGGAAAAGCTCAGTCTCGTTTTCTGTGAGATCTGGCACCTAACCTTTCATACGAGCGAGGACTCTCTATTCTGTCAATAAAAAGTAACTTTTTGTGTTCATGCTTACTGGAGACCTAATAGATGATTTTGTTGATTCCATCGGCAGGTGAGCATCTACTACGAGATGCCTGATTTTGATGCATCTCGCATATCTCCCTGGCTCCTGCGCATTGAGCTAGACCGCAAGCGTATGACGGACAAGAAGCTGACCATGGAGCAGATCTCTGAGAAAATTCAGTCTGGATTTGGTGATGACCTCAACTGTATCTTCAATGATGATAATGCTGAGAAGTTGGTCTTGAGGATTCGCATCATGAACTCTGAAGACAGTAAATTTCAGGATGTAAGTTTTTAACTCTCTCGTTGTCACTTCTCCCCTAACCGTCTTGCTCACATTTTGTCAACATAGGGTCCATGACTTATGAAGTTCTGTTGCTCTTGTGGGGTCATTAAAAAAAATTACAATGAATCGCAATTTATTCCTTTTTAGCAAAAAAGGGGCCACCTTAGGGGAATTTGATAGGCTGAGGAATAAAGGCCACTTGTTTCTGCAGTCACCATAAAGTGTTCAAGCCAGATATTTATGTCACCCCTGATAGGAACAAAAATATGCCATGGTTTTGAACTTAGCCCACTCGACCAAGGGATTCGCATACAAAATTAGGTATTTGTGTGCAAGTCTTACATTTCACCGCATGGGATGAGGAAGAGTAGGTATGCAGGGTAGGGGGGGGGGGGGTGTTGTTGTGATTCTAGTGTCAAACATAGTCCTTATCCATGGCACTGGAGAGGAAAATTACATGCGAAATTAAATGTCTGCAAAGTCGTTGGTGGAGAGATGAAATGATATTAGAAATATGATAACTATCCACTGTACTGAATAGATATCAAGACAACATAGGATGGATCATTCATCTCGTAATGTTGCAATTTGATCAACTACTACTGCATGTTTACAATGCAAGAATATGAACGCTGGGCAGATGGATAACAACAAATCCTACAAGAAAACAAGCGTACATATATTGACACAACACTTAGCCCAAGAAAGGCAACTTCCCACGAGTTCACCAGAAAATTTACCAAAGTTTCCCTGCGATTCTCAGTGGCACAAGTGGACATAGTAAAGCACAAAAAATAAATTCCCACTTATTTTCAACATCAATATTGAGATTTTTAGGATTCTGTTATACCATTAAGATCAGTAGGTTCGTGAAATGTAGGCAATATTGGTGAAGGGTGCTCCTGTCAATTTGTTATGGACACACAGTATTAGAACACGCCAGCATGAGAAGGTGGAAATAACAGAGAGAAATAGGAAGAAACAAGACCATCCATATACAAGCAAGAGATGAAACCCTGGTAGTTTCATGGAAGGAAAGAGATGTTGGTGAAGGGTGCTCCTGTCAATTTGTAGAGACAGAAAGCTATGGGACGCTCATATAACAAGTCTAGTGATAGCAGCTGTAAGACGAGATCTCTTATATTTGCTGCAATTATTGATCAAAGTATCTTTACTGTTTGTGTATCTGTTTGGTGTCTATATGCCATATACAAATGTTGTCTCGCCTTCACATCTCACTGACTATAAGACCAAATTTCTGATATTTGCTGCCATTATTGGTCAAAGTGTCTTTACTGTTTGTGTATCTGTTCTGTGTTCATGTTTCACACGTGCTGCTTCACCACCACCTCAGCTGCCACAACCACGACCCCACTCATCTTCTTTTTCTGCCCTCGTTATCAATCTCCCGCTACCAAGACCTGAACAGGGTGTTGCAAGTAGCAGGATGGAAGTAGCAGGATGGAAAATGGAAGGTGTTGTCGCTAATTTACAGCTTGACTACGATATTTGCTCCTTTCAGTCCGACACATCCGTCTTCCACACACACCACTCAGTGACTCGGTGTTTCAAATGTCCAATGAGGAAGACCTGACTTTGATACACATAATATCATATTGTCAAACACTCTAATTTTTTTCTGAGGACATTCCCCCTTTTCTAAAAATAATTTGTCCCATTGATATGCCAGTTATCACACATTCAAGTATCAATGAGAATGATTAAGATAGGGAAGAAAAATGTGAGATTGTTCTACTGTCAGAATATCAGCTAAAGACAGACAAGTAACCTTGACTTTATTGTTATCAGCAGGATGAAGAGGTTGTTGACAAAATGGAGGACGATGTCTTCCTGCGATGTATTGAGGCCAACCTTTTGTCTGACATGTCGCTGCAGGGCATTGAGGCAATTGCAAAGGTCAGTCATTTTGTACAAAAACTCTTTAACCTTTAGCACGCTACATCTTTTTTTAATGAAAAATTTGCATCTCGCTATGGTAGTCAACTTTCTAAATTTGTTACTTTTCTGTTTGTTTGTCAATAAATATGATTTTCTTGTGTGTAGAGACACAATTGAATAAAGAACTTGTGGGTGTTATTGTTTTTGTTGTGTGTTTGTTAGTTTCTGAGTTACAAAAAGATGAAGTTGAAAATTTATGAAAATCTCAGAAAAATTTTGACTAGGCCGAGTCGCTCCGATAGAAAACCATGGAAACCACAACAACGTAACGATACTGTGTTTAGAATATCAACACAACTGTTAGTTTCCAATTCAAACGTAGTTCTTTCATCTAAACAAACAAAATAAACAGATCTACTCGATAAAGATCTTTCCCAACAACCTACTTCACCTTTCCCAAAAAGTCGGCTTGCTCCAAATGGCGTATACAAAATTAAAACTGTTCAAAAGCCATTTGTAATCGAACATACGATACTTTAACCGGCAAAATATTGTGTGTGTATATGGATGACTTATTCAACATTTAAAAAATGGCTGTTGGGAGCGTCTCTGTTTAAAAAGAAATATTTTTTTTCCGAACACTGTTTTTGTGTATGGAGCGTGAGTCTAGGCATTCTTGACCAGTCCGCGCTAAAGGTAAACACAACATTCCTGTTAGTTTTTGATAGGGGAGAAAGTCCTAAATCATAATTCATACACTATTGAATTTTGATTCTCACACAATATCACTCACTCAAGATCTCTTATCTTCAGTAATGTTTCATTAACAGTTAGTTCTTAGTTGTACTTCTACAGGGGCATAAGCCTCTGTGCAGGTCCCATATCTGGTGTGAGCTGGATGTAGCTGGGAGGATTTCCTGCTTAGCGGGCTAGGCTCGAGCAACTTGTTACTGCACTATGGAGGGTGGTTAACTGATGTGCGAGTCCATCTTAATAGACTCGAACACTTGAGCAAAGTAGACCCATAGCCTGTTAGGCGCCATCTATGCTGCTCTTAACAAACCACCTAACCATGGCCGTTGTTATGCCATGCCACACAGTTAGTCGTCTCTTGCGACATGCTCTTTGTGGGACAGTGGTGCAATTCTTGTCCTTGTCATACACATAGACCCCGGCAAACCACTCGGGATCGTTCATTAAGATTTCACATATTAAACTATTCACAATTGAATGACGAATAAAATAGACTAAAGATATATGTGTAAGGTGCAGATCAGTGTAAAAGAGATTACAGGGATAACGTTTTTATCAAGAAAATATAGCGAACACATTGTTTTACTTGCAGGTCAATATTTCTGTTACATATCAATACATAAACAAAACAAAGAATTTCTTTCAAAGATAGTCCACGTGTAAAGATGTCAAAATTTCACCTTACTGGGGGGAAATAATATTCTCATTTTACTGAAGGCATGTAAAGTTGAAAAATAGAATTTTTTTTTATTCAAACAAAATGCCACATTTTAAAAAATAACACGAGTAGTATTCACCAATTTATCTTAATAGCAGTAATTCCAGGATAAGCAAAATTTCAGGGTTCTTAAAACCTTGAAAGAGTTAAATTTGTGTACACCAAATTTTGATCAGTGAAATGTTTTAAGAGTCAATGTGTTGGCTCCATGAAGGGGATGAGTTGAGCTACCTGGAATGTACGTATGGCTCTAGCTCATCTCAAATAGGGGACTGACCATTCCAACAGGAGCATGTGGGCCATCATTGTAGGTCATTGTATGAGCCTTTCCATCTTGCAGTGATGACTTCTGTCACACTTTGTTTAACCTTTTGTGTGCCCTGGTCAAACCAATTTTGACACACTCTACCTAGAAATGGGAAAACGGAAAGAACATTTTTTTTTTATGGACCCCTACCAATAGCCATTTTTTTAATGCTAAATATGTCACGTCCATCTACACAGGTTTTTTGTGTGCCTGTAACAGTATTGTATGTTAGATTACAAATGGATTTTAAACGATTTATCTTCTTATTACGCGGATTGGAGCCGTCTGATTTTTTAAGAAAGACTTAGTAGGCTGTTGGGAAAGATCTTTATCGGTTAGATCTGTTTTGTTTGTGTGGGTGTAATAACTACGTTTGAATTGGAAACTAACAGTTGTGTCAATATTATAAACACAGTATCGATACGTTGTTGTGGTTTCCATGGATTTCCATCGGAGCGACTAGGCCTAGCTGTCGAGTCCAAATATATTTTTTTTTCAATAAATGTTCACCTTCATCATCTTGTATCTCAGAAACTAACAAACACAGCAATAACACTAACAAGTTCTTTATTCAATTATCTCTACACAAGAAAATCATATTTATTGACCAACAGAAAACTGGAAAGGTCTGAAAGTCAACTACCATAGCAAAATATAAAGTTGCAAAACATTTTGGAAAAATTAATCAGCGTCATAAAGGTTAACATGATGAAGTTGCCAGCTCTATGCCATAACACTCCTTAGATTCCCTTTACACCATGCATATTAACATGCAGTGGTGATATCCTTTCCTCCTCAATAAGGGGGCCATAGTATGCACACTGTGTGGATTACACATATAGAGCAGTCGATTTAAATTATCTCTTAACTTAGTCACTTTTCTTCTACCCAATGTTGGTGTGTAGAGTTATTTTAAGAAATACTTGCAATAATGCGATGAACAGGGGCTTGACCTGTTGTGTAATTATTATAAAAACATAAGTATGCTATCGGCATATTTCATGTTTTTGTTGAAGATAAGGATGTTTTAACTGCTTTAGACTTCATCTGAAACAAAGCCATCACTGCAGATGGGCCTCTTACAGGAAACCATATCTAAGTAGTTTGTTTCAATAGCAGTAGTTTTACTAAGATGTTGTGAGCCCCATGGACAACCCTAATTAGTCACTTTTTATAGAGTGCTTTGAAAATTACTTTTGGCCTCATTGTTCATCAGAAAACAAATAGATGATGTTTGGGTTAGGGACGCCAGTCAGCAATCAACAATAAACCAGTTATAATAGCCATTTATTTGTCACACACAGGTGTACATGCATCTGCCTACCACAGATGACAAGAGGAGAATCCACATAACTGAGGAGGGAGAGTTCAAAGCTGTCAGCGAGTGGATACTTGAGACTGACGGGTCCAGCTTGACCAAGGTTCTGAGTGAAAGAGATGTGGACCCAGTCAGGACATACACAAACGACATCATTGAAGTGTTTGATGTGAGTTTATAGGTTCGGTGTTGTTATTGTGTCATCATCTGACCAATGTCTGAGTCAAAGGAATGTAGACCTAGTCTGGACATTCACAAATGACATCACATCATTTTAAGTTTTTCTTTATGTGAGTTGGTTTCAATGTCGTTGTCGTCGTTATTATTGAAGTTTTTGATATGAGTTGATAATTAGCATGTTGTTGTCGTCATCGTCTTCTGACCAAGGCTCTGAGCGAAAGGGATGTAGACTGATTTAACCTTCTGCTTTCCAGTTTACAGAATTACGTCTATTTCCTGTATCTGTATTTTTCTTCATGCCCCGACGTGGTTGTTGATTTTGAGAACCTCTAATTGAGACATTAATAAATAATTTGTTGGTGTTGTTATTGTGTGTATGTTAGTTTCTGAGATACAAGAAGATGGTGATAGTGGTGAAAAATAGCACGAACATATAAATTTACAAGGTAGCAGCGTCCCTTGGTTGGGGGTAACAAAATTTTTGCAAATCGTACTACTTTCCAAAATCTAAAGCAAATTTCACAATCGCCATTTTCTTCGTCTACCGGAAAAAGCCAAAGTTGGAACTCTTTACAATCAAAAGAGCAGTATATTCAGCCGTTTCTCTGGCATTAACCCAGTAGTTTATATAAGATAAAGTGGTGACCCTAGAGCTGGTGTTGTGCAACACCAGTGGAACAGAGCCAAATCGTCGTAATCTCACACCGTTGGGCCGGGAAAAGTTAAACAAGACCATTGAAGTGTTTGATGGGAGTTAATATCTTCAATGTCATTATTATTGTCGTTGTCTGACCCGTGTTCTGTGTGTAAGAAAAGTGGGCCCAGTCAGGGCATACACATACGATACCATTGAAGTTTTTAATGAGTTGACATTAGCTTGACTCTATATGTTGTTGTCGTCGTTATTTGGCCAAGGTTTTGAGTGTAAACTATGTGGAGCCAGTTAGCGTGAACAATATCATTCAAGAGTTTCATGAGAGTTGACATGTAGTGTGTCTATGTAGATGTTGCTGTTACCTTAATCCAAGTTTATGGTCCTGCCCTTTGGCTCTGTTTAGAGCAAGGGTATCTGTGAATTCATTGCTCACCCCTGGCAAAGGTTAGCTGATTTTGTTCCCGACACTTCTCTTGTACTTGGCGAGCGGCAAAAATCATGTCCACTGTTTCTCTTCCGGCTCTGAATCCACATTGGCTTTCTGGGAGGTGGTGGCTTTGTTCAAGGTGTTTGTTGAGCCTGTTTAGCAGTAAGCGAGTGGGATCTTGCCTGCTTCGGAGAGTAGCGATATTCCACGATGATTGTCGCATTCCTGACGGTTGCCTTTTCTTTTGTACAGGTGAACGATTGAGGCGTCCTTTAGCTCCTGTGGAATTTTTCCTTCAGCCCACATGTGGCAGAAGAGTTCAGTGATCCTTCTGGTGAGGGATGGGCCAGCTGTCTTATATACCTCTGCTGGTATTGCATCTGCTCCTGGAGCTTTTCTTATAGATAGTGAACTGATTGCCATGTCGACTTCCTCCTCAGTGATGACTTCATCCAATGCCAGGTGCAGTTCCACCTGCGGCATTCGCCGGATGGCCTCTTCATTTATGGACGATGGGTGGTTTAGTATTTTGCAGAAGTGGTCTAGAATCTGAACCTTATCTGTTAGCAGTGCCCCATCCGCACTGCGAACTGGGGTATTATTAGGGGGCTGCGGGCCGTAGAGAGCTTTTAGTGATATTGATTATTCATAGTAAAGATTATATATTACTTTGAAGCATTAATGTGCTGTGGAAAATGTGAAAAAAATGTTGTTATACTCATGGCATCAGATGTTTTGAGTTAAATTCCCTACAAAAATATATCCGCAGTGTCTGAATCTAATGTGTTGAATATCCATGTGATCGTTGGTTCTGTCAAATAATATATATAAGCATTTCTTGGGTCTTGGCTTCCGAATTTTGTGTATATACCGGAGGATTGTAGCATAACATACTTTAAACAAAGGCTACATATGCGCACAACAGATTATAATTTACGTCTCCCAACCAAGAGTTTGTTGCTAAGTAACAATGGCTGACACTGATGGCGTGCGTGCAAACAGTACCTACAGTACTGGACAGTTAAACAAATTGAAAAAATATTATGATTAAAAAATAAATACCTAAAGACACCTAATTAAATAATCTATGACCTGGAGTAATCATAATAAAAATATATGTTAATATGATGCGTTAAAATGTCATTGATGTGAAAGAAGTACGACTTCTTTTGTAAATTTATTTTCTCACTGCGTGAATTTGTATTTTTGCGTTATCCCTTAAATAGGATTACTACATTTATTTATTTCTGTATCGCTGAGAGAATCTGTACCACATATAATCTGGATGAATGATTATTGGTCAGATCAAATAATTTCATTTTGTAGCCCTCATGTGCAATCTCAGAGCGTTTTCTTTTAAATGTATCAAAAACGTAAATACCAATGGATTGGCAAGAACTCTAACATAAAATGAAAGCCACGCTATTGCTGACAATTCTGCCATACTTAGTCATTTCAAAAACCTAAATGACAGAGGGGGACACTTATGCTAGCTGTCCATTTATGTAGAATCAGACTGCAGCTGATGTTTTGCGATTTCAATTGAATGGGACTAAAGAATGAACACCTAGAGCTTATGGACTTGATCTACCCAGATAAAACCATTCAGGTTTTAGGGCACCAGAGACTTCCAGCTTAGTCCATCTCATATTTTGTAACAGTTCAACAATGAGAACAACCAGCAGCTACATTTTATTTTTACTGTAAGAGGCTACATGTTGCTTCTGCCTTGGGACATTTAGTTTGAATTAAGAGCTCATCATTTGCTCCTGACTGACAGTATTTGTAGCCCTATAAATATTTGGTGTTGGTGTTATTGCAACTTTCTGATTGTATATATAAACTTAGCTAGTTTGACATTTATGGTGGTGTTCTGGTAGTTTGCTTGGCTGTCTACTAAGTTGGTTCTAATGTGAGGAACAACTTCTAGGTCAATTTGTCAGTGTAAATTTTGTCTTTCATCTGCAGACTTTGGGTATTGAGGCTGTCCGCAAGGCTATTGAGAGAGAGATGAACCATGTAATCTCTTTTGACGGTTCATACGTTAACTATCGTCACTTGGCATTGCTGTGTGACGTCATGACATCCAAGGGTCACTTGATGGCTATCACCCGTCACGGCATCAACAGGCAAGAAACTGGAGCCTTGGCCAGGTGCTCCTTCGAGGAAACGGTACGATACCAGACTTTACATTTGTTGAAATTATACCATATTGTATATGATAGGCATATGTATATGATAGACTTTGCTGGCAAAAAACATCAAAAATTGTGGAAGTCATGATAGATATGGGATTTCCAGTACATCATATCAAATCAGTATATCAGGAACAACAAGCTGCTGTCAGAGTATCTTGTCAAACATCAGATTGGTTCGAAGTACAAATGGTAGTAAGGCAGAGATGTATCCTCTTCCAATATCTATTTAACATTTGTACAGAGTGCATAATGAGGAATGTTAGAGAGGATGAGAATATAGAAGATTACGTTCTCTTTACAATCGGCGGATACAAGATCCCAGAGCTAATATACAGATATATGCATACGCGGATGACATGGCCTAGTGGATAATGACTCAAAACCCAAACTTGTCAGGCTTGTATTCGCGAAAGAGCAAGGTCATATTTCTATGGAAAGTAATCCATTTAGAAAAATAGCGACTGCAGTCAGATGGACTGGGACATTGGCAACACTGCAGCACGTACCATGTGATAAAAGATGGCTGAAAAAATTGTCAATCAATATATTATTGATGTATTTGAATTGTGGCAACATTAAAAGATATGGGCACATTTTGTGGAAAGAAAAGAAAAAACAAATAAGGAAGACCTGGAATACGGTTCTTATTAGCCGAACTTGTATCTTGGAGACACTAATATGATATGAGCTGACATCTTAGGCAAAGTCTCGTAAGTTGAGTGAGATTATTTTTTGAATCATTTATCCTGATTTATTTCAAATTGGTTTTAAAATGTAAAGGTTCTCATTAAAATATTGAATGAATATTGAGGCAATATTGTTTAAATAATATAAATAACCTTGCAACTAATGCACAGGATGCCAGTGTTATTCATTTGCCAAATGCACCACAGCTATCAATGAACCTTGGAACACATGACAACCTTCTGTTGATTACTTTTGTGTATACTTCTAACAAGATAATATAATATGAGGACGTACATCTCATAACTAAGTCTGTGAGAAAAGACAAAAATAGGCTCACACTGTTTATTTGTTGGCAGATTGACATTCTATCCTCTTTTGTATTTTTTGGAGATTGACATTCTATCCTAAGTATCTGTTCGCGGGTTGACATTCTAACCTCTATTGTATTTGTACATTTGTTGGCAGGTTGACATCTTGATGGAGGCTGCATCACATGCTGAGGTTGACCCCATGAAGGGTGTGTCAGAAAACATCATGCTTGGACAGCTGGCCAAGATTGGAACTGGCTGCTTCGAGTTGCTGCTGGACGCGGAGAAGTGCAAATATGGCATGGAGATACCTGTCAATATTGGAGCAGGGTTCATGGGAGGTAGGTCTCTCTTATCTGTGCATCTTGTGTGTCATTTGCTTTTATTTCATATTTATTTATATATATTTCACAAAAGATACATTGTACTTCATTACATTATACAGTTGAACTGCAATATCTTAACCTTTCTGGCTGGTACATTCACTTTATTGTCTTTGTGTTTTGATTGACACTTCCTAGTCTTTGCCTGTCACAAGTCTAAGGCATCAGGTGGTTTGAATAGTTTTCCATCTCCTAGGTAAATTACCAACTATGGCATATGACTTCATCTAGGTTTTCATGCACCAGACTCTTTTATTAGTAGGAAGAGTTTTTGCAAATACAGGAACTGTCCAAAGCTGGCTATGTATTGCACTCAACTCGGGAGTATTCAGCTACAATTGAGAGATCTCATCCTCAGTTCCACTCCCGACTATGACAATATGAGGTGGACCATAGATGAGATGTATGTCGTGCTTCCACTGAAAGTGGTTTGCCAACCCATGGTCCCCACGTGCCAGCCAACCTGGGACTCTAAACATCCGTAACATGCACAGCTGCCCCATACCTTAGGACACTACTTTGACAAGCTAAACCGAAGAGGTTAGTCCAGTGTTACTAAACCGAAGATATGTAAGCGCGTGAAGATTGGACTATGGAGATGGAACCATTAGCTGGTTCAGCAAATAGGAAGGTAAATCCAAATAATGTGGTATGGAATGCCAGTACCAAATAAAAAGATAAGAATACCTCCACACTCATGGTAGAAAGATGCTACACCCTGTGATAGAAGAGGAACAACTAAGTCAATTCACACTGATAGTATGTTGTAAGAGGTGACTGATGAGGGTTGGGAGTTGGACCTGCTAATCATATCCTGTAGAACTATAAGCCACAAGATAATGGGAACACAACCTTAACACTCCTTGGTAGAAGACCTTTGCTCCACGGTTAGCTGAGAGGTTTTGATTGACATGTGAAGTGGGGGTGACAAGTTACCTTGCTTTCATTAACTAAGTCGGGTACCTAGTGACAGCTAGGTTGTTGAATGCCCACAATGAGTATATTTACTCTTTGTGCACCCCGAAAAGAACGTTAATTGGCGGTAGTTTGTTGTAGCTATTCTCACATCCCGAGTGCTGATGAAGGTGGACCGCCGTCCTCCAGGTGATTGTGCTATGCTTGACTTCAACTACATGCCACACACTACTACAGGGGTCACGTTGATCCCTCACCATGTTAGCCAGGCTGCCATGAAAACAGCCTGTTTCAAATGAGGACTATGGGGAAGTCGAGGTGAGGGTCTTGGCAAGTATATTTTGCCTTACCCTGACTAATATGTCTAATCAGTATGTTTTGCCTGACAAGACGTTAGTCTTCATCTCAAGTGACAGCTAGGTAAACTAGATCACTGCTGTTTATTTTTGTTAATATTTATGCGTTTGATAACTGACACAAGTATTTTTTCAACTTCAGATGTAGGCACGGGAATGTTCTTTGGAACAGGGGGATCACCTGCCAGCTCTATGTCACCGCAGGGGACACCCTGGGGGCAGGTCGGCACCCCTGGATACGCCAGTGCTTGGTCACCAGGTGTGGGCAGTGGTATGACGCCCGGCGGAGCAGGCTTCTCTCCTTCAACGAACAGCGAGGCTGGATTCTCGCCAGGTTACTCTCCAGCGTGGTCTCCTCAGCCAGGCTCACCTGGATCTCCAGGCCCACCATACATGCCTTCCCCACACGGGGCCCAGTCTCCGAGCTACTCACCAGCTTCACCAGCCTACATGCCCAGCTCACCGGCCATAGCCACTCCCCAGAGTCCCAGCTACTCCCCAACTTCCCCATCCTACTCTCCGTCAAGCCCAGGCTACTCCCCTGCAAGCCCCAAGTACTCCCCAACATCTCCCAGCTACTCCCCCACAAGCCCATCATATTCCCCAACATCTCCATCCTATTCCCCCACTTCTCCATCATACTCCCCGACCTCTCCATCCTACTCACCAACCTCTCCATCATACTCCCCAACATCTCCTAGCTATTCCCCAACCTCCCCATCCTACTCTCCTACCAGTCCCTCTTACTCTCCAACTTCCCCCTCCTACTCCCCAACCTCTCCATCTTACTCCCCAACCTCTCCATCTTACTCCCCAACCTCCCCATCATATTCTCCCACCTCTCCCTCCTACTCCCCCACCTCACCATCCTACTCTCCCACCTCTCCATCCTACTCCCCAACCAGCCCAGGTTACAGCCCCACAAGCCCATCATATTCTCCATCCTCCCCCAACTACTCGCCCACATCCCCATCTTACTCCCCCACTTCTCCATCCTATTCCCCTACATCCCCCTCCTACTCGCCTTCCTCTCCCTCTTACTCCCCATCATCCCCATCTTATTCTCCTTCATCCCCAAATTACTCCCCATCTTCCCCATCATACTCTCCCTCTTCCCCAAAATACAGCCCATCCTCACCTACTTACTCCCCAACATCTCCCTCCTACTCCCCATCCTCACCTCAGTACTCCCCAAGCTCTCCAAAGTACTCTCCCTCTTCTCCCCAATACTCTCCCTCATCCCCTCGGTATTCCCCAGCTTCTCCCACCTACTCCCCATCCTCTCCCAAATATTCCCCGACTTCCCCCCACTACAGCCCAGCATCACCAGACTACTCCCCATCTTCTCCTCAGTATTCCCCGACGTCTCCATCCTACTCTCCATCCTCGCCAAACTACTCCCCAGCATCACCAACCTACTCCCCGTCATCCCCCAAGTACTCACCGACATCCCCCACAGCATCTCCAGCCTCCCCCGGCTACTCGCCCAGCAGCCCCACTTACTCCCCCAATACTCCTCACTACAGCCCATCCAGCCCCCATTACGGCACGGACCTGGAAGACGAAGACCAGTCCTAATGGTCAGTCACAGGTGATGGGCTGGGAAATACCCCAACCGCCTGGTGAATCAAGCAGGCTCCATTTCATGACACTTGCAACTAATCTAATCCTGCGGCTGCTGTGTTGACCTGAGCCTGCATTAACTTATTGGTCTTCATGGCATCTGTTAACATTGACATTATCATCATCATCAAGTTGGACTTGTATATCAGAGGTGTTGTTTGCGCCTGGTTGTCATGACAACTGCCAACATTGACAGCATCACTTGGACTGAGACGTCACCTGACCTACCACAAGTGTTTGTGGATCCTCTCAGTGCCCAGACCGTCACTACAGTCCTGGGGCTGCCAGATAGTCACATGAAAATCAAGTCCCTACAATTAATCATTTTGTCTATATAACATGTTTGTATATACATGGTCTATATTACCTATACTCCGGTATCTCGAGTGACAGCTAATGGTGATGACATCCAGAAGGTGTAGCATAGGTACCACCATTTGTTTTACCTTAACCAATCTTCAATTGTTCGCTATGTGGTTATAGTAGAAATAGTTTTTGTGTATAAGTGATATATTTTATTTTGTTTGTGTTCATATAAGTAAGTGCACGTTTATTATTTTGTGTGTATGGTAACAAAAAGTAAAGAATCCCATTTGCATGCCAATTTGGCACATTGAAGAAAAACATTTTTTGACTAACCATTAACTAAGGGTGATGTGATCAGCATCCTGCCATCCACCTTTTCCATTCCAGAATTGCTCTGGTACCCTTTTTATTTTTTGTGTATCCGAGTTGACCTTGAAGCCATTTGCAATCGGAAAAAAATCTTGCGTTAACTGGAGATTGAACCTAGATCGTTTTGCTAGGCAGTCAGTGTACTAACTACTGTGTGTATGTATAAGTCGACTTATTTTATGTGTTTGTATGTATAAATGGACTATATTATTTTATGTGTTTGTATGTATAAATAGACTGTGTGTATAATTTGGTTAAGTGACTTGTTGCTACATTTCCTGTAAGATTAACAATTATGATTGCTCATCTTATTGAATGTGACCTTGTTTTAGCATCCTAGTTTCGTTATGCTATTGGTCTTACCTGCTGCGCAAATATGTTCTTCGTTTCCTGTGACTCATTATAGCTTCACCCCAAAGTTTATGTTCTAATATTGTATGCACCCAAGTTTATGCTTTTCCTCTGTAATATTGGCATGCGTATAGTTTGCATTACTGAGTTGCGCTTGAATTTCATAGTTTCTAACACATTTCTCTACATATCTCTATTTCTCTCCCCCTTTTTCTCTCTCTCTTTCTCTTTCTTCTCTGACTAGCTCTCCTGCCCTTTCTCTCTATAAAATGTATGTATATATTTGTACAAAAAGGTATTGTGTTTCACTTTTGAGTATATTTTCACATTATACCAAAAACATTGAAATTAGGTCTAGCTATGCTTGATGGTAATGAATGCTGAGTAGCCTGTGTGTGTACACGAATTGAATGCTAGAATTAGAAATCAGGTGGCTTTGATTAAGCTCAGTGTCAAATATCAAAAACAAAATTAACAAGTTTGGGCCAGTTTTACCTTGGCACAAACACCATCCCAAACCAAACAAAAAATGGTGCAATCAACGATATGACCAAGGTCTTTGTCAGGGACAATCTATAATGCAGATAAGAATAACTAAGGAATCTTAGCCAAGATGAATGACATAATTACCAAGGATTAAACAGGAAAAAAATATGCTTCTCTTTTGTCCTTAAATAATTAAAATTGGATGTTATGTCATTTTGTTATATTGTAACAATATTAACAGGATTTTTTGTTTAATCCATGAAACATTTTGTCTAAAGCCCAGAAAACTATTTGTCATGATATAAGTTAAGAAAACAATAATTCACTTACCTCCATTGAATGCTTTAATAATGTGGAAGTTTCTGGAAATTTTTAGTCGTGTCCAGTGTGGCCAGATTTGTGCACATATCGTTTTATTCATAATGACATATACATCACATATAAACTAGAGATGGGAACTAATGGTGAGTGTAACTGTAGTACTGCTACAATGGCAGATCATTATCTGCAACAGTTCTATGAATACAGAGAACCCACATATGACCAATTGCATTCAAGGACAAGTTGTATGGAGATACCAATAACCTGAGACTAACTATTGCTTTAAAAAAATTGTGTGTTCAGTAGTTTTGGACACAACTCGCCCAACTCTCGAATTGTGTCCCCATTGCAAAGTAAACGAATTAACACATATGCTGATATGAGATGAACCTTGATGATTAGGTACAAAACAGGGGGTGGGAGGTGTTGCTAAAGACATTTTAAGCCATTCATTACGGGAAGAAACCGCACTTATCCTGGAGACGTCCTCAGGGCTAAAACATATCACCACCTACACAACAGAACTGCAGGCCGCCTGGGATGCAGCCATCATATATGATCATTCGGCGCGATGGTCACCAAAGCGTACTATTGATTGAAACCATTTCATAATTAATTGTATTTATTATAGAGTTGTAGCAGACTTATATTTTGGTGGTGGAAATTCAGAAAGCTATTTGAAAACACAGGTAATAAATAATTGTCATCCACTACATAGAGGTTCAGTTTCACTGAATAATAATAGATGGTGGACCATGTAGAAACAATAACGGTCTCACACAGTTCTCTAGAGTCTTGAAGACAAACATACATGTATTGTTTATATAACTATTTAGGATTGTTATGTTTCGAATATAGTGTCCAGGATTTGATTGTTGTCTTTAAACTGTTTGGAATTAAAATGAATAAAATCCACAAACGTGTTGTGTGCATTCAGTTTGCCATGGGAGTTTTATGTGTATTCATAATTGGCATACTATTTTGTAGTTCCGATTGGAGCATGAGGACACAACTGTAATTGACTGCTATGATTGAAACCCACACCAGCATGTCTGTCCAACATTTGTAGCAGTGTCCCATGTAAGTCCAACACTTGTAGCACTGGTCCCATGTAAGTCCAACACTTGTAGCACTGATCCCATGTAAGGCCAACACTTGTAGCACTGGTCCCATGTAAGGCCAACACTTGAAGCACTGGTCCCATGTAAGGCCAACACTTGTAGCACTGGTCCCATGTAAGGCCAACACTTGTAGCACTGGTCCCATGTAAGGCCAACACTTGAAGCACTGGGTCCCATGTAAGGCCAACACTTGAAGCACTGGGTCCTATGTAAGGCCAACACTTGTAGCACTGGTCCCATGTAAGGCCAACACTTGAAGCACTGGGTCCCATGTAAGGCCAACACTTGAAGCACTGGGTCCCATGTAAGGCCAACACTTGAAGCACTGGGTCCCGTGTAAGGTCAACACTTGTAGCTTGGTTCCATGTAAGGCCAACACTTGTAGCACTGTGTCCCATGTAAGGCCAACACTTGTAGCACTGTGTCCCATGTAAGTCCAACACTTGTAGCACTGGTCCCATGTAAGGCCAACACTTGTAGCACTGTGTCCCATGTAAGGCCAACACTTGTAGCACTAGTCCCATATCAGTCCAACACTTGTAGCACTAGTCCCATATCAGTCCAACACTTGCAGCACTAGTCCCATATCAGTCCAACACTTGCAGCACTAGTCCCATATCAGTCCAACACTTGCAGCACTAGTCCCATATCAGTCCAACACTTGCAGCACTAGTCCCATATCAGTCCAACACTTGTAGCACTAGCCCAATGTTAGCTAAACACTTGTAGCACTAGTCTCATGTTAGTCCAACACTCATTAGTGTGTGAATAAGTTCTAAGTTGAAATTTGCATTCCTGCAGGAGAAACTGCGGCAATGTGGAGAACCTTACCTGACTACTGCTTTTGTTATAGTGATTATTGTGGACAGATGACGAACAAAAAAATGTCACTTTTGGCATTCAGCTTTACTACAGTTCTTGACAAATTTGGTCTTAACATTTCAACATGTTCCCAACAACATATACACAAACAATATTCTCCTTAAGCCATTATGTTCCTCCTTAACCATACAAACAAGGAATATGGAAAGCCTATCAGAAACACTGTCAGCTATAATTTGAAAGTTCAAAAATAGAAGTGCTAAAAAGATATAGAGACAAAACACAGGCAGGTTTTGAAAATAAATGCAATTAACAATGATGCTGGGTTGAGAGCCACGCACCTTCAGAATGTGGAGTCTTTCACATACCTTGACAGTAATATAGACATCATAGGATGTAGAGAAAATGTCCAGTTGAGAATAATTTTTTGTTTTTTTTTGTTTGTTTGTTGCATCGAAGAATTTATGGAAGTCAAAAGAAATTAAAACCACCACAAAAAAAAAAAAAATCCATTGTAAAATTTGTTGTTTTTAAAAATTATGGCTCTGAAACATGGAGAACAAAATAGGTACGTATGAAAAAGTTACTGACTTTCGTAAATGGTTGCCTGTGCAAAATACAAGGGTGGAAATGGTTCGACAAGATCACCAACGTGGAACTGATGAGACATAATAGTGGAGCATCAAATATGGATAAGCCACATATTACAGAAACCTGTGGATAACATTACCAGACAAGCTCTGTTCTGGAATCCACAGGTCAAGAGAAATTGAGGAAGACCGAGACACTCATGGAAGAGGCAAATGTAAAGGCAGCAAACACAACATGGACAGAATTGTCTCAGATGGCTCATGATAGGAAGACTTGGCAAACATTTGTTGAGGACCAATGCCCCACAGTGAACTGACATGTTTTTGATTAAATAGATACAGTGAATTCTTGCCTACTCCAAAATAATGGAAGGTAGGAGACTAGTCAAAGGAGGATGAAGCTTCTTCTCGTTTGCTTTTTTTTTAAAACTTCTCTGTAACATGACATGACTGTTTGTACGCATGGACTTCTATTTCTCCTATTTTTACCAACTTCCCCATAACCTAGAGAGCTGAAATTGTGTATACAGCCTCTTCTAGTGGGACCTAATATAACATTTTGGCTACTGCAGTTCCAAAAACAAAACAAAACATGTCTAAGTATTTGTCATATATATATTTCATTCAATCGTACACATTACTGAACCATCTCAATTGCCTCATGGATGAATATAATTTTCAAGATGCTTTAAAAATTAGCTGTTTTTTTAAATAAGCTTTTATTTTTAACTTGTCAGGATTGTGATCATTGTCAGTGACCATTGTGTTTGGAGGGACTTCTATTTCTCCTATTTTATTTTATTAACAATCTTCCTCAAAATTTAGAGGGCTGAATTATGTACACAGTATCTATTAGTGCGACCAATTAATCTCTAATATTTTCACGGATCCTCCCAAAAATGTCAATACAGTATGTGCTTTAATAAATAACATTGGTTGACACCATTCGGTATCAGACCAGAGGTACATAACTGCTCACTCTACTAGAAAATAGATTTTTATGGCTTGTGTCCCTTAGATTGACGTTTTTCTTTGTTGAAAAATAAAATCATGTACTGATAAACGTCGTTTCTATAAGCATTTACTAAAAATAAGTTTTTATTTAAGCAGACGTTGTCCGTTTGAGTGGACTTTTATTTCTACTAATTTTAACCAACACTATCTAACGAGTTTTGTACTTAGCCACTACTAATGCGACATGTTAATGTATCATATTTTGTCTGATCCTAGAACGACACCGTCCAGGATTTTTTTTTTAAATTAAAAATGCAGAGGTAGGCAACTATGTGGAAAATTCAGTGTGGATATACCACATTACATATTATGGAAAGTTCGTCTTTTGCCATAATTCCTGTAGTGTCTTAGTATAAATAAAATTTAAAAAACCGCAAGGCTGTGACGGCACTGTAAATATATAGTGTAAAAAAACATTGTTATTAAATTATTATTGTTGTTTGTTGTCCCTGATAAAGGTTTAGTGGTCGCAGCATACGTTTCATTTGTGTTTTCGTCTCAGTATGGTATCTAACCATACACATGTATACTTTTTTTTTCTTTTTTTTTTTTTACACTTAGTATAAACAAAATAATTTAGCTACAAATGACCCAGTCAACCTCGATGGCAAGAATCTGGAGGACGCAGAGGAAGATATCTACCTGGGACGCTTATTGAACATACAGAACAACATAAACCCAGAACTAACAAGACGTCCTCATGCTGGCTTGGCGGCTTTCTCGTCCATAAAGACGGCCCATGACCACACCCACGACCAGAGTCTGCGCGCCTCCCTATTCAACTCCCACAGTTCCACCTGCAATGTCTTATGTGGTAGAAACATGGACTTTTACAAAAGAAATGGAGTCCAAACTCAGAGTGATCCTAGCCGCCTTCGAGAGTCGTATGATCGGCCTCACGCCCCGCAACCAATGTTTGAAAGGTCTTCACAACACTGACGTACGGCAGATGTCATTGGTGAAGGATGCAGTTATCAACGCAGCCATGGCAAATCATTGCTGGGCTGGCCACCTGCTTCGGAGAACAGATGACCGTTGGAGCACAGCGACACCCACGAGACAGAAGACGACCACCTACGCGCTGGCCTGACACCCTCAAACTCAAAAACAATATCTACGATGCTTCAGACAGGAAACTTATTACCCACTTGTCCACGGTGGTCCAAGACAGAAGACAATGGAAACGAAGTTGGGACCCGCAGCGGCGTAACCACCGCTAAGTAATGGGTCGTCCAGTAATCCAGTATAAATAAAAGCTTGTGCCGAAAAAAGTAGTTTTTGTATATTTACTTGTTTTATACTGACTACACATGAAGTTTGTTTTATACTGACTACACATGAAGTTTGTTTTATACTGACTACACATGAAGTTTGTTTTATGCTGACTACACATGAAGTTTGTTTTATGCTGACTACACATGAAGTTTGTTTTATACTGACTACACATGAAGTTTGTTTTATGCTGACTACACATGAAGTCCATTTCTTTGGACAGACAAAGGTTTCTGTGGTGGAGAGTTCTTCAAGGCTCCCAAACAGCTTTGAGTGGAAGTTTGTCTCAGTGGGTCAGTTGTCTAAGTGTATAACAATCATGTAGGATATGTTCGGCTGTCTGTACTGCTTGTTTGCGTGTAGTTATCGCACAACACAAGCGACGATGGCCACAACAGACGGTATTGTAACAATGTGATGTGCGCTGTTCTTCTTCTGCGTTCATTCTCAATCTCCCGTTACCAAGTCCTGGACAGAACTTTGCAAGTAGCAGGATGTAGTCCGGAGAACGGTATGCGTTGTGCCCTAGTTTACAGCTTGACTGCGATATGTGCACCTTTTGGTCTGACACATCCTACTTCGGCAATATGTGCACTGTATTTTAGATTATAGTGAGGAAGTGATTGCTCTGGTCATCAATCTCACACTCTTATCCCAAGTTACCTTGGACCAGTGGCAAGAATATTGGTCGAGACAACTGGAGGTAACTCAGGATGCAGGCACTTTGGTCCTAACTCCCGTGAGACCAGGGGGTCGTTTAAAACTTGTGGGACTCGATCGCCCACAAAAACATAGTCAAGACTATGATAAACAACAGCCTCAGGGACAAATGGCACAGAGGACACACAGAACCTGCTATAGCTGATGAATACTGTTCTGACCTAGAAGAGATTAAGAGACAATTTCCAGACTACAAACTAACCACGGGAGACTCGGATAATATTAAATTATAAAAACATATACGAGCATGGCTCAATTATCACACCGGGACAGAGACTATTTACTGATAAAACCATATATAGGTTTGGCTGATTTACCACACCGGGACAGAGACTATTTACTGATAAAACCATATATAGGTTTGGCTGATTTACCACACCAGGACAGAGACTATTTACTGAAAAAACCATATATATGAGTATGGCTCAGTTACCACACCGGGACAGAGACTATTTACTGAAAAAACCATATATACGAGTATGGCTCAGTTACCACACCAAGACAGAGAATTTTACTGATAAAACCATATATAGGTTTGGCTGATTTACCATACCGGGATAGAGACTATTTGTTCAAGGTCTGGTATCTCATTTCCCTATAGATTGGCCATTCCTGTAGAATGTATTCAGGATTCTGGCCCCTTGTTACACATTAGCATTCATTGGTGTGTGAGATCTTCAGTCGGTCTAGATGTTCTAGTAGTCTGCGGTGACCAGTTCTCAGGTGAAATAAGGTAGTTTGTTGGTGTCTTTTGAGTTGGTGAATTGGGTCTGGTCCACCACTTATGTACATGTCTTCTCTCCATTTGTGTATATACTAATGTCTGATGATGTTCTTGATCTATCTATATGGTACACAATGGATTAAATTGTGTCTTTTTACTGCCATCTTTTGCTAGAGCTCAGCTCTCTCATTTCCTGCGATTCTGCAATGGGAGGGTAGCCATTGAAGTGCTATTGTTGAGGATCTCTGGACGTTTCCTAGTTATACAGCATGTAATTATTCAGTTACCACCCACTTGAAAGATAACAGCGCCCACTAGTGGGCAGCAGCACCCATGTTGAAGAGCACTTTTCTAGATGTTCGAGTTGGCTCCTTTGCACTTCCCACCGCTGTCGATATAAGCCACTGATATCTGACTCTCCTACCTTGTATGCCTTTATCCTTCTTCTCCTTATCTGATGTTTGGTTTCTTTCTTGATTGTGAACATTGTTTTAGTGGGGCTACTCTTTTGGCTGTTCTCTTTATTGTCATGAGTTAGTGCTTACTTCCTTTACATTTGGTCCTCTCCAAACTTGGGCATCTCTCACATACTTAAATGAATCTATCCTTTGATGGTATCATCAATTATGGATTTTTCATCCCTTGTTGAGATTATATATTAGAGGATATTTGTTTAGTCGGAGCGTGGTGAATGCTTGAAATGCATTGCCACAGGAAGTAGCGAAGGTAGGGATAATTAATGCATTCAAGAATAGATTGGATGTGCATAGTTTTTAGAGCAAGGAAATGTAAATGAAACTGGTTGTATACAGACTCTGCAGAGTCTTCTAAACCAGTGTAAAGACGCTAAGTGAAAAAAACATGCAACAAACAATACAAAGTCCTGGTAGATATTTTTTAAAAGAAAGAAGCAAGTTGCTTTAAACCAAAAAGTGACTCTTAGGTCTCTTAGTGAAGAGAAAAGAATGAATCAACAGAATCCTAATATGCATGTTGTAGAAGATTACTAAGTAGGGTTGTGCATGGAGCAGCCAGCTTTATCAAGTAAAACAGAGTGGTATAGATGTAACACTTGCAGAAGCGCATACATTTCTTAGGACAGGCTTCCTGTGAGGAGGCTGACAGTTATCGTTACTCTATGCTCATATATTGAGTAAAAATGGAAGGATCAGCCCTTCAAACTTGTGGCAAAGGCATAAACTGCAAGATTGTTAAAGATTATACAAACATGTTCAAGTAAAAATTGTTATGTCAGTGAGTGACATGTGTCATTGAGTGACATATTTCAGTGAGTGACACATATCAGTGTGTCTTATTTCTTGCCATCCATGTAGCAGGCCTTGCAGGATTTCTGGCAGTGCCTCAGCATGTATCTAGCATTCTTGTCGCAGTGACCGTCTTTGGCCCAAACTGCACACAGGAACTCTGTGTCCCGACAGCCTAAAAGATCAACAAGTACAAATATTGTACGAAAACTGACGAACAAATATATTAAGCATTTCTAAGTTAGAGCTGATATCTTCTTCTTTATCTTACATTTTTTTTCTCACTCCAGCCAAAGTTTAGAGCCACCACTACAGGTGGCCTCCTTTAGGAAGCCTGCACATTACCACTGTGCATACTTTTGCTTTGGTGCCTATCCATCTACCTGTCTATAATCTTAAATACAGAGAGGGGATGGCGTGGGCTAGTGCTTAAGTGACATGGCTCACAACGCAAAGGTGCTGGGTTCAATCCCCATCACAGCACCGGCCGTTACCTAAAGAAAACCCTTAGAAAATACAGGAGGAAGCAGACCTTTACATGAAATGCATGCCGAAGTCGGATGCACTGTGCTGACAGGCGCACAATAAAAATCGTAGCGCAATGCACACTGCCTTGGGGAATACGTTCATTCTCAATCTCCTGCGAACAAGCCCTGATTAGGGCGTTGCAAGTAGCAGGATGTAGTCTGGAGAACAGAATACGTTGTGGCACTAGTTTACAGCTTGATTGTGATATTTGCACCTTTCGATTCGGCACATCCGCCTGTGGCAGCATACAGAGCTATTTTCAGCCTATCCACCAACCTGTCGGTAATCTTAACCCTTTACACCCTAATATGCCATCGAAATGGTTTTTCACTTTAACTGCCAGGGCAAATAAGCCCAAAATGTGATGACATTTATTTGATGAAAACAATTAGTCTGAAAAAGACATACAAGGTGTGTTTAAATGAAACCAAACCAAACTGCAACAAGTGAACATATGTACAATGCGCATTATGTTTAAAGAAGGACGTGAGTTAACGAAAGATCTTCCAAGACCAGGTCAGGCGCATATTGTTGCCTTAACTCACGTCCGAGACCAGGTCAGGCGCATATTGTTGCCTTAACTCACGTCCGAGACCAGGTCAGGCGCATATTCTTGCGTTAACTCATGTCCTTCTTTAAACATTGTTGTCCAGTTCTTCACTGTTGTTTTCGACACACTTTTGTCGCCATGCATTGCCTGCATTCTTTTATGAATGTCAACTGGTCGACTTCCTTCAGCTGTTAAACACTGAATCTACATGACCAAATGGGAAACAGAACATACTGGCTACACAAAAAACGATGCCTATTACCAGTTGAACAGAAGAGAGCAGGTCGTGGTCTTCAGACTTCGCACAGGCCACAATAGACTGAGGTACCACCTATTCAATAAATTGAAGATAGGTGGCACTGACGAATGCACGTGCGGTACCGGGAAAATGACTGCTGAATATTTGCTGCAAAACTGCCCGACATACGAGGATTAGAGAAAGCAGTTGTGGCCATCACCAGTGGCAACACTAGACAAGCTCTATGGCAGTGTCGAAGAAGAAGAAGATGAAACACCGAATCACCACTCGCTGATCAACTCTGGGTGGATTCCGTATCATACCCACCATGTTTTCAAAGGTCTGCTGAGGAAACTATGAGTCAGAGGATAATGAATTTTTGCAAACTTGACTTGGTATGTGATATTTACATCAGAAGTGGCATCATGCACATCGTACGTAAGTTCACTTGGTGCAGTTAGGTCCCGTTTCATTTAAACACACCTCGAATATAATGCATACACAAAATGTGAGAACTGATAGACACAATTCCTTTCTTCAAGACCTACGATGTAATGCGTTAAATATAGAGCTGTCTATCCACCAGGGGAGGAAGACTAATGTCTGTTCAGGCCAAAACATGCTGGCCAAGACCCTCACCTTGGCTTCCTCATAGCCCTCCCTGGAATCAGGCTGTTTTCATGGCAGCCTGGCTAACCAGGTGAGGGATTGATGTGATCTTCGTAGTAATGAGCAGCACACAGATAAAGCCAAGCATGGCACAACCCCCTGTAGGACCCAGGTCCATCTTCATCAGCACGCTTGGGATGTGAGGAAAGCTACTGCAACCTGTCACATAACATCCTTTTTAGGGCGCACAAAAGAGTAAACTTACTCATTGTGGACATTCGAAACAACAACAACTATACACCAACCTGTCTATAATCTCAAATACTGAGCGAGCGCATAAGCTGCAGCGGTCAGCAACCCATAGCTGACTGTTAGCATCAGGGCCAGCGAAACAGAGCTGCCAAGACCCTTCTATACCTCCACGCGGTGATCCTGTATAACAGGCTGCAGCAGGGCAGACTGGCTAAGGAGAAGGGATCAAAGAGGGAATGCTAACCCCGTACTCAAAAAATGCTTGCTGAAGTCAGATGTGGTGGACCAAAAGGAGCAAATATCGCAATCAAGCTGTAAACTATGACACAACGCATTCCGTTCTCTGGACTACATTCAGCTACTTAAGCCCTTTCAGGGTTTGGTAGCGGGAGATTGAGAATGAACCAAGCCAAATACAAAGCTACCTATCTGCCTTTCTTAATGTTTAGTAACTTAACTTAACTTAATGTCTTTATACTGGTTTAGAAGACTCAACAGAGTCTGTATACTATCCATTACATTTACATCACCTTGCTCTAAAAGCTATGCGCATGCAATCTATTCTTAAATGCATTAGCTGTCCCTGCCTCCACTACCTTCTGGGGCAATGCATTCCAAGCATTCACCACTCTCTGACTAAAAAAATATCCAATCTAGATCTTTATTTAGTTAATTTGTAGCTATGCCCTCTTGTTCTTGTAGGTGCTTGTATTTTGAAAAACTTGTGATAGTCTAATTTATCCATTTCTTTGATTATCTTATAAATCTGTATTAAGTCACCTCGAATTCTTCTCTTTTCTAGACACTGTAGACCGGTTTTTCTGAGTCTTTCTTCATAACTGTAAATCTGGAATCCCACTATCAGTTTTGTCGCTCTTATTCGTATCCTTTCCAGCATGTTCATATCCCCTCTATGACAAGGACTCCACACCTGTACACAGTCTAACCAATGCTTTATACAGTTTGACAATCACTTCCTGACTCCTATGTTTAATATTTCCACCAACCTGTCTATAATCTTAAATACAGAGCTACCTATCTGCCTATCCACCAACCTGTCTAATCTAAATAAAGATCAACCTACCTACTTATCTACTTACCCAGTTACATGTGTTAAAACAACTCACCGTTACAATTGTTGCATGACTTCTTACAGAAAAGCAAATTGTATCTGGGGTTGCTGTCACAGAAGCCATGTTTGGCCCAGCCTGCACACCCCGACTCAGAGTCCACACAGGAGATGGTCGTACCTGCTCGGGATGAAGAATATTTCTTTAGTCAATCAATCATATTTCTTCTTCTTCATCTTCTTCTTTGTCTTCTTCTTCATACACTTTCAGATGTCAACTAAATGTAACTAAAGAAAGCAGTGGTTAGTAAGAGGCCATTGGTACCTCCATAGAGCTTGTCCTGGAAGGGTAACAGTAATGGTTGCACATGCTTTCTCTATTCCTTTTATGACGGACATCTTTGTAACAGACATTCAGCAGTAAATTTGTCAGTGCCACAAACAAATTTATTTGTACACTCTATTCATAGTTCGCTGAACAGATCGAATCTCAGTCTGTTGTGGCTTGTGCAAAGTCTACCAGAGTGGTCTGCCGAAGTCTTTGTGTATGACAATGACAAGAATTGCACCACTGTCCCACAGAGCATGTCATAAGAGGCAACTAACTGTCTGACATGGCATTACATCGGCCATGATTAGGTGGTTTGTTGAGAGTAGCATACATGGCACCTAACAGGCTGCGGGTCTACTTTGCTCTAGTGTTTGAGTCTATTAAGATGGACTCACACATCGGTTAGCCACCATCCAAGAAACTGGTTGTATACAGACTCTGCAGAGTCTTTTAAACCAGTATAAAGACATTAAGTTAAGTTAAGTTAAAGATTACTACCTGCTCACCTCTGTTAAGAAGGTAATATACGCAATTAACCAATCTTATATCAATGTGTCATGGTCTTCCATGTATCTTGAAGACTTGCTTTCTGGACAAGTAGCTACTCTATTCACTCATTTGTTTCTTCTTTTTTCTTCTTCTTCTTCTTTTTCTTCTTCTGTTCCTCCTCCTGCTCCTTCTTCTTCTTCTTTTTCTTCCTCCTACTCTTCCTCTTCCTTCTCTTAACTTAACGTCTTTATACTGGTCTAGAAGACTCTGCAGAGTCTGTATACAACAATTTTCATTTACATTACCTTGCTCTAAAAGCTATGCGCATCCAATTTACTTTTAAACGCATTAACTGTCCCTGCCTCCACTACCTCCTGTGGCAATGCATTCCAAGCATTCACCACTCGCTGACTAAAAAAATATTTCCTAATATCTAATCTGGACCTCTCATTAGTTAATTTGTAGCTATGCCCTCTTGTTCTTGTAGCTGGCTGTATTTTGAAAAAATTGTTATAGTCTATTTTATCCATTCCTCTAATCATCTTATAAGCCTGTATTAAGTCACCTTGAATTCTTCTTTCTTCTAGACACTATAGGCAGGTTTTTCTGAGTCTTTCTTCATAACTGTAATTCTGGAATCCAACTATCAGCTTTGTCGCTCATTTTTTAATTATTCCAGCATGTTTATATCCTCTCTATGATAAGGACTCCAGACCTGATCACAATACTCCAATCTAGATCTAACTAATGCTTTATACAGTTTGACTATCACTTCCTTGCTCCTATATTTCCTATTTCTTTTTATCATACCTAACATTGCATTTGCCTTTTTCACTGCTACCTGAACTTGCTCACTCACCTTTCCTGTATGATCTATTATAACCCCTAGGTTCCTCTTCTTCCTCTTCTTCTTCTTCTTTTTCTTCTTCTTCTTCTTCTTTTTCTTCTTCTTCTTCTTCTTCCTCATTTGCCATCAGACATACACATCAATATCTCCAACAATGTCATGTCTGTGGCTGTCTTTATGAGTCAGGTTGTATTGTACTGCCCTTTGGACCCGTGGTCCAAGTGCATCAGAATTCAAATATATTTACTTGAGAATGGTTCCCTATCCATGTGAATTCAGAGAGCCAAGAATATGCCCACTTCAAGTTTGGTGCAAACTGAGACTAAAGAGAGTTGTGCATGGTGCTCGGCCCCTCATCTTATTAAACGAATTGTTACAGAAACCATTTGTGAAACATGAACATTAAATTCTGCATTAGAACAGAAAACTTTTGTGATGGAGATGAGATGTTTCAGAAAGATCCTAGACAGAGCATATAGGGATCACGTCACAAATGTCGGTGTATGCAATATTGCTCACATTCACACCAACTCACTAACATTCACACACACATTCACATATTCAACACACACCTATATTCACACACACACATCCAGATTAACACACACACACACATACTCACCTGTGTTGGACCCTGTTGTTTTCGAACCCTTTCCCCCACCACCATCTCCGACACCTCCACAAGATTGACAAGACTTGGCACAGTTTTTCTTCATCCACCTTGGGTTGATGTTGCAGTGATCGGTGCTGGCCCAGATGTCACACTCAGTGTCTGAGCTGTGGGTGTTTCTGCATGCTCCTAATGAGTACAAGTGCCACATCAACAATAATTAACTATATGTCTGCATGTTCCATTGGGGGAGAGGAGACTAGCATCTGGTCAGGCGAAACTTGCTGATCAGACAGGTTAGTCAGGGCCAGGCAGTACAAACTCATCAGATATGTTAGTGTGATCAAGATGCTAAGCAGCGCATGAGCTGCAGTGGTCAGTGACCCATAGCTAACTGCTAGTGTCAGGGCCAGTGAACCAGAGCTGCTAAGACCCTTCTAGACCTACAACGCATTCCGTTCTCTGGACTAGATTCTGCAACTTAATCCCTTTCAGGGTTTGGTAGCGGGAGATTGAGAATGAACAAAGTCAAGCCAAGATATGTTAGTCAGGGTCAGGCAAAACATACTGATCAGACATGTTAGGGCCAGGCAATACATACTCATCAGACATGTTAGTCAGGGTCAGGAAAAACATACTGGCCAAGACCCTCACCTCAATCTCCTCGTAGCTCTCCCTGGAAATGGGCTGTTTTCATGGCAGCTTGACTAACAAGGTGAGAGATCAACTTGATGACCGTAGTAGTGAGTGACATGCAGATGAAGCCAAGCATAGCACAACCGCCTGGAGGACCCTGGTCCACCTTCATCAGCACACTCAGGATGTGAGAAAAGCTACTGCAACTCACCACTTAACACCCTTTTATGGCCGCTATAAAATAGTAATCTTACTCATTGTAGGCATTCAACAATGAATCTGCATGTTCAATTAGAATACAAGTGTTACACCAACAATAAACAAGCCCAACCATAAACACGACCAGATCTCCTCATGTGCCTGTCAAAGATCAAATGAGAATTCTTGGTGAAAAGTCACCTTAATTAAGTTTTCATCCCATTTTTCCATTCTCTTTCAAATCATCATCATCTGGCTGATTCCTAAGACTGCTTGTAAGGTTGTTTGAGCATGTCTCTCCTTTTGACCTTATCCTCTGGTTGATCAGTCCTAAGATTGATTGTAAGGTTGTTTGAGCATGTCTCTCCTTTTGACCTTATCCTCTGGTTGATCAGTCCTAAGATTGATTGTAAGGTTGTTTGAGCATGTCTCTCCTTTTGACCTTATCCTCTGGTTGATCAGTCCTAAGATTGGTTGTAAGGTTGTCTGAGCATGTCTCTCCTTTTGACCCTATTCTCTGGTTGGCAGGTCCTAAGACTGGTTGTAAGGTTGTCTGAGCATGTCTCTCCTTTTTTTTTTTTTTTTTTTTTGCGTTCGCCTTATTTATATATTCCCCAAGGCGTGTGTGAGTTACACTGTGGTTTTTATTTTGCGCCTGTCGGCCCAGTGCATCCGACTTCAGCATGCATTTTATGTAAGGGTCCGCTTCCTCCTGCATTTTCTAAGGGTTTGCTTCCCCGGGGTAACGGCCGGTGCTGTGATGGGGATCGAACCCAGCACCTTCTGGTTGTGAGCCGTGCCACTTAACCACTAGGCCACGCCGTCCCCGTCTCTCCTTTTGACACTATCCTCTGGTTGATCAGTCCTAAGATTGGTTGTAAGGTTGTCTGAGCATGTCTCTCCTTTTGACACTATCCTCTGGTTGATCAGTCCTAAGATTGGTTGTAAGGTTGTCTGAGCATGTCTCTCCATTTGAACCTATATTCTCCAGCTCTCTTCATTTCAGCACAGATTATTACTTTAATGTCTCTGCATACCTGAGATTTAAGGCGAGTCTTGGCCTCTTCCTTCGTGTTTCCCCCTGGATCTCGCTCTCTAGAATCTTCTGTAGAAGACATTTGTTTCGCATATTGTGTCCCAGCCAACTTAATCTTCATTTTCTTGTCATTTTCAATATATATCTCTTTGAGCCAAGACCCTTCTACGCCTCCTGGATAAAAGGCTGCACTAGAGCAGCAAATTGGCTAAGGAGAAGAGATCAAAGAGAGAAGGCTAACCCGGTACTACAAAAATGCCTGTTGGATGTGTTGGACCGAAAGATGTAAATTTTGCAGCCAAGCTGTAAACTATGACACAACGCATTCCTTGTCCTAATTTCCATCTCATTGTGGGCATCATCTGTGATGACTGGCCCTAAATAAACTTCTGTACTTGTTCGATTATTTCTCCATTGATGATTGCATTAATTTGCCTATGTGGTCTGTCTATTACCATAGTCTTTGTCTTCAATGTTTTCATTTTAATGCCAAACTCTTTAGCTGTGCTGTTAATATTTTCAAGCCACGCTGCTATAGATCCTCTCACTATGGCTTTACCATCGACAAATTTGATGGCACAAACTTTTATACCATTGACATCTTTATTACAACTGCGAACAAATTTTAAATAATCACATTTATTTCCCTCTTAAAACTTAGCAGTCTATCTCAGAATTCCCTCCCCATTACAAGTCCTCCTCCTTCTTCTTCTTCTTCTTCTTCTTCTTCTTCTTCTTCAGCATTCGTTCTAAAAAGAATGTTGTGTCGTAGTCTACAGCAAGGCTACGATATCTCCTCCTCCTCTTCCTCCTCCTTCTTCTTGTTCTTGTTCTTCTTGTTCTTCTTCTTATTCTTATTCTTCTTTTTCAGCATTCGTTCTGAGTTGTGTCGTAGTCTACAGCAATGCTGCGATATCTGCACCTTTTAGCCTGACACATCCAATTTCAGCTGACTTTCTTTAGTACTGGGTTTGCCTTTTCACTGCGATCCCCATTCTCTTAGCCAGACTACACTAGTGCTGCCTGTTTCCAGGGCCAACACTTGGAGGTGGAATAGGATCAAGAAATCTGGCCAAAACAGAGACAGAGACTGGAGAATTGACCAATTGTCAAGACTTTTACAGTGCAACTACATGATAATAAACAACCAAGTCTGTGTAGGTCAAAACGTAAAAGGGGCCAAAGATGCAGCGCAGTGAATGAACTGACAGCAAACCAGAGCTGACTAAGATCCTATTCTGTCTCCAAGCACCAGCACTAGAAATAAGCTTCACTTGTGTAGTCTGACTAAGAGAAAAT
Source organism: Ariolimax columbianus (assembly GCA_036924085.1). NCBI lineage: Eukaryota > Metazoa > Mollusca > Gastropoda > Stylommatophora > Arionidae > Ariolimax > Ariolimax columbianus. Next base: position 70,459,572 of record JAVGWX010000002.1, read on the forward strand.
GAATCGCAGTGGGAAAGCATACCCAGTACCCAAAAAAGTCCTCTACAAATTGAATGTGTTGGGTTGAAAGGTGTTGATATTGCAACCTTGCTGTAAACTATTGTAACAGATCCTCGAGGAGCATAAACGTTTAGAGCAGAAGAAATTTAGGCTTGCAACTGTATTTTCTGAGAGTCAAAAACTGCCTGAGTTATAGCTAGCGAAGCCAGGTCAATCCAGGGTCAGCACAACGCCTGTGTCAAAACTAAGGCAGCGCAAACATGAGACCAAAGTGAGAGGTTAGCGGCTACTATAAGTGGAAACTTGTCTAGATTGTGGGTAAGTGTTAGATCTTAGTATCAAACTGGTACCAGACACAGAGGTGGAAGAAGATTGGCAACAAGGATTGACATGTGAGGCTGTCACATTTGGAATAACAGTGACTTGTATAAATTTGAGTCAATAAGACTCTAGAAGGGAGTGGCCAAATAAAATTAATGGCTAACCAGGCAGATGGGGAGGACCAATCAACAGCCATTTTGGGTTTCCAGGACTAAAAAATGGTCTATAAATGAGATAGAAGATGGGTGATTCAGAATTTGGGAGACAGAGCATTTACAGGGTGGTTATCCCATCATACACCAAGAGACTTGCCCTTCGCTCACATGTGCAAATGATGGACACCCTGTAAACAATATGGGAAAGAGATCTGATCACTTGTGAGTGAAAAGATTTGTCAAAGTACATAGAATGATAAGGATTCTGTGAAATTCTGGAATAGCAATCCCAAAGGCTCATGGTACGTGGTATGATAAGAACTCTGTGAAATCCTGAGACAGTGATACCAAAGGCTTGTGGTATGTGGTACAATAAGGATTCTGTGAAATCCTGGAACTGTGATTCCAAAGGCACATGGATACAAAAAAGGGAGATATATTATAAGAACCTTTAGAGAAAGCATTTGTTCAGTCTGGGTGTAACACAGGCACCAGAGAAACACATTCCAAATGCTTGAGAACTGGTATAAAAGTGAGTTGTAGCTGGAGCCTCCTTCGGGAGCTTCTTCTAAACCATGTTCATTGTTCGACAGTCTGAGAGTAAGTTGTAGCTGGAGTCTCCTTCAGGAGCTCAATATAACACATGTTCATATGTTCAACAGCCTAGAACAGTCAACAGATGGCATATTCATCAAATAATCTTGAGGACCCAGAGGAACGACAGAAGACAGCGAGTTAGCTAGTTAACCACTAATTTGTGACAAGAGGATTAGATTAAGATTAGCTATCATGTTAGTTCAGATTGGAGACCTAGAGTCTGGGTAATTTAGTTACACCAACAGCTCATGCTTGAATCCTCTGTGTTAGTTCAGATAGAAGACTTAGAGTCTGGGTAATTTAGTTACACCAACAGCTCATGCTTGAATCCTCTGTGTTAGTTCAGATAGGAGACTTACATTCTGGGTAATTTAGTTACAAAGGTTACACCAACAGCTCATGCTTGAATCCTCTGTGTTAATTAGCATATGACATTATTGAGTTAAGTATTTTTTTCCTTTTGTGTGATATTGTTGTAACAAACATGCTTGTAAATAAATGAATGATCTTGTTTTATGGTTAACGCAAGTTTTAGTGTTTTTCTATGTTGAAGCAGCAATGTTATTTAGTCCATATTGTGACTCTTAAGATTCGTTACACTATGACACAATGTCACTTATCAGGATGAGCACTGAAGAAGAAGAAGAAGAAGAAGAAGAAGAAGAAGAAGAAGGCGAGGAGGAGGAGAAAGATGAAGAAGAAAAAGAGAAGGAAGAAGAAGAAAAGAAGAGGACGAAGAAGAAGAGGATGAAGAAGAGTTACAAAAAGAAGAGGAAGATGAAAAAAAAGAAAATAAAGAAGAAGAAGCAGGAGAAGAAGCAGAAGAAGAAGAAGAAAAACAAGAAGAAGAAACATAGAGGATAATGAAGAAGTAGAAGAAAATATAACTTACCACTGGTAGTGGCTGTTGTACGAGTTGTAGTTCTCCTTCCAGTCGTAGGAGTAGTTGTATCTGTCTCTGGATTGGTCCCTTCACATGAGCCTCGTCCACATGACATGGCACAATGTTTGGACATCCAATCAGAATTCACCAAACACTCTAGTTTCTGAGCCCAGATCTTGCACTGCACATCATCGTACAGGTTTTTGCATGTGCCTTTGAGTTATGGTTAATGAATAAATGGAAATTGAACATAATGTTAGACTGCCCTGATGATTACAAAGTGTTGAGACTATAGTAGATAATACATATAATAATCGGAATAAGGCAGCTGTGATAAATAAATCAGAAAGAGAATAGGTATGGCCAAGGTAGTATTCAGAAACAAATACTGACATATAAATTGATAAGCCATACGTTGAAAATTAGAATTGGCACAGAAACATGGACACTGAATATAAAATTGGAAAAGACAATTAAAGCCTTCAGAATTTGAGTATATAAAACATTGGGTTGAATTTCGGGGAAAGAATGGAAAACAAATGTGGCGGTATTGAAAAAGTTGGGTATGAAAAGAAAATTAATGACCGAAATCATGGTTAGACAGTTACGTTATTTTATTAACAAGACTAATTCTTGCTGAAAACCATACTAAAGGACTTGGTGGAAGGCAGTCGTTCAAGAGGCAGACAATGCTATAAGTGTGTGGATAACATCAGAAGATGGACTGGCAAAAGCCTTTCAGATTGCACCATTACGGCAAGAGATAGAGCACACTGGAGATCCATTGCAGTCGATCTTTGATGCAAAGATGGCACTTCAACCGAACTGGTTCATAGTTTGAATATTGTCTCTTGATTTTTTTCTTTTTCCAAAAGTAGTAATTTACTGCCATATCAGGTTATTTTTGCTCTCTGTGCCATGTGTTCTCTAAATTAATTGTTATCAATGTTTTGACCTCTTTATATAAATAACCAAGACAAATATCATGGTCAAATGAAACATCTTGACCAAGATATTACCTCTCATCAGGAAAAACATATTGATCAAGACCCTACTTCAGGTCAGAGTCAAATGAAACATCTTGACCAAGACATTACCTCACATCAGGAAAAACATATTGACCAAGACCCCATTTCATGTCAGGGTCAGGGTCAGATGAAACATCTTGACCAAGACATTACCTCATATCTGGAGAAACATATTGATCAAAACCCCACTTCAGATCAGAGTCAAATGAAATATCTTGACCAAGACATCACCTCACATCAGGAAAAACATATTGACCAAGACCCCATTTCATGTCAGGGTCAGGGTAAGATGAAACATACTGACCAACACCCCACCTCACACCCACACAATGCTCCTGAAAATAGGATTTGTTACAGCAGCCTGACCAACTGATGAGTGAAATGATTATCATCCCTATGACTCTTGTTGAGGTAAGCCTTGAATTGCACTATAGCACGAAAAGTTTTCACAACCTTCTTCAGTAAGTCACAGGATAAAGAATAGTCACTCCAAACCCGCTATCAGAGAACATTGGTCAAGAACGAAGAATCAGAACTTCTTCTTCATACACTCTCATATATCAACTCCCTGAATACATCTCCCAGCTAGTTGATAAGCAGAAGTCTTGGAGTACAGTGACGGTCCAAAGGCATGGTTACAGGTCATCTCCATGTCGTTGGGCGATTGTAGTTGTATGGCCACCAGAAAGACACTCTCCTCATCCATCGACCACATGCTGGCCCATCTGTATTTTCATATTGATGCAGAGTCGATGACATCCCGGAACCCAGTTTGGTCACGGATGTCGGTATTTCAGATATGGTCTCTTGGGGAGATATTTAGGACACAGTGCTCCATTGTTATTTTAGTAATTCTGAGCTTTTCTTTGTTTAATCTGCATAGAATCCAAACCTCACAGCCATACACCATTGTTGGAGTAGCCATGCATTTCATTTCCATTAAATTTCTATAAATTTCACTTTGTTGAATCTTAAACTATAATACAGGAAATATATGTATCTGTTTGTCTGTCTTGCAAAAACTGTAGAGTGATGTAAAATTTGCACGGCTCAATCTGTCTGCATTTTCTTTGTCAAGTCACTATTCTCTGCTCACTGTGTCATACAAAATTAAAGATGTCCGAATAGGCAATCTGTAGTTTAACATCTTGGTGGCCGACAGGGCATGGCAGCAATTCTATCTCAAGGAGAAACTTGAGTAGGTGTTCTCGTGTTGTGTTTCCTCATCATGCGTTTTGGGGCTTGTCCATTGTTTTTAGATCAAGATGCTGAGCAGTGCATGAGCTCCAGCGGTCAGCGATCCAAAGCCAACTGCTAGTGTCAGAGTTCAGTAAACCAGAGCTGTCAAAACCCTTCTACACCTCCATGTGGTGATCCTGGATAACAGGCTGCAAAAGAACAGATTGGCTAAGGAGAAAGGATTGAAGAGAGAATGCTAATCCGGTACCCAAAAAAGCGATCTTCAAAAATGAAGTCGGATTTTGCAACGAAAGGTTCAAACATCGCAGTCAAGTTATAAACTATAACACAACCACATTCTCTGGACAACATCCTCCTACTTGCAAAGCCCTTTTTCCAGTTTTGTAGCGGGAGTTTGAAAACGAACGGTAAAGAAGAAGAATAAGTCTACTTTTGCGCTGAATGCTTTTTAGGTTATTCAGGAAATATGAAATAATATATGCAAGAAATGAATCAGAATCTAAATCCATGCAAAGGCGTTTAGTAAAGCTAGTTTAAAATTAAACAAAGACTTACCATCATCACACTTTTGACATGCTTGTCGACAGTTGGAGATCATCCAGCTTGGATTTGTCTCACATTCGCCACCCTTAGCCCAGCCTTCACAGCTAGGATTAGTATTTTCACAGATCACTGTCAGAAAGAAAGCATAGTTTAACATTATGTTTACACAGCCACACCCTCTTTAACCTTATGTATACAAAGTCCTTGTCCTGACTTTAAAATACAGAGTCCTACCCATTGACCTTATATATACAAAGCCCCTTATCTTTCAGGTCAGGTCAGATCATCCCATAACGAGTGAAGTCGTTGGAGCACACATGAAGACATCTTTCTACCGTTTGTTAGGCTTAGGAATACCCCTCCCCCTCCATTTTCTGTTGCGTTTGTTTCAGAACTGCCAGTGTATACATGGGTCCAGTCTGTGATTTGGTAGTTTTTTTTCTATGTACTTCAGGGTAATGTCTCTTCTTTCCTTTTCAGTCTGGCTGTTCTTGTATCCAATACCTGGTATATTTTCTATCACCTCTAGAAAGATCTGCTACTTCCAGATGTGTTTGCATACAGTAGGGATGGGCTTTGGTGTTGTTATGGTATTCATGGGGTCTTCTCTCATCTTTATTTTGGCTATTTCTACAAAATGTCTTCACTTTAGTCTCCCTTTTCCAAATCAGTTTAGTCTCTGATGCATTGGATGGTCTGTTAATCTTCTTTGTTTATCTGCTTGCTGCTGGGCTCTGCTCTCTCTCTTCTATAGTTCATTGATTGCAGATTTGTAATTTTTTCAAGTTCTACAATTGGCGTTGACTTCATTCCTAATTTTATAATTCTCATGGCTTGGTTTTGAAGTCTGCTGATTTTATCAAAGTTCGTCTTTGCTGCTGTTGCCCATTGATAAAAAACATAATGTTTGAAATGTAAATGTGACGGTTAAGATTAAAAATTATGATGATGGTAGTGACGATGATAATGGTAATGTTAATAATTGATTATACAATATTGTACTGGAGATGACAATGATGGTTTTAGTACTCACTGTTATCTTCATCAACTTCTCGGTCCTCATCTTTGCTCTCAGTTTCTTCCTCGTTACACACCGCACAAGACTTTCTACATTTAGCATGCATCCATTTGGCATTGACAGAACATTCACCATCTTTGGCCCAGTCGTCACATTTGATGCTGTCCTCGTATTCATTGTCACAGTTCTCTGTTGGTGTGGAAGAGAGATTGTTGCATTAATTACAATATGGTCAGGGTGTTCTGGTGGTGATAAGTCAGTTGAAGGTGATTCATACTTCTTCTACCTCTTCTTTCCTCACCCTTAGAGCAGAATAACAATAAATTAGACTGTAAAAGGTTTGTCAAAATGAACTAGAAGGCACAACAACAAATTAACTAAAGAAAGATCCAGATAAGATACCATGATATATTTATTTAGCCAGAGAGAGGTGAATGCTTGGAATGCATTACCACAGGAAATAGTGGAGGTAGGTTCAATTAATGCATTCAAGAATAGATTGGATGCGCATAGATATTTTTAGATCAAGTAAATGTAAAAGAAACTGGTTATATACAGACCCTGCAGAGTCTTCTAAGCCAGTATAAAAACATTAAGTTAAGTTAAGAAGATATTTTGCAGCGGTGGCGGGGTGAAGCAGTTAGTGGTAATGGCTCACTGACTGCACCAGGACAAAAACAAAATGTGGCTACAAAGCCTTTGTTAGGAACAAAAAACAAATGATAACAACTAACAAATCACAACAAAAAACAAATGATAACAACTAACAAATCACAACAAAAAACAAATGATAACAACTTACAAATCATAACAAAAAACAAATGATAACAACTAACAAATCACAACAAAAAACAAAATGATAACAACTAACAAATCACAACAAAAAACAAATGATAACAACTAACAAATCATTACAAAAAACAAATGATAACAACTAACAAATCACAACAAAAAACAAAATGATAACAACTAACAAATCACAACAAAAAACAAGACATGATGTAAAATCAGTGGCTTAAGTTTGTCAACATTAACCAGATATGTCAACAAATTTAGATGAAGGTGTTGTAAACATGATGTAAAGTCAGTGGTTTAAGTTTGTCAATATTAACCAGATATGTCAACAAATTTAGGTGAAGGTGTGGTAAACAAAATGAAAAATATTGAAAATAAGGATGCACAAGATGATGGGGTAACAAGCCAATGATTACTAGCAGTGGTCTTCTTCCTCATTTGTTCACAATCTCACCCTACCAATCCCTGAAAAGGGCATTGCAAATAACAGGATGTTGTCCAGAGAATGGAATGCATTGTGTCGTAGTTTATAGCTTGACTGCAATATTTGCACCTTCCTGTCCAACACATACGACGTCAGCAGGCATTTTTGAGTACCGCGTTAGCCTTCCCTCTTTGATCCCTTCTCCTTAGCCAGCCTGCTATGTTGCAGCCTGTTATCCAGGATCACCACATGGAGGTGTAGAAGGGTCTTGGCAGCTCTGGTTTGCTGGCCATAATGCTAGCAGTCAGAAATGAGTCGCTGACCACTGCAGCTCATACGTTGCTCAGCATCTTGATCCCAGTTGCAGTGGTAAAATGAGTTATACCAAACATAAATAGATCAAAACTGTAGCAGTACTAAAGGTTTAACTTTCAATACAGCTGTAGCTTCTATCTATTTATTCTCCATAATGAAATGACAAGGTTATATACCTAAAACCTATACATCTTGTACTTCATTTGTGAGCTCCAGCCATGAGAACCCAAATACCCATTTTCTTTTGAGAACCGTTTATTGTTGTTGCTGAATGCCAACAATGAGTAGGATTACTCTTTTGAGTACCCTAAAAAGTACATTAAGTCATGGGTTGTCATAGCTTTCCTCACAATCCTGAGCGTGCTGATGAAGGTGGACCGGGGTCGTGCAGGCGGTTGTGCTTGGCTTCATCTGCGCATCACTCACTACTATGGGGATCACGTCGATCCCTCACCTTGTTTGCCAGGCTACCATGAAAACAGTCTGTTTTCAGGAAGGGCTACAAGGAAGCCAAGGTGAGGGTCTTGACCAGTATGCTTTGCCTGAAACTGACTAACATGTCTGATCAATATATTTTGCCTGACCAGATGTTAGTCTTCCTTCCCCTGACTTTTATAAACTGGCTTTATCAGTTATCTTTTCTAAACAGTACTCCAAGTCTGTCTGCTAAAATGAGAGCAAAAGAGGGACAGTTTGGCTTTCTCTAACCCTTTTGACTGACAGACTGCAAGGTGCCAAGAAAAGTCTGAAACAGGTCACCAGGTTTCTAAGGGACATTTTGTTTATTTGTTGTTGAATGCTCACGATAAGTATTTTTACTTTTTCCGGCGCACTGAAAAGGGCATTAAGTGGTGTGTTGTAGTAGCTTTCCTAAAATTAAGGCGAAGGTACCAAGTGTCCTCTAGGCTGTTGTGCTATGCTTGACTTCATCTGCATGATGCTCACTACTACGGAGTACACATAAATCCACATCTTGTTAGCCAGATTGCCTTGAAAACAGTCTGTTTCCTAGGAGAGCTACATGAAAGGAAGAGAGCTGTGGTCTTGGTCAGTATAATGAACCCTGACACTGATGCAATGCCATGGTCAATACATTGTGCCTGGCCAGACTAGCATTTCAGTACCCTTATTAGGGACATAGATGTGGTTGAGGGATATAGATATGGTTGAGGGATATAGATGTGGTTGAGGGATATAGATCTGGTTGAGGGATATATATGTGGTTGAGGGATATAGATGTGGTTGAGGGATATAGATGTGGTTGAGGGATATAGATGTGGTTGAGGGATATATATGTGGTTGAGGGACATAGATGTGGTGGAGGGATATAGATGTGGTTGAGGGATATAGATGTGGTTGAGGGATATATATATGGTTGAGGGATATAGATGTGGTTGAGGGATATAGATTTGGTTGAGGGATATAGATGTGGTTGAGGGATATAGATGTGGTTGAGGGATATAGATGTGGTTGAGGGATATATATATGGTTGAGGGATATAGATGTGGTTGAGGGATATAGATTTGGTTGAGGGATATAGATGTGGTTGAGGGATATAGATATGGTTGAGGGATATAGATATGGTTGAGGGATATAGATGTGGTTGAGGGATAAACTATATGGTGGTTAGAGAAGCCTGAGAAAGAAGTATAGTTTATGAAGCAAATAGATTTGGTTGTTTCAAGGATGAGCTGTATATTAACAAAATAAACTTGAGACGGACCGCCAAGTTTTTGAGAGAAATAGATTTGGTTGTTTTAGGGATGAACTGTATAATGACAAGATACACTTGAGATAGACCGCCAAGTTTATGAGAGAAATAGATTTGGTTGTTTTAGGGATGAACTGTATAATGACAAGATACACTTGAGATAGACCGCCAAGTTTATGAGAGAAATAGATTTGGTTGTTTCAGGGAAGAACTGTATAATGAAAAAATAAACTTGAGACAGACAGCCAAGTTTATGAGAGAAATAGATGTGGTTATTTTAAACTGAATGGTGTAGATGTGGTCTTCTCTGAGACCTACCATTTGTTCTCATAGTACTGCTGCTACATAAGTCGCATGTTGCTTTGCAGTTTATTTTCATCCACCTCTCATTGGTGATACAGTCTCCTCTCTCTCTCCAGATATCACATTTGGCCTGGTCATATACATCCTTGCATCCTCCTGAAAATATATATATATATATATATATATGCCAGTTAAGGTTTTTTTGTTAAACATTTTTTTTTCATTCAAACTTGCTGAGAGACGTCATGGAGGCTGCATTGTCTCGCAAATACCACTGGGCTGGCCACGTGGTGCGCATGCAATTTGGTGGCCATATAATTATACACAACCACACGACCGCCCACCCATATGATAGCGAGATGGTCTGTTGAGAGACATAGGTCTGAAATTGTGAGACACTGCAAAAGATCGGACTGCATACAGGACATTGTGGACTACCTCGCATATAACACACCTGTCGGACTGAGGGGAAGGGTTATTGTATTGTTTTGTATTGTACTTGCTGATCGATTGGTTCGTTGATTGATTGATTGACCTATTTAGCTTCTTGAAAACCATAAGACCACCACTACATCAGACCTCTTTACAGGAAACCTGTATCCAAGAATTTGCAGTGGCAGTTTCATAAAAATGGTTTACATGATGAAGTTGCTAGCACCATATACAACCCACTTTAGTCACCTTTTGCACATACTTGGAAGATTACAGTCAACCTATTCTTTTCAACTTGAGCACCACTTCTGTGCTGCTTGGGTATAACTTGCAGGTGGTCAAATCACTAGTATCAGGTTTTCTGCCAAGTATTGTTACATTTTTTCTTCAACGTTCGTCCTGAAAAGGATGTATGTGATGCAGTTTTGTAGTTTACAGCAAGGCTGCGTCATCTGCGCCTTTTGGCCCGATACATCCAGTTTTAGCACTGTATTTTTGGGACTGGGTTTATTTTCCCTCCTTGATCCCCAATTTCTTAGTTACACTAGTGCAGACCATTTTCAGGACCACCACTGGGAGGTGGAATATAGTTTTTAGGTGGCTTTTTGAGGTACTGGATTCGTCTTCCAACTGTGATCCCTATTCTCTTAACCAGACTACACAGCTTGTTTTCTGGGCATAGGGTCTTGGTCAGCTGTGGTTCGCTGATCCTGATGCACATGCAGTCAGCTTTGATTAACTGGCTGCTGTCAGCTTATTTGCTGCTGCATAATCTGCCCCAGTAGTGATGTAATTAAGTCTGCCCAGCTGTAAATGGGTACCCAGTTTACTGTTAGAAAATATAAAAGAGCAAGAAATTTAATTGGTAATTCCACCTGACAAAAAGTGAAGACTTTGTGGGGCCTGTCCACATGTACACATACTTGAGCTGCCTATCCTAAATTTTGTAAACATGTGGCTGCGGAGTCGGTTGTGTCCCATTCTGAGGTGCAGAATGACAATCTGCTTTTGCCTACTTATATTACGAAAGTCATTTTGTATTTGTGTTGGAAGCACCCACTGATATGCATGTTTTCAATTATAACCAAGAACCCTTGCATATCAACTCAAATTTGCACTTATGAAAATTTTCCGAGCATGATTTTTAAACCAACCAGTCAGACAAATTTAAAATTGACTACACGCCATATTTTTCCTTCAGTTTGATTTTAAAATTCATGCAGGGATCAAGATGCTGAGCAGCGCATGAGCAGCAGTGGTCAGCGACCCATAGCTGACTGCTAACGTCATGGCCAACGAACCAGAGCTGCCAAGACCCTTCTACACCTCCATGCGGTGATTCTGGATAAAAGCCTGCAGCAGGGCAGACTGGTTAAGGAGAAGGGATCGAAGAGGGAATGCTAACCCTGTACTCAAAAAATGCTTGCTGAAGTCGGATGTATTAGATCAAAAAGTGCAAATATCGCAGTCAAGCTGTAAACTACGACACAATGCATTCCGTTATCTGGACTACATTCTGCTACTTAAGCCCTTTCAGGGTTTGGTAGCGGGAGATTGAGAACGAACAAAGCCAAGCCAAAATTCGTGCATAACACAGCTCTATGAAATTGTTTGTGTGCATCTGTTAAAATAGGGCTTATAGTATTCAAGCCCCGCTGGGCTGGCATGTAGTAAGAAGGAAAGACAAACACTGGAGCACAACAACCACTCTATGGTACTAATGTGGCAAAAAGAAACTTTCTGGAAGACCAGCCCACTAGGTGGGAAGATTCACTTGAGCTGCACATCAACATTCGTGACTTTGAAATGAACAAACTAACCATTTACTAGATAACAGAGCAGAGAAGGGATCGAAGAGGGACGGCTAACCAGGTACTAAATAAAAGCCTGCTGAAGTCAGATGTGTCAGATTGAAAGGTGCAGATATCGCAGTCAAGCTGTGATCTACTACACAACACATTCTTTTCTCTGGACTACATTCTGCTACTTGCAAAGCTCTTTCAAGCCAAGGCACTGGACAGCCCATGTCCAAGACAGAACTGACTGGAACTTGAGCTGGGACCCACACAAGACCAAATCTGCCAAAGACGGATGTGTCGGACCGAAAGGTGCAAATATCGCAGTCAAGCTATAAACTAGCGACACAACACATTCCGTTCTCCGGGCTTCTTCTTGCTACTTGCGAAGCCCTATTCAGGACTTGGTAGTGGGAGAGTGAGAACAAAGAAGAAGAAGAAAAACAAGACCAAAAAATGCAGTACTTCTTGAGAAGAGCCCACTAAGCGGAGAAATGAACCTACCAACTACAGGTTGATGTCTGACAGCGTACGAAGAAGAAGAAGAAGAAGAACCTACCAACTACAGGTTGATGTCTGACAGCGTACGAAGAAGAAGAAGAAGAAGAACCTACCAACTACAGGTTGATGTCTGACAGCGTATGAAGAAGAAGAAGAAGAAGAACCTACCAACTACAGGTTGATGTCTGACAGCGTACGAAGAAGAAGAAGAAGAAGAACCTACCAACTACAGGTTGATGTCGGACAGCGTACGAAGAAGAAGAAGAAGAACCTACCAACTACTACCAACTTGCACAAGAGTTGGAACCTGTGCAAGGGCAGCCATCCTTGCAGAAGTACAGGTTGACTAAGATTAAGAATAAGATATTTATAAAATGGCAGAACATATTTTGCAGTCCTGTCCACTGTATAGCGACAAAAGAAGTAGCATTTGGCAACAGCCAGTGTCCTTTCACGAGAAGCTGTATGGAAGTGTAGGGAGCTTTGAGTCGACTGCTGCCTTCGTTAGTCATTGAAGTCAAGGTCTGAAGATGAATGAGGAAGAAGAAGAAGATATTCATAACGGATCCTAAGTGGTGACACCCATCACAATTTTGAAAGAAATACAAAAGTCAACTTAATGCTACAAAAATCATCACACTATTACAGTGAATCGCTTCAAGAAAGGAGATAGACCCCAATGTAGCAAACTACATTATATTCCCTTTTCGAGAAGCAATCTCCACATCCATTGTTAGTTGCCTCTAAGATTTCAGATTCAGGGCTGTTGTCGTCAACCTCTGTAAAATCCCCATCAAATTCCTCTTCTCCAAAAAGGAAAAAAATTGAAGTTTACTTCTCTCTGAGGATGAGACTGAATGTAAGGCTGACGACTTTATTCAAGATACATAAATGACCATCATTCTATATATTCATCTTAACTTTTACAAGATTAAACATATTTAAAGGAATGGTTTTGTTTATTTTTGTTTATTTTTGGTTTATTTTTGTTTATTTATGTTCATTTAGCTTTTGTACACATTTAAAAACTTTTATCGGTGGCCAAAATACATTTGCAAGAAAAAAGGCTGAATTCCACTTTATGAACAAATCTGCTTTACAAATATGCTCTGGTGTCTGATTATATAAGCTGGGCACTGCTGCACCACCACTGACCTCTCAAGAGAGACTAGAAGAGCTTGTGTGGCTCTATGATCACAACAGCCTTGACAGTGAAAGTAGAACTACGACCAGTGCCTCCCAAACCATACCTTAAGGGCTTGTGTGGCTCTATGACCACAAGAACCTTGACAGTGAAAGTATAACTACCACCAGTGCCTGCCAAGCCATACCTTAAGGGCTTGTGTGGCTCTATGACCACAAGAACCTTGACAGTGAAAGTATAACTACCACCAGTGCCTGCCAAGCCATACTGTAAGGCCTTGTGTGGCTCTATGACCACAAGAACCTTGACAGTGAAAGTATAACTACCACCAATGCCTCCCAAGCCATACTAGAAGACATTGTGTAGCTCTATGACCCCAAGAGCTTAACTGGCAGTAACATTACTTTCAGCAAACGTCTTCCAAGTCAGACAGGTCAAAGGCTAGGATCAGACAAACTTGTTGCCCTGCAGGCAGACTGGTAATGGTCAATAGTCCTGGAAGGCAAATCTGATCAAATACCTGCTAAAATCGGATACTTCGACACCATTATTAAGTATTGCTAATATTAAACCAAGAATACTTATGTACACACTGATTTACCTAACGTGGACCATTCCTTTGGCAACATGTTAGCAAACATGGGAAACCATTGCCAGGGCCACAAAATGAAATTATTGTCTGTGGATTAAAGTGAAGAAAAATGTTCAATTACCATTATTAAGCTGTACAAAAATATCTTGATGTTTGTTTTACATATCAGATCAGGTCAGGTCATCCCGTAATCACTGAGATCGTTAGAGCACACATGAAGACATCCTCACAACTTCACACCATCCCTCTCTGTCAGCGGCCACTGCCTGTGCCTCTTCTTGTCGGAGAATGGACCATTCTTTTATGTTGTCTTCTCACCTCTTTTTGGGACGGCCTCTTCGTCATCTGTCTTGCACCTTTCCGTGCAGGATCATATTTGCAAGACCATTTGATCTCGATATGTGGCCATACCAAACAAATTTCCTTCTTTTGACAGTTGTCAAGAGGTCTTTAAAAGATCATATACAGAACATATTTTCAAAACGATGGAAGAAATTCACCGTGGGTAGAATTTAAATAAATAACTTCAGTTATCAGTGGCATACCATAAAATCTCAAACTGGGTGTGCTTTAAAACTTCAAAATGTATTAGATAAAACATATTCAAAACAAGTATATAACTTACCAATTTTATTTATAAATCAACTAAAATCTTCTTTTTTGTAAGAGAAACTGATCAATAACATAGTCGTTTATCCCAAACTTCACTATCTTTAGAAAACAGTTAACATGGCCAACAAAAAAAAGCTTTCATTAAATCTCACAACCTGTCAGCCATTCTGTTGAATCATATTGTGCAACCACAAAGTGTTGTGTATATTCATATTTCTTATCTTTGTGTCTGAAAATGAAACTGTCAAGACCAGGCCTGTGTTTACCAGCATTAAATATGTTTATTTTATCATCGTAGCTTCTTGATGAAAATGACGAACTCAGTAAATAGCCTACACTATTTACAATTTTATAACAATTCATTTTTTAAATATTTACACTTTTGTAGATTCTGATGTCATAGACAGGAAAGGAAAGGAAGACTAACAGGCAAAATATACTGATCAGACATGTTAGTCAGGTTCAGACAAAACATACTGGACAAGACCTTGGCTTCCTTGTAGCCCTTCCTGGAAATGGGCTGTTAACAAGGTGAGGGATCAACGTGATCCCTGTAGAAGTGAGCGACATGTAGGTGAAGCCAAGCATAGCATAACCACCTAGAGGACCCTGGTCAACCTTCATCAGCATGCTCAGAATATCAGGAAAGCTGCAACAGCCCCCTCCCCCCCACACCACCTTTTTAGAGTGCACAAAAGGGTAAATCTACCCATTGTAGGCATTACTTCAACAATCAACCTCACAGACTCAGGAAAGGATTGCAGAGAGCTGAAAATTTTGTGTTTATCTGAAAATTCTAAACAGAATGAGATGTGCAGTTTTCATGTTGCTAGAGCTCACTATTTGAGAGTCTTTAGCAAGACGGACAAACAGGCACATGTATTTTCTGTCTTAAAGCATAGATGTCTCTTTGCATAGTTGGCAATGTTCCTCGGGCAACACACTTTTCAATGATGTTGATGAATAGGATAGATAATGGTTGTGACATAGATAATAATAATAATGGTGACGATGACTGACCTGGAGTAGAAGGGGAACTACCACACACCTGGCATGCCTTGGCACACTGCTGTTTCATGTAGAAGGGGTTCCTCTCACACTCACCCTGGTTAGCCCAGATGTAGCAGGGCCAGCTGTCATAGATGTTGACACATGTTTCTGTGAGAGAGTGATGGGGAGAGCATTCTAATCCTATTTTAAAAAATCCTAACCGTAATACTAACATGCTAACACTAAATAAAAAACCTAACCGCCATCCCTAAGTTCATAATTGTAACCATAACCTAAAATAATAATCCTAACATTTTAATCATACCATTTCAATCCTAACATTTTAATCCTAACATTAGCATTCCAACTCTAACATTCTAATCCTAACATTATATTCTACTTTAACCGTAACATCCTAATCTTAACCCAAACATCCTAATCCTACAATCCTAACTCTAACGCTACATCCTAACCATGAAATCTTAACCCTAACACCCCAACCCCAATATTCTATTCCTAACCATAAAATCTTGACCATCATCATGTAGCATGTCCTTTATAGAACGTCTCTCCCATCACAGTCTGTCTGAAAGAAACTCGTTCCCTTGCCAAAACTCCAGCCTCCGCCACAGTCATACCCAGGCATTCCTGGATATCTTGGTGTCCTCGTCTTCATGGTCTACCCCTTCCTCTTTTGCCTGGCACCATACCTTCCAACACTGTTCTCTCAAGACCGTTGTGTCCCTTGATGTGACCAAAGTATTTGCATTTTCTAGCCAAAATAGAATTGATGAACCAGTTCTCCTCTAAGCTCAACTCTTGCTGAATGTCTACATTTGTCTTTTTCTCTATCCAGGGTATTCTGATGATCTTTCTGTAATATTTTTACTCAAAGTATTTGATTCTTTGTCTGCAATGAGGAGGCAGACAGACTGGCAAAAGAAGGTGCAAAACTACCACAACCAGATACTAGTATGACATACGAAGAGTCAAAACGGCTTATTAGAGTTAGATACATGACCAAATGGGAAACCGAACATACTGGCTACACAAAAAACGATGCCTATTACCAGTTGAACAGAAGAGAGCAGGTCGTGGTCTTCAGACTTCGCACTGGCCACAATAGACTGAGGTACCACCTATTCAACAAATTGAAGATAGGTGGCACCGACGAATGCCCGTGTGGTACCGGGAAAATGACCGCTGAGCATTTGCTGCAAAACTGCCCGACATACGAGGATCAGAGAAAACAGATGTGGCCATCACCAGTGGCAACACTAGACAAGCTCTATGGCAGTGTCGACAGCCTCAGGATGACCGCTGCATTTTTCGAAAAAATAATGGTTACTGTCTGACTGAGTACGATGAAGAAGAAGAAGAAGATTCTTTGTCTGGAAGTTTTCATAATCGTCCATGATTTGCAGCCATAAGCTGCCACAGGAAAAACACAGGCTCTCAAGACTTTTACTTTTATCATTTTGTTGGTGCATAATTTCTTCAGGTTGTTCAGTATCTGCATTGCCATGACTAGTCTTCTTCTGATTTCTTTCGAGCAGTCGCCATTTTTGTCAATTCTGGACCCCAGATATTCAAAATGTGTGACCTGATCTATTTCCTCACCACCCACTGACATTGTGTTTTGTCGGTGGTCATTATTTTGTTTTGTTTATATTTATAAACAGGTTTTGATCTTTACCATGTCTATTTACGGCTGAAATTAGCTGCTCTAGCCCTTCTGCACTTCTTGATAGTATCACTGTGTCATCTGAGCATTGTAACTCTGGAATCTTGTACCCGCCAATAGTTAATGTGTCGAAACTTTCAATGTTCTCGTCATCTCAAACATTTCTCATTATACATTCAGCATATATGTTGTATAGATAAGGTGAGAGGATTCATCCCTGTCTTACTCCCGTTTTTTATCTTAACCATAAAATCTTAACCATAAAATCATAATCCTAACAACATAATCCTAACCCTAACCCTAACATCCTAACACTTACATCCTAACCCTAACATAATTAACATAACTCTAATCCTAACATCTCAATCATAACATCCTAACCATAACATTCTAACCCCAACATCCTAATCCCAATGTTCTAACCCTAATATCTCAATTCTAACATCCTAGCCATCCTAGCCATCCTAACCTTAACATCCTAAATATAAAATGCAAACTCTAACATCATAACCCTAACTTTAATCCTAACATCTCAATCCTAACAACTATAGTCTTAAACCAAACCTTACATCATAATCTTAACCCTAACCCTAACATACTAATTCTAAAATCTAATTTTGAACATCTTAGACCTAACATACAACTCATAACCCTAACCATAACCCTAACCATAACCATAACCCTAACCATAACCCTAACCATAACCCTAACCATAATATCGCAACCGTAACATCGTAACTCTAATATTCTAACCTTAGAATCATAGCTCTAACATTATAACTCTTACATTGTAATCCTAACCCTAACAACAAAACCTTAACATCTCAATTATAACAACCATACATCCTTACTCTAACCTAACATCCAAATCTTAACCTCTTGACCCAAATGTAATTCATAATCCTAACCTTAACATCTCAACCATAACCCTGACCTCCTAGTCTTATCCATAAACTTAACCATAACATCCTACCTCCAACCTTCGTATCATAGCCTCCTAGCCTTAACAATTTGGTACTAACCTTACCCTTAGATTAAAACCCTAACATTGCTTACCAAGAGAAAAAGCATACAGTAGTAATTTGGGTGGATCTAGAGAAAGCATTTGATAAAGTGGGGAAAGAGAGACTTTAAGTCAAGCTATGAAGAAGCGAAGTATCTGGAAAAATGTACAGATGGATCAGCCACTACCTCGAAAACAGAACAGCCAGAGTTCAAGTACAAGGGCAGATGAGCAAAAAGGCAATACTGGAGCAGCGAGTACCCCAAGGGGGGGTACTGTCACCCACATTTTTTCTGGTGTATATAAACAACATAATTGAGAATATATACCAAAAAGAGTCTACAGTTCCATATTTGCAGATGATTTGGCTCTGTGGACTTCGGAAGGAAACCTCACCATAGCAAACAATGAGATGTAGCAGGCCCTAACATTGCTGGAGGAGTGAGCAAAATCAGGGTTGTCCAAAATAAGTGAAGAAAAAACAACATATACGATATTCTCCCTTTTAATAAACCACAGAACAACCAAAATAAGTGAAGAAAAAACAACATATACGATATTCTCCCTTTTAATAAACCACAGAACAACCAAAATAAGTGAAGAAAAAACAACATATACGATATTCTCCCTTTTAATAAACCACAGAACAACCAAAATAAGTGAAGAAAAAACAACATATACGATATTCTCCCTTTTAATAAACCACAGAACAACCAAAATAAGTGAAGAAAAAACAACATATACGATATTCTCCCTTTTAATAAACCACAGAACAACCAAAATAAGTGAAGAAAAAACAACATATACGATATTCTCCCTTTTAATAAACCACAGAACAACCAAAATAAGTGAAGAAAAAACAACATATACGATATTCTCCCTTTTAATAAACCACAGAACAACCAAAATAAGTGAAGAAAAAACAACATATACGATATTCTCCCTTTTAATAAACCACAGAACAACCAAAATAAGTCTTAATGGCAAATGTCTCTGGCTGAATGACAACCCAAACTACTTGGGCGTCACATTTGATCGGCGCATGACATGGAAAAACTCAGATCAAGAGAAACCAAATAAGAGCAAGAGAAAGAATGGCAATCATGGGGAAACTTGCTGACACAAGCTGTGGAGCAGATGAGAGAATACTAAAGAAATTGTACACTGGAAGAGTGAGACCAGTTCTCGAGTATGGCATTGCGGCATAGACAACAGCAACAAAGGCAAACTTTGATAAAATCAACAAACTTCAAAACCAAGCCATGAGAGTTATAACAGGAGGCATGAAGTCAACGCCAATTGTAGAACTTGAAAAGATTACAAATCTGCAATCCATGATTGATAGAAGAGACAACAGAGCCCAGCAGCAAACAGAGAAACTAAGAAGACTGACAGAATATCAAATGCACCAGAGACTAAATTGATTTGGAAAAGAGAGACTAAAGTGAAGAAATTTTGTAGAAATAGCCAAAACAAAGATGAGAGAACACCCCATGAACACCATATCAACACCAAAGCCCATCCCTACTGTACACAAACCCATCTGGAAGCAGCAGATCTTTCCAGAGGTGATAGAAAATATACCATGTATTGAATACAAAAACAAGCAGACTAAAAAGGAAAGAAGAAATATAACTCTGAAATACATAAAGAAAAACTACACAAGCACAGACTGGACCCATGCATACACTGACGGTTCTGCAACAAACGCAACAGAAAATGGAGGGAGAGGGGTACTTCTGAGCCTAACGAACGGTAGAAAGATGACACTGTCAGTGGCAACTGGAAAATTCTCAAGCAGTTTCAGAGCAGAGGCAGAGAGATTGAAAGCTGCAGTAGAAGCAATGCTGACAGGCGAAAGCAATGAAAGCTAGATAGTCTTTTTTACAGATGCCCTGCCTGTGGTTACAGCACTGAAAAGCAAAAAAAAATACAGAACTTAATGACTTAAGATTAGTACTCTGTCAACTATGCCAGCAGTCCACACCCAAAAGAGGCATTGTACAGTGGGTACCATTCCACTGTAACATTCAAGGCAGCAAGGAGGCAGACAGACTGACAAAAGAATGTGGAAGGTTACCACAACCAGATTCTAGTGTGACCTACAAAGAGTCCAAAAGGTTTATTAGGGTCAGATACATGACCTAATGGGAAACAGAGCAAACTGGCTACACCAAAAATGATGCTTATTACCAGTTGAACAGAAACGAACAGGTGGTGGTCTTCAGACTCTGCACAGGCCACAACAGACTTAGGTACCATCTTTTCAATAAACTGAAGATAGGTGCTACTAGCAAATGCACCTGTGGTACAGGTAAAAATTACCCCTAAAAATTATCTGCAAAATTGCCTGACATATGAGAACCAGAGAAAGCACGTGTGGCCATCACCAGTGCCAACACTAGACAAGGTGTATGACAGTGTCGACAGCCTCAGAATGATCACTGCTTTTTTCGAACAAATTCAAGTTGACGCCTGACAGCGTACAAAGAAGAAGAAGAAAACCCCAACATCATAATTCTAATTCTTAACCTAACATTCTAATCATATTCCTAATCCTAACTCTAACATTTCAACCTTAACATCTTAATCTTCACCTTTACCCTCCCATCCTAATCCTAACTCTCACATTTTAGTTCAATATCCAAACCCTAACTTTAACATCCTAATACTAAATCTTAACAGTCACATTCTAACCTTAACCAATATAATCCTAACCCTAATCATAAAATATCATAATTCTAAACCTAATTCTAATGCTCACATCCTAGTCATAATTGTAACATCCTAATTCTAACCCTAACCTTAACAGTTTAACCTTAACCCTAGCAACCACACCATCAGCCGGCTTCTTGCTTGTATCACAATCAGAGCTTCCATCCCGACAGATGCAGTTACAGTTCTGGTCAAGGTATCCATCTGGTCCACACTGGTTCTGGTTGACACAGTGACCTGTAATGAATGTGAAGGTCTCAACAATAAGTGATAATAGCTAATTCCTCTACTCATCAGATGATTTTAAAAAAAACATTGCTAATATACTCAGTGGTCTTAAAAAAGTAAGGTGTCCGTATCGGGTTTGAATAGGAGTGGAGACCAGGATTTTGTTATGTGGATCTTCTGGTAAAAATCTCCATGATCTCTGGGTAGTGAGATCGGACTCCCGTGTTCAGTGCCAATCATGTTAAAATATCTACTACAGATAGACATTAACATGCCTGTTTGAATACCATCATTCCAAGTATTCCAAGTGTTAATATAGCAAGCAGTGAGGACGAGAGGCTTCAGAAAGATCTTTGGAAAAAATACAAAGATGATTTTTTAAATATCAAAATGTGACATAAAATCATTAAAAACATAACACAATAAAAATATTTTTGTAATTCTTTGGTGATCGTCCATTCAAAGGAAGTTAACTTAACTTCATTATACTGGTTTAGAAGGCTCTACAGAGTCTGTATACAACCAGTTTATTCCAATCCACCGATACTGAAAATTACTGTGATCATCCAATTTATTTTTGAATGCGTTAACTGTTAAGTTATAACGTTTGGTCGTAGTTTACAGAAAGGATGCAATATCTGTGCTTTTGGCCTGATGCATTTGATTTCAGCTGGCTTTTTTCGGTACCGGCTTTGCATTCCCACTGCAATCCCTATTCTCTTAGCCAGACTGCACTAGTCCAGCCTGTTTCCAGGGCCGACACTTGGAGGTGGAACAGGGTCTTGGTCAGCTCTGATTCACTGACTCCGATGCAAGCAGCCAGCCATGAGTCGTTGACAGATGTCAGCTCCTTCACTGTGCTGTGCATCTTCAGCCCCATTAAAAGATTTACTCACAGTCATAGCGACATGCAAAATCCAATGGTACAACTATGTGATGGTAATGGAAGTCATTTAGTAGACTTAACAGCTGGTCAGGAATGAAGTCTTAGAGACTTCAGCATACTAAACCTCAGCTAGTGAGGTGGGATGGCTAGTTCTCTTCCTTGCAGCCTTTTCCTTCCCTAACCATAACTATGTGTCAAGATAAAAATGGACTGCTGGGGTGAAGGGGTTAGTGACACTACTCACAATCCAGGGGGAGGAAGACTAACGACTGGTCAAACAAAATATACTGATCAGACATGTTCGTTAGAGTCAAACAAAATATACTGATCAAACATGTTAGTCAGGGTCATGCAAAATATACTGGCCTAGGACCTCACCTCGGCTTCTTAGTAGCCCTCCCTGGAAACGGGATGTTTTCATGGCAGCCTGGCTAATGAGGTGAGTGATCGACAGAATCCCCGTAGTAGTGAGTGACATTCAGATGAAGCCAAGCATAGCACAACTACCAGGAGGACCCTGGTCCACCTTCATCAGCAGGCTTGGGATGTGAGGAAAGCTACTGCAACCTGCCACTTAACGTCCTTTTCAGGGCACACAAAAGAGTGACCTACGCAATTTGGGTATTCGCAATCGTGGGTATACGTGATCGGGTGGTGTGGGTTCGACATTGGACTGCACCATCTTTTTCACAAGTGCTTGATGCAGAGTCCCCTGCATCTCGTAGTCGACCCCTAGTCGTCTTGTCCTTGACTTGCCACTGGGGTCGGGTGGCTTGAGACGAGAGAGTGAGGATAAAAAGTAGTGCAGTTATTCCTTACTAAAAAAATAGCGCTAGCAAATAAATTATGCCATCATCGTCTACGATGAACTGCGGCCTTTGCCTTTGGGTATTTGCAAATAACAGCAAACAACAACTCACAACCCAAAATTATCAGGTTTAGATTCATGAAATAGTAATGGCATGCATCACAAGGGAAGTAAACCAATTTAAAAAGTGTTAGCTGAAGTCAGATGTTCTGGACCATTAAGGCAAGAAACACAGTACAATAAACTTCATCTTAGGAAACAAGACACATTAAGAGGGAAAAGCCAAGCAACAAAAAAAATAATTAAGAAGGCATCTATATATTCACACTAAAAAATTTTACATTCAAACATGTCAGACTCAAACACATGTTACCCTAAAATACATGTCACACTCAAACACATGTCACCCTCAAACACATGTCACAACTCAAACAGCCCTCTCAAACACATTGCATTCAAACATGTCGCATTCAAACACACAACACTCAAATGTGCCACCTTCAAACAAAAGACACTGAAACATACCACACTCAAACATGCCACACTCAAACATGCCCCACTCAAACATAACACACTGAAAAACATGTCACACTCAAACACATGTCCCACTCAAGCATGTGTCATACTCAAAACCCATGTGACTATCAAACACACTACATTCAAATACACCCAATCATGTTACACCCAATCATGACACATTCAAACACATGCCACTCTCAAACACATGTCACACTCAAACACATGTCAAACTCAAACACATGTCACTCAAACATATCTTTTCTTTTGCCTTCTATCACCCAGGGGTCAATAGGCCATCAACCAACCCTCACCACACAGCTCTGTCCCGTGCAATATTTTTCACTTCCTTCCAGCTTTTTCCTGTTTTCCTTACTTCTACCTCCAGATCTCGTCTCAATGTATTCCTTGGTCTGTCTATGCCTCTTCTTCCCTGGGGGTTCCATGACAGGGATTGCTTGGTGAAACTGGCCTGGTGCTTTCTTAATGTATGATCCATCCATCTCCACTTCCTTCCTAAGATTTCCTGTTCCAATTTACTTTGTCCCGCTCACTCCTACAGTCTGTCATTTGTAACTTTGTAAAACCATTTTATACCAAGAATCTTTCTCATGCATCTGTTTACTTCTTCTTCTTCTTCTGCGTACGCAGTCAGACAGTAACCATTATTTTTTCGAAAAAAGCGGCGGTCATCCTGAGGCTCTCGCCACTGCCATAAAGCTTGTCTTGCAGTTCCACTGGTAATGGCCACATCTGCTCTCTCTGATCCTCGTATGTCGGGCAGTTTTGCAGCAGATGTTCAGCGGTCATTTTACCAGTACCGCACGGGCATTCGTCGGTACACCCTATCTTCAATTTGTTGAATAGGTGGTACCTCAGTCTGTTGCATCTGTTTACAAAACCCTGCAGTCTCCTGTCATTGCCTTTGGTCATCCTCCAGGTTTCCACTCCATACAGCAGGAATGGCTTCAAATTTGAATTGAAAATCCTTATTTTTATCTTCCTTCTTATTTCCTTGCACACTCAAACACATGTCACACTCAAACATATGTCACACTCAAACATATGTCACACTCAAACATGTGTCACACCCAAACACATGTCACACTCAAACACACCACGCTCAAATACACCCCATACCACACATAAACACATCAAGCTGAAAGATTTGCCACACCCAAACACATGTCACACCCAAACACATGTCACACTCAAACACACAACACGCAAATACACCCCATACCACATATGAACACATCAGACTGAAAGAAATGCCACACCCAAATGCACCCACTATATTTTTGTGCTGTTTACTTGCCTGAGCAGTTGTACATCAAGTTGACGATATAAGCATCTGTGTATGCCAGCTCCTTCAGATAAACCTTCCCTATGGTCTCCTCTTTGGCCTGGTCATGAGCTTGGATTGTCTGTGACTTACCATCATATGCAAAGGCCTGGAACAGGAATCAAACAAGTCAGAAGAAATGTAGGCAAACTGAAAGCAAAGACGTTGTAAAGATTTTGGGTACATATATCATCGCGTAATCCTTGGATGATTTGCAGCAGTTTGAATTTGAAAATTATTTAAACTTCTGCATGGGGTGTCTCAAATCAGCTGCTTCTTCTATGTACTTTTTTTGTATGCTCGAAGAACATCTTGTTCTTCTTATCTTAGAGAAAATAATGTTGTTTATTGTTTTATTGGAGTATCATACATGGATTTACTGTCCTGGTCATGTTGAGGGCAATGAAAGAGCTGACATCTTGACTTCACAAGCTCCCATCATGAGCATGTTAGTGATGGATAGGAGTTCCATTTTGAAATAAATCAATGACTGTCTGTTGGAGGACACCAAAATAGATGAATCAGCAATCCACAGATTGCAAAGCTTCGACATTGAGATTTGAACAGAGTGAGGCGCATGTGAGTGTACAACCAGCAAGCTACATGGACCATCAGGATTTAGACGCTGCACCATTTGCGGAGAGAGAGACTGAGCACCTGTGGGTATGCCTGGAGTGCAGTAACATCAATTCTTAGAAACAGAAACATTGGGAAAACTAAGATGGCTGTATACTGCTCTACCTATGTACGGATGTGAATTGTAGGCAATGACCACAACCCAGAAAAGTCAGCTAAAAGCCTCTGAAATGAGATATCTAAGAAAAGTGATCCTTCTTCTTCTTCTCCTTTCGTTCACTTGGAGTATGTCTACATCTGCAAAGATGTCTCTTGAATGAACCTCACTGTCTTCTGCAGTTCACACATATGTTCATATAGTTTCCCTTCCAGTGTTGTTTTTCTGTATCAGTATGTCCACCTCAGTATCTCATACTCTGGACAGTACTTAAGTATATGCTTCACAGTTTGGGATGCCTGTCTACCTGTATACATACCTGAGCTGCCAAACCAAAATTTTGTATACATGTGGCTGTGCAGTCTGTTGTGTCCTTTTCTGAGGTACAGTATGACAATCTGCTCTTGCCAACTTATATTGTTAGTGTCATCTTGTATTTGTGATGGAAGCTCTCATAAATTTAATCATCTTTTTCTATTGATGGCATGTAACTGGCACATCTGGTTGCTCGTCTGCAGTACCTTCCCTTGCCAGAGAGTCAGCTCTCTCATTTCCTGGTATTCCGCAGTGAGACAGTATCCACTGCACCATGATTTTGTGCTGGTTGCTCAATGTTGACAATGACAACTTCCCGAATGAAAGTGATCGTAGTACTGATTTTGCATCTGTCAAAAATACCACAGGATACGTGCCAAGGTTAGTGTTCAGCAATTTTTCTGTCACCAATTTCATTGCTTGTATCTCTGCATCGTAATTATGGCAGAATTTCCCTGTTGGTGCTGCAACTGTTTCCATAGTATTATTTGGGTATTCTATATACACTGCTGCTCCTCCATTCTTTACTGCATTCTGTGCTTACTCATCTGTGAGTACTCTGACCCATAGATCCTATGGATATTCTTTATCCAAGAAACTGATGGAAATTGTCTACCATTGCACATTGTTCTGTTCCTCCTTGCCTAGTATTCCTTGAATGGTTGTTTGGACTTGTACTGATAGTCTATGCTGCTCTCTCCAGGTTGTTTATTCTGGCACAGTTGTTAAAGGAATATCAATTTCAGGCAGTTCAGTTGCGTGTCTACGAAGTCGTTTGGCTTGGTGTACAAAGCCACTTCTTTGCTAGGTTCTGGCATTTATCCTTCAGTGTTCATCCTGAAAAGGGTGTTGTGACTTTGTGTCAGAGTTTACAGCGAGTCTGCGATATCTGATATCTGCGTTTTGACCCGACACATCCAATTTAAGGTTAAGGCTAGAATTAGGATGTTAAGATTATGGCTAGGATGTGAGCTTTAGGATTAAGTTTAGAATTAGGATGTTTTATGATTAGGGTTAGGATTATATTGTGAAGGTTTAGTATTAGGATGTTAAAGTTAGGGTTTGGATATTGGGCTATAGTGTGAGGGTTATGGTTAGGATGTGAGGATAAAAGTTAAGATTAGGATGCTCAAGTTGAGATGTTAGGGTTAGGAATATGATCCTTCTTCTTCTTCGGTGTTTGTCCTGAAAAGGGCGTTGAGATGTTGTGTCCTAGTTAACAGCAAGGCTGCGATATCTGCGTTTTGGCCCAACATGTCCAATTTCAGCTGGCCTATTTTAGTACCAGGTTTGTCTTCCCACTTTACTCCCTATTTCTTGACCAGACTACACTAGTAACTAGTGCTGCCTGTATCCATGGAAGCCACATGGAGGCAGAAAAGGGTTTTGGTCAGCCAACTAACTTAACTTCATTATACTGGTTTAGAAGACTCAACAGAGTCTGTATACAACTAGTTTATTCCACTTTAAAAATTACTATGATCATCCAATCTATTGTTGAATGCATTAACTGACCCTGCCTTAACCACATCCTGTAGTAATGCATTCCAAGCATTCACCACTCTCTGACTGAGAAAATGTTTCCTAATATCCAATCTAGACATGCCTGTAAATAATTTGAAGCTATGCTCCCTAGTTCTTGTAGTCTTTAACTATGAAAAACTTCTTATAATATAATATATCCTTTCCATTGATTAATTTATAAACCTGTATTAGGTCACCTTGAATTCTTCTCTTTTCTAGACACTATGAATTCTCTATGAGTCACTGACTGCTGTCAGCTCATGCACTGCTGCATATTGGTCTCAAAAGTTAGTCCAGGTAAAAATAGGAGGCAAAGGACGGCAATCAGACAATAAGGCATGGTCTCAAAACATTACCCTTGCCGACTTGAGTGGAGCAATCTCAATTTTGATGATTTTGACATGTTTGATAGAAGATTTGGTACCACCAGTCAAGGAAGCAAAACATAAAGAATCCAGACGCCTTATGATAGTCCAAAGTCTGCTGGGATGACAATTTAAGACGGACCATGGGAAACACAGTGAGTTGGAGAGTTGGACGTAGAGTTGGCAGAAACTGCAGAAATTATGGGACACAAATTCTTCCCCACATATGGACAAGTCAATGTTATAAAAAAAGCGAAGACACTCATCAAACAATCCGTGAGGACAGAATGGAGAAACCAGTACAAAGAATACAAGAATGACAGCATAGACAAACTTGGCAGAGATGGGCAGACAAAGATCTTCATATTCAGAATATGACTTTGCAGAATCAAGACCCATCTCCACAGAATGGGCCTCAGAGAAACCACCCTGTGTGATTGTGGAGCACCCAAGCAAACACCAAAGCATATCCTGCAGGACTGTCATACTTATACAGACCAAAGAGAGGCAGTCTGGCCCAGGATAATGACCGTGCTTGAAAAGATGTGGGGGGGCCGGCAAAGACATGAAATGCACAGTCTCCTTCATGAACCTCACCGAGCAAGAAGCATAGCATCAGTTGATCAAAGAAGAAGAAGAAGTCAATTAAAAACAAAATTATATATATGTCCAAGACAGAAGAATTTCCTCTCTGTAAAGGGGGTTGATGATGTGGTGCAGAGAAAGACTGATCTGTTCTTTTGTATGAAAATCTCTAGAATTGGTAGACCTGACCAGGAATATTTGTGTAATGTAAGAATAGGAGAAGATGCACATGAAAAGAGAAGAATTCGAGGTGATTTAATACAGGTTTATAAGATAATCAGTGGAAAGGATAAATTAGACTATAACCAATTTTTCAAAATACAGCCTCCTACAACAAGAGGGCATAGCCACAAATTAATGAAAGGAAGGTCTAGATTAGAAACAAGGAAATATTTTTTAGTCAGGAGTGATTAGTGTTTGAAATGCATTGCCGCAGGAAATAGTGGAGGCAGAGTCAATTAATGCATTCAAGAATAGATTGGATCTGCATAGTTATTTTTAGATCAAGTGAATGTAAAAGAAACTGGTTTGTATACAGACTGTGCAGAGTTTTCTAAACCAGTATAAAGACGTTAAGTTAAGTTAAGCTAGGTTAAGTTAAGTTAAGTTAAGTTAAGTTGGGTTGGGTAGGTTGGGTTGGGTTGGGTTGGGTTGGGTTGGGTTGGGCTGGGATGGGTTGAGTTGAGTTGGGTTGGGTTGGGTTGAGTTGAGTTGAGTTGAGTTGAGTTGTGAGTTGAGTTGAGTTGAGTTGAGGAGTTGAGTTGATATGAGTTAAGTTGGGTATGTGGCTACAAAATTGTAGAAGAGAACTCGAGAAAGAAAAATAGATATTAAAAATAAGACATAGCAATAGATGGCTCAAAACGACAGAACTTGGCAAATATTAGTTGAAGAACTGTGCTCCACTGGAAGCTGAAAAGATGTGATTGACTTACAGTAATTCCATAGTGCATCACTGAAGAATACTCATATGGTACCGTCATCTGGTTGACCTCATTGGAAGCGTACTTATTGAACCAGATCCTCATGTGTGACGCCACGTTCTGGTACAGGATACTGATGTATTTGTCCCGGTCTGGAAGTTGATGTTCGTGTACAAGTCCAATGGCATGACCTATCTCATGAAGGTACAATCCTTTCTGAAACAGATTTGTTTGTTTATGAAAAGATTAAGTCCATTCTAAAACCGATATTTTTATTAACGAGAACACAAATTCCAATTTAAAACAGATTTATTCGTTTATGAAAACATTGAGTATTTTCAAAAATGTATTTGTTTATAAAAACATTAAAGGTGGGTCCCATGGCAACAATTGCCATCAGGGATGAAGACTATGACACAACATCCCAAACGTTTCTTTTAGAACAAACATAGAAGAAGAAGAAGAAGAAGAAGAGGAAGAAGAAGAAGAAAAAGAAGACGAAGAAGAAGAAGAAGAAGAGCAAGAAAAGACGAAGAAGAAGAAAAAGAAGTAGAAGAAGAAGAAGAACAGCAACAACAAGAAGTACAAGAAGGAGGAGAACAAGAAAAGGAAGAAGAACTGGAAAATAGACCTGTCTATCTCCCTCTCTCTCAAATATGTCCATTTCCTCCCCTCTCCAACCTGCCCATGCTTCTCCATTTCTCAAACTGTCCATCCCTCCATGCTTTCCACTCACTCCCATCCACACATTAGCAGCAGTTCTTTCCCCTCCTTTTCCATAATCTACTTGCCTCTTCCCCGTCACCCCTCCCCTCCATGCCACCTCATCTCAACTCATCCCACCTCATCCCACCTCATCCCACCTCATCTCATCTCAACTCATCCCACCTCATCTCATCTCAACTCATCCCACCTCATCCCACCTCATCTCAACTCATCGCACCTCATCCCACCTCATCCCACCTCATCTCATCTCAACTCATCCCACCTCATCCCACCTCATCTCAATTAATTGCACCTCATCCCACCTCATCTCAACTCATCCCACATCCAACCTCATCTCAATTAATCGCACCTCATCCCACCTCATCTCAACTCATCCCACCTCATCCAACCTCATCTCAACTCATCGCACCTCATCCCACCTCATCCCACCTCATCTCATCTCAACTCATCCCACCTCATCTCAATTAATTGCACCTCATCCCACCTCATCTCAACTCATCCCACCTCATCTCAACTCATCCCACCTCATCCCACCTCATCCCACCTCATCTCATCTCAACGCATCCCACCTCATCCCACCTCATCCCACCTCATCTCATCTCAACACATCCCACCTCATCCCACCTCATCCCACCTCATCCCACCTCATCCCACCTCATCCCACCTCATCTCATCTCAACTCATCCCACCTCATCCCACCTCATCCCACCTCATCCCACCTCATCCCACCTCATCTCATCTCAACTCATCCCACCTCATCCCACCTCATCTCAACTCATCCCACCTCATCCCACCTCATCCCACCTCATCCCACCTCATCCCACCTCATCTCATCTCAACTCATCCCACCTCATCCCACCTCATCTCAACTCATCCCACCTCATCCCACCTCATCCCACCTCATCTCATCTCAACTCATCCCACCTCATCCCACCTCATCTCAACTCATCCCACCTCATCCCACCTCATCTCATCTCAACTCATCCCACCTCATCCCACCTCATCCCACCTCATCCCACCTCATCCCACCTCATCTCATCTCAACTCATCCCACCTCATCCCACCTCATCTCAACTCATCCCACCTCATCCCACCTCATCTCATCTCAACTCATCCCACCTCATCTCATCTCAACTCATCCCACCTCATCCCACCTCATCTCAATTAATCGCACCTCATCCCACCTCATCTCAACTCATCCCACATCCAACCTCATCTCAATTAATCGCACCTCATCCCACCTCATCTCAACTCATCCCACCTCATCCAACCTCATCCCACCTCATCCCACCTCATCCCACCTCATCTCATCTCAACTCATCCCACCTCATCTCAATTAATTGCACCTCATCCCACCTCATCCCAACTCATCCCACCTCATCTCATCTCAACTCATCCCACCTCATCTCAATTAATTGCACCTCATCCCACCTCATCTCAACTCATCCCACCTCATCTCAACTCATCCCACCTCATCTCAACTCATCCCACCTCATCTCAACTCATCCCACCTCATCTCAACTCATCCCACCTCATCCCACCTCATCCCACCTCATCTCATCTCAACGCATCCCACCTCATCCCACCTCATCCCACCTCATCTCATCTCAACACATCCCACCTCATCCCACCTCATCCCACCTCATCCCACCTCATCCCACCTCATCCCACCTCATCTCATCTCAACTCATCCCACCTCATCCCACCTCATCCCACCTCATCCCACCTCATCCCACCTCATCTCATCTCAACTCATCCCACCTCATCCCACCTCATCTCAACTCATCCCACCTCATCCCACCTCATCCCACCTCATCCCACCTCATCCCACCTCATCTCATCTCAACTCATCCCACCTCATCCCACCTCATCTCAACTCATCCCACCTCATCCCACCTCATCCCACCTCATCTCATCTCAACTCATCCCACCTCATCCCACCTCATCTCAACTCATCCCACCTCATCCCACCTCATCTCATCTCAACTCATCCCACCTCATCCCACCTCATCCCACCTCATCCCACCTCATCTCATCTCAACTCATCCCACCTCATCCCACCTCATCTCAACTCATCCCACCTCATCCCACCTCATCTCATCTCAACTCATCCCACCTCATCTCATCTCAACTCATCCCACCTCATCCCACCTCATCTCAATTAATCGCACCTCATCCCACCTCATCTCAACTCATCCCACATCCAACCTCATCTCAATTAATCGCACCTCATCCCACCTCATCTCAACTCATCCCACCTCATCCAACCTCATCCCACCTCATCCCACCTCATCCCACCTCATCTCATCTCAACTCATCCCACCTCATCTCAATTAATTGCACCTCATCCCACCTCATCCCAACTCATCCCACCTCATCTCATCTCAACTCATCCCACCTCATCTCAATTAATTGCACCTCATCCCACCTCATCTCAACTCATCCCACCTCATCTCAACTCATCCCACCTCATCTCAACTCATCCCACCTCATCTCAACTCATCCCACCTCATCCCACCTCATCTCAATTAATTGCACCTCATCCCACCTCATCGCACCTCATCCCACCTCATCTCAACTCATTCCTGTTTGCTTCAGATTCAGAACTGTGTCCTCACATTCTTCCATCAACCACATTTTGTCTACACATCTGGTTTATTGTGCGGACTTAATACAAATAATTGTTTTGTACGATATAAAGTCCTGTCACTGTTGTTACATGTACAATTTCTGTTTGTCCATGGAAAATAACCATGATCTTCTTCCCTCATAAATGTCTGCATACACTTTTGCATCCGAGATTTAAAATCTGTACATATGAGCCACGTTCAAATGAAACCAGACCTAACTATACCAAGTGAACATACGTACAATGCATATGGTGACGTAATTTCTGGTGTAAACAAGTGTGCAATACTTTATCTTCCGACTCATTGTTTCCTCAGCAGACCATTGCAAACATGGCTGGTGTGATACAGAATCCATCCAGAGTTGATCAGCAAGCAATGATTCAGTTTCTAACAGCTGAAGGATGTCAACCAGTTGACATTCATCGCGGAATGCAGTCAGTGTATGGTGACAAAAGTGTGTCGAAGACAACAGTGAAGAACTGGACAAGGATGTTTAAAGAAGGATGTGAGTTAACACAAGATCTTCTGAGACCAGGTCAGGCTCATATTGTTGCATCGAAAGATGCCATCGTTAAAAGTGATGCAGCAATTCTGGTCACCATACACTGCTTACATTCTGCGATGAATGTCAACTGGTCGACATCCTTCAGCTGTTAGAAACCAAATCACCATTCGTCATTCGCTGATCAACTCTGGATGGATTCTGTATCATGCCCCGCCATGTTTTAAACGGTCTGCTGGGGAAACTATGAGTTTGAGGATAATGAAATTTTGCAAACTTGATGGTTTATTGTGTGCTGTTTACACCAGAATTCACATCAACATGCGCATCGTACATATATTCACTTGGTGCCGTTAGGACCGGTTTCATTTGAACACGCCTCGCAGATGATGACATCAGGATTTAATCAACCAATAACATCCCCAACGCAAACAAGGGACGAACATACATTTGAGAAATACATCATGAACTCACATATCTGCAGCCTGGAGCTTGCAGGTTAAGTACCTGAATACCACCCACCATTCCAAGCTGAGAGTTACACCTGCAGACAATGTGTGTACACATTTATACGCATATTTCTATGAGTTTAAATACATGTATATATAAGTGTAGATGGGTGTGTATATTTATGTATTGCCACAATCATTTTCTTCTTTGTCATTTGCTATCAAGTAACCACATCTATTTCCCTCATAAACTTGGTGGTCTTCTTCTTTGGCAGCCATCCAAAAAAAAAACGTTGTACCTTAGTTAACAATGAGGTTGCAATATCTGCGTCCTTTGACCCAACACACCAGATTTCAACTGACATTTTTTGGGTATCAGGTTTGTCTTCCCACTGCAATCTCTATTCTCTAAGCCAGATTATGCTAATGCAGCCTGTTTTCAGTGCCGCCATTTGTAGGTGGAATTGGATCTTGGTTAGCCCTGGAGAGGAGGCTAACGTCTGGTCAGGCAAAGCATACAGATCGGATGTTAGTCAGGGTCAGGTGAAATATACTGACCAAGAACCCCCCCCCCCCCCCATTCCCCCCAACAAACCTCATTTCCACATAGATCTCGCTAGAAACTTGCCATTTCATAGCAGCCTTGCTAAGGAGATGGGGGATTGACATGATTCTAGTAGTAGTACACACAGATGAAGCCAAGCATAATATGACCACATGCAGGACCCCGGTCCACCTTCATCAGCATGTTTGGGATGTGAGGAAATAAAAACCACAGTGCAATGCACACCGCCTTGGGGATTAGAGAAATAAGGCAAACACAAAAACAAACCAAAAAAAGAGCCAGGGCTAGGAGTTTGCATGAAGAAAAGCAGCCAACCAAACAAAGTAGGAGGTAGTTGCTATCCTCAAACATGTCATCAGGCACAAGAGTCACTGATTGCTTATCAGCTGTTGACCATGGATCAAAGACAAGAAGGATGACTTACCCGACCCCGTTCTGGAATCTCAGACTGTTCTTGTCACTACTGGAAGCAGGCCGAAACCTTAGGCAGGTGTATCTTTCCCATTCCGTCATCGATCTCCTCATCAGGTACTCTTCCTTCTCATCTGACAAAAACCAGAAATTGAAATGTCACAAATTTTATGCCATTTCATCTGTCAATTTATGTCATTAGATGACATGGCAGGTGTAATTTTCTTTTGTGAGTCATCTGTGGTCTTCATGACTCGATGCCCAGTGTGATAAACATAAGTCAAACACCGCATTTGGCTTTCCATAGCCGGCTTTTTGGATATCTGTCTTCTTCTTCTTTTTCTTCTCCTTTTTTTTTCTTCTTCTTCTTGGTCGGTTTCATTCTAAAACGAGCATTGTGACATCGTGTTGAAAAAGTAAAGGTTTGTCCCATAGTAGTTACACTACTGTCGAAGAATAAAGTTTTAAGAGACTTCAGTATTCTAAGCCACAGTTTATACGAGGAAAGGTGGCTAGTTCCTTTCGTCGCTGTCTTTTATTTCCCAAGTCATATGTCATGTACACATTTACATCTGAGTCGACTGGAGCGTGACGTTCATGGGAGTTGAACCTCCTACCTTTGCTATCAAAATCGAGTGCTCTAACACTACTCTAATCAGACACTATGTTGTGTTGTAGTTTACAGTGATATTTGCACCTTTTGGTCTAACGCATCCAATTTCAGCTGGCTTTTTTAGGTACTGAATTTATCTTCCACTGCGAACCCTATTCTCTTAACCAGACTACACTAGCACAGCCTATTTTCTGGACATAGAGTCTTGATCAGCTGTGGTTTGCTGACCCCGATGCAAGCAGTCAACTATGAGTAACTTAAATTAACGTCTTTATACTGGTTTAGAAGACTCTGCAGTCTGTATACAAGTGTCATTTACATTTCCATAAAAATGTAAAAGCTATGTGCATCCAATCTATTCTTAAAATCATTAATTGTCCCTGCCTCCACTACTTCCTATGGCAATGCATTTCTAGCATTCACCACTCTCTGACTAAACAAAAATTTCCTAATATCCAATCTAGACCTTTCTTTAGTTAATTTGTAGCTATGCCACCTTGTTCTTGTAGGTGGTTGTATTTTGGAAAAACTTGTTTTAGTCTAATTTATCCATTCCTTTGATTATCTTATAAACCTGTTTTAAGTCCCCTCAAATTCTTTTTAGACATATTAGGCTGGTTTTTCTGAGTCTTTTCTCATAACTGTTTTTCTGGAATCCCATTATCAGCTTCTTCTATCTTTTTTGTATCCTTTCCAGCATGTTTGTATCTCCTCTACGATAAGGACAACACACCTGTACACAGTACTCCAATCTAGATCTAACTAATGCTTTATGCAGTTTGACTATCACTTCCTACTACTGACAGCTCATTCACTGCAGTATCTTCAACCTCTAGAATAGCCTGATTCCAGTCATTTGTAGTGTGGTTCTCTCCGCTTGAGGCCAGACAACTTTCTTTTGAGATGATTACGAGATGTCATCGTTTGAAAGACGCATCACAATTTTAAGACATAATGAAGGAAATAAAATCTTAGAATCAAATAAATACAGCACATTATAAACACACGGAAAACATAAACACCAGACAATAGAAAAAAAAAGTGAAGCTATAGGCAATCCAGAATCGAACCACGGATTTCCAGTATATGTTTTCCAAGTGCTTTTATTTGTCTTTATTATTATTGTGGTCGCTAAAAAAACATGTGATACCTACCAAAATGACCTTTAGCAAAAAGATACGGGATTTCTGAGTTTGTCCATCTTAGTCTAACATCTCTTGTAGCCTTCCTTCTGGTCCGTACACCGCTGCCGCTGTAGTCCTCCATGAAACCTATGTTGTCTTGATCATTCAGAGGTGGAGCTCCAAGTGGGGCAGGCATCATACCCATTTTGACCATATCTCTGGAAAATGTAAACAATTGAATGTTTTTATTAGGGATTGTTGTTGTTGCCCACAATGAGTAAGTTTACTCCTCTGTGCACCCTGAAAAGGATGTTAAGTTGTGGATTGTAGCTTTCCTCACATCTCGAGTGTGCTGATGAAGGTGGACCGCAGTCCGCGAAGCAACTGTTCTATGCTTGGTCTTTATCTGCATGATGCTCACTACTATGGAGATCACATCGATCCACATCTTGTCAGTCAGGCTACCTGGAAAACAGCCTTTCTAGAGAACGCTACATGGAAGAGAGATTGTGGTCTTGGTCAGTGTATTGTGCCTGACCCTAACGCGTCGTCCTTGTCAGCAGGTTGTGCCTGACTGGACTAGCGTCTCAGTTCCCATTTGTTAGGGATATTTTAAACTCATTCTTATCGTAAATATTGAGGAGGGAGCTGGCTAAAATACAGCAGTGCATGAGCTGACAGCAGCCAGCAACTTATGGTTGGCTGCTTGCATCAAGACTCTATTTTGCTTCCATGTGGTCACACTGGAAGCAGGCTGCACTAGTCACTAGTGTAGTCAGGCCAAGGGATTGGAATCACAGAAGGAAGACAAACCCGGTACCCAAAAAAAATCAGGCTGAAATTGAATGTGTTGGGCTGAAAGACGTATATATCACAGTCTCTGTGTAAACTACGACACAAACTCTCAACGTCCTTTTCACAATGAACAGAGAAGTATAAGAACAAGAAGAAATATTAGGAGTAAAGAGTATTCAGGGTCAGTTGAAATACAAGACCCACACCTCGTCCTTATTTGCGCTCAGAAAAACAAGCTGCGTTACAGCAGTCTGGTCAACAAGGTGGGGATCAATACTTTGAACCCCTTAGTGGTTACCCTGCTTCTTCTTCTTATTCTGTGTTCGTCTTGAGAAAGGATGTTTTGTTATGTTGTGTCATAGATTATAGCAAGACTGCGATATCTGCGCCTTTCTATTTGACACATCCGGTTACAGTACAGTATTTGGAGGACTGAATTTGGCTTTCCTCTTTGATAGCTACTCTCTTTGCCAGGCAACTTGTATGCAATCTGTTTCCAGGGCTGCCACTTGGAGCCAGAATTAGGTCATGATCAGCTCTGATTCTTTCACCCTCACGAAAACCAGCCAGCTGTCAGTCACTGGCTGTTGTCAGCTCATTCACTGCGTCTTCGGACTCAGTTAGCTTACTGAAGAGCCTCGCATTGCACTACAGCGAGGAAGACCCCCAATTCGTATTCTGAAGAATACCTCAGGATATAAGAAGAGTCACTTCAACATTCAAACTGCTACCAAAGATACATCAAAGCGTCCCGAGTGATCCGGCAGGATCTTTGTGTATGACAAAGACAAGAATAGCACTACTGCCCGACAGAAAGCATGTTGTAAGAGGCAACTAACTGTGTGACATGGCATAATGCCGGCCATGGTTAGATGGTTTGTTAAGAACAGCATAGATGACGCCTAACTGGCTGCGGGTCTACTTTGCTCTAGTGTTTGAATCTATTAAGATGGACTCGTACATTGGTTTACCACCACCAAGAAACTAGTTGTATACAGACTCTACAGAGTCTTTTAAACTAGTATAATAACGTTAAGTTAAGTATCACCAAGAGTTAACTCACCTCAGTACTAGTAGTTACAGACAGCAAGGACAAGAACATATCATAAATGTCCATGACAAGACAAAGGAAGATAGGAAGACAAGGCAGACAGAAAATACAGAGTATATACCAATACAATAAATGGAAGCTATTTCAGTAATGAAGGCTATAAATTTATAATAAAATAAGCATGTTTGACTCAGAAATCACACAGGAACATAAGCTAAAGGATAATACTTGGGAAATCTGGATGAACAAGTGAGCGACGGGAACAACAGGTTGCAGTGTATTTAGCGAAATGTCACAGCCAAAAAGTAACGATGACATAAATAAACTACATAGATGAGATCAAAGTCTCATCTTTCAGTTCCAAACAGGACATACCAGAGTCAATAGCCACTTGAACCACATCAATGCCTAGCACCTACCCTTGTGCAGACATTGCTCTCATCCTGATGAAACAGTTTGGCATCTACTCATTGAGTGCAAGGCGCTTGCGGACATGAGGAAAAGATTCTTACAAGCACTGCCGACAATTACCAACACACTGTACTGAGCAGTGACACAACTGAAGAAGACCTGTATATATATTAGAATAGCATTGGACTGCCAAGAGCAGGCTTGCTCAGCAGCTATGGGATAATAACAAAAACAATAACAACAACAACAACATAAGCAAAATGAAACCTAGGTTACGACCACAAAGATTTTACCAGGGACAAAGAA
Source organism: Ariolimax columbianus (assembly GCA_036924085.1). Classification (NCBI taxonomy): domain Eukaryota; kingdom Metazoa; phylum Mollusca; class Gastropoda; order Stylommatophora; family Arionidae; genus Ariolimax; species Ariolimax columbianus. Next base: position 70,498,145 of record JAVGWX010000002.1, read on the forward strand.
CAAGACACATGTAAACACATCGTTTATAGGGAAAGCTACATAGTAAAGTGTTTTATCATCTTTTTCTTCTGTGTTCATTCTCAATCTCCTGCTACCAAGCCCTGAACAGAGCTTTACAAGTGGCAGGATGTAGTCCTGAGAACAGAATGCGTTGTGTTGCTAGTTTATAGCTTGACTGCGATTTTTGCACCTCTCGGTTCGACACATCCGTCTTCGGCAAGGCAAAGTGGCTATCAAAGTGGTTATTACAATTGCCTATAATTCAAACATACATATTTTATATCGAAAAACTACCCAAGCATGGACTGGACCCATGCATACACCGACGGTTCTGTAACAAACACTACACAGAACGGAGGGGCAGGAGCATTCCTGAACCTACCAAATGGAAGACAAATAACACTGTCATTCGCTACTGGTAAGTACACAAGCAATTTCAGAGCGGAGGCAGAGGCACTGAGGGCGGTAGTGGAAGAAATGGTGACACACAAAGAAAATGAAAGCCATATAGTCCTGCTTACAGATGCTCTCGCCGTAGTCACAGCACTAAAAAGCCAGAAAAACACTGAGCTTAATGACTTAAGAGCAGCACTCTGCAAACTGTGCCAGCAGTCCGCACCAAAAAGGGTAGTGTTACAGTGGGTCCCATCACACTGCAACATCCAAGGCAACGAGGAGGCAGACAGACTGGCAAAAGAAGGTGCAAGACTACCACAAACAGATACTAGTATGACGTACGAAGAGTCAAAACGGCTTATCAAAGCCAGATACATGACCAAATGGGAAACCGAACATACTGGTTACACCAAAAACGATGCCTATTACCAGTTGAACAGAAGAGAGCAGGTCGTTGTCTTCAGACTTCGCACTGGCCACAAAAGACTGAGGTACCACCTATTCAACAAATTAAAGATAGGTGGTACCGACGAATGCCCGTGCGGAACCGGTAAAATGACCGCTGAACATCTGCTGCAAAACTGCCCGACATACGAGGATCAGAGAGAGCAGATGTGGCCATCACCAGTGGAACTGCAAGACAAGCTCTATGGCAGTGGCGACAGCCTCAGGATGACCGCCGCTTTTTTCGAAAAAATAATGGTTACTGTCTGACTGCGTACGAAGAAGAAGAAGAAGAAGAAGAAGAAGAAGAAGAAGAAGAAGAAGAAGAAGAAGAAGAAGAAGAAACATACATATGTTTAGATTGAGCTAGGCTGCACCTTTATGGGAAATAAAACTAAATTTCAACCACTCACCTTAGGAAACAAAGTGAAATAATACATTTATGGTTAATTTCCTTAGTGGTTGTTTCTAACTGCGTGACATGGCATAACACCGGCTATGGTTAGGTGGTTTGTTAAGAGCAGCACAGATGGTGCCTAATAGTCTGCGGGTCTACTTTGCTCTAGTGTGTGAGTCTATTATGATGGACTCGCACATTGATTAACCACTCTTCGCGGCACTTGTTGCAAAGCAGCAAAGAAATAAGCTACTCAAGCCTAGCTCGCTAACCAGGAAATTTTCCTCCTCCCGGCTACATCCAGTTCACACTAGAGTTGGGACCTGCACAAGGGTATCTGCCCCTGTAGAAGTACAGGTTGACTAAGACTAAGTAGTTGTTGTAATTGTAGAATTATTTTCATATGAATTGTTCTATATCCCTGATGAAAACCTTGTCGCTGCTTCATTGATTTAATTTTCTTTTGTTCCAGTGCATTATTTGAGCCATGCTAGTTGATCTTATTATCCAACAAAAACGATAAAGAAGGGTTATGATGATATGAAAGAAGATGAGGAATGACATACAAACTGATGGACAACAGCTTACTCTGGAGCAGGAGGTTTGTACATGCTGAGAAACTGCTCCTTGGAGAGGTACATGTCTAATTCTGCTAGGATGTGGCCGTTGTCTGCTAGGATCATGTTACTGGCCACTGGAATATCACATAATGATTACTGGCCACTGGAATATCACATAATGATTACTGGCCACTGGAATATCACATAATGATTACTGGCCACTGGAATATCACATAATGATTACTGGCCACTGGAATATCACATAATGATTACTAGTCACTGGAATATCACATAATGATTACTGGCCACTGGAATATCACATAAGGATTACTAGTCACTGTAATATCATGTAATGATTACTGGCCACTGGATTATGCCTTACAGATTACTGGTCACTGTAATACCACATCATGATTATTGGTCACTGGATTACCAAATAATGACTACTGGTCATTGTATTACCACACCACGTTGTACAGTATGCATTCAATATCCAGCAACATAGATTGCCTTGTCATTTGCCTCCAGCATGTAGCACCTATTGCATGTTTCCTGAAGGTTGGGGCAGGTCATCGGGTAGTCTGGGTCCTGTATTGTGTCACAATTACATGTGTCATCATCTGTGTATCCTCATCGCTTCATAATTCTCTTGCATCGTGATACACCAGTTCAGAGTCTGTTCAGCAACTTCCATTTGAGTATGGTAGATGATGTCCGGGTGCAGGTTTCTCACAAAGTTCCATCTCTGGGACCTGTATCAATTCGTGCTATCTCTCGATGCGGTGACTTTAACAAAAAATTGGTTTATTTTAAAATAATTACTGGTCCTTGTAATATCACAAAATGATTACTGGCTACTGGCCACTGGGTTATCACATAATGATTACTGGCCACTGGAATATCATATAATGATTACTGGCCACTAGATTATCACATAACAATTACTGGCCACTGGATTATCACATAATGATTACTGGCCAACTGATTACCTCATAATGATTACTGGTCATTGTATTGTTGTTTGCGAATGCCCACAAGGAGTAGGTTACTTTTTTGTGCGCCCTAAAAAGGGCGTTACGTGGCGGATTGTTGTAGCTTTCCTCACATCTCGAGCGTGCTGATGAAGGTGGACCGAGGTCCTCCAAGCGGTTGTGCTATGCTTGGCTTCATCTGCATGTCGCTCACTACTATGGGGATCACATCGAACCTCACCATGTTAGCCGGACTGTTGTCTTCAACAACAGCCCGTTTCCAGGACGACCAACGAGGAGGTCAAGTGAGGGTCATGTCCAGTATATTTCTCCTGATCCTATCTAACATTGTCTGATCAGAGTGTTTTACCAGTCCAGACGTTAGCCTCATCGTCCCGCTGGTCATTGTAATTTCACATAATGATTACTGGCCATTGGATTATCACATAATGATTACTGGCCATTGGATTATCACATAATCATTACTGGCCAACTGCTTACCTCATAATAATTACAGGTCATTGTAATATCACATAATTATTACTGGCCACTGGGTTATAACATAATGATTACTGATCATTGTAATATCACATAATGATTACTGGCCATTGGATTATCACTTAATGATTACTGGCCACTTGATTATGTCATAATCATTTCTTTTTTGGTGTTTGTCCTGAAAAAAAAGGTTGTGATGTTGCTGCTCATTCACTACTGCATTTTTTACCTGGATTATCACACAATGATTACTGGTCACTGAAATATCACATAAAGTTTACTGGCTGCTGTGGGGAGAAGAAACTAACATAAGGTCAAACAAAACATACTCATTAGACTATGTTAGTCAGATTCAGTCAAATATACTAATCAAGACCCCCACCTCATGTCCACGCCGTTCTTCCTTTAAACAGGCTGCTTCATGGCAGTGTAGTAACGACGAGAGGATCGACAGGATTTCATTAGTATTGAAGCCAAGCATAGCACAACAGGCTGGAGGACTCTAGTCCACCTTCATCAGCATGCTCAGAATGTCTAGAAAGCTACTGCAACCCATGTCTTGATGCCCTTTTCAGGACACACTAAATAGTAAACACATTTATCTTTGGCATTTAACAACAACAATACAACATACTATCCACAGTAATAATAATAATAATGTTTCCTGAATGCTACATTATCAAACAATGATTACTGCATGCTAAAATATCCCATAATAATTCCGGGCCGCTGCAATATCACATGATTACTGTCTACTGTAATTTCCCACGAAGTTTACTGGCCATTATAATATCACATACTGTTTACTGGTCACTGTAATATCATATAATATTTACTGGCCACTGTAAATGACATGCAGTAGTGATTACTGGCCACTGTAATATCTTGAAATGATTACTGGTCACTAGACTATTACATAATGATTACTGGTCATTAGACTATTACATAATGATTACTGGTCACTAGACTATTACATAATGATTACTGGTCACTAGACTATTACATAATGATTACTGGTCACTAAAACCTCACATAATGATTAATGGTCTCTATAATATCCTGTAATCTTCTTCTTCTTTGTCTTTGTTCGTTCTCAATCTCCCGCTACCAAACCCTGAAAAAATCTTTGCAAATAGCGGAATGTAGTCCAGAGAACGGAATGTGTTGTGTCGTGGTTTACAGCTTGACTGCGATATTTGCACCTTTCAGTCCAACACATCTGACTTCAGCAGGCATTTTTGAGCACCGGGTTGCCCTCCTTCTTCGAATCTTTCTACTACTTTGCCAGTATGCTCTATTGCAGCTTGTTATCCAGGATCACCGCGTGGAGGTGTAGAAGGGTCTTGGCAGCTCTGGTTCGCTGACCCTGACGCTAGCAGTCAGCTATTGGTCGCTGACTGTTGCAATTCATGCGCTGATCAGCGTCTTGATCATATCCTGTAATGATTACTGGGAACAATAATGGTACCAACAATATTACATACTGATTCCTGCAATATCACATAATGATTATTGACCAATGTAATATCACATAATGACTACTGACCAGTATAATGAGACACGATTACTGGCCACTATAATATCATATAATAATCACTATTTCTGTTATTCTTGCCTCCATTTCACTCCATGCGGAGCATAAAGCCATCAACTAGCTAGTTACTGTGTTCAGATAAATTGGGTGATTTTGTGGTAGTGGTTTCTTTAGCAATCTGTATTTTATATAATGAAGTTGCTAGCCCTATGCACAACCTTCTTTTCATCAAAACATCTCAGCCCCCCCTCCCCCCCCCCCTTGGAGTACATGTCCTCAAAAAATACACGTCAAGTCCTCCTGTATTGGGCCAATCTGTTCCAGCTCTGTCAACATCGCCCATGCTACCTTTTTGTTTCTTTCTAGCTCTCTTCTTTTTGTATATTTTGGTCTGGTTACTTCTCTGACCTTAAGGATTCCAAAACAGGGAGCCACAATGAGACAATGACATTTTTAGACATATTTCTAATGATAAATGTGTTGTTATTCTCTGTGTTGCTTGTCTTTGGTCTGGGAGGTGATATCTGCCTTTATTCTCGCTGTCGTGGTTGAGGACTGACTTTTGTTTTGTTCTCTGCTTTTGTTGCCATTTTTTTTACAAGATGTCTATTGGAGTGGTCTTTAGTCATTCTTTTACTAGTTTCATAAGCTTCCATTGCGGTCACGTTTCTCCGCATCTCAACGGGTCTACGTGAATTTCAATGAGGCAAGTCAGCCAACAGTAATGGTGACCCTATGCATTTATCTACCATTAAGAAATAGCCAATTCATTCCAAAAGAACGGAATGATGTTGTCTATTGTTGAGCATGAACGGTGGACGTCTGGCTAAAAGAAGACAAACATCTAGGTAAAGAACAACAACACAACCTCACAACATCAGCAAGAACAAAATGGCACTGACCATCTACTCCCCCCATTGCCCCTGTGATGATTTCATCCAGGGTCTTGTTTGTGAACTTCTCAAATGGCCGTCCCAAATTGACAGGGGGAGCAGCCTTTTTCTGACGCACATTTGGTGCTAAGGATGTTGTGAACTCTACCAGCTGAGGATATAACAAGTAAATAGAAACAAAACAAAGTTTTTCATGTCAGTACAAGCTTTTATTTACAATAAGACTTCTTTTTGTATGTGGGACTACAGGAGGGCACCAACGAATTTACTTATCTTGGCAACATGATATCATCCGATGGGCGCATCAGACCTGATATGTCAAGACGGATCGGACTAGCTGCATCTGCCATGCACGACCTCCGATGTGTGTGGAGTAACGCCAAGATCTCCACTGAAATAAGAATGCGCATCTACCAGTCCCTGCGTGGTCCCAGTGCTGCTTTACAGTTCCGAAATCTGGACATTACTCAAACATGACATGTGGAGACTGGAGACCTTCCACACGCGCAATCATTGGCGTATCCTGGGCATCCGATGGCATAACTACAACCGCAACGGGGATGTCTTTGCTAAGACAGACCTCCTCCCAGTTTCATAGACGCTTGACCGCCGCCGAGTATCTTTGTTTGATCGTGTTGTACGGCTGGACCAGGAAACCCCCGCACAACAAGATACTACACACGTCGTTCCTCAGCGCCAAGTTTCTTTCTCCCAACGGGATGGAGGCACAGGGTTGGCCGTCCCCGCACAGTATGCTCCAACAGCTAACAACCATCTCCGCTCTGGACGAGCCCTGAAACCACGCCACAACGGTGGATCATAGATATGGCCGACCAACGCAGGGGGCCTCAGACTCTTAAGCAAACATTATAATAATAATTATTATTATTACAGGAATGCAATTTTAAACAAAAATAAATGTTCATGTTTCTTTTGTGAACTGGAGAGTTCGTGTATCAGTGTTTTTGGTAGGTCATTCGAGAATCCATCAAAATTTGATAGATTAATGGGTCGCACTAGTAAATGCTGTGTTCACAATTTCGACTCTCAAGGTTATGACAAAGTTGATTAAAATAGGAGAAATAAAAGTCCCGCAAATGGCCAACGGTCATGTAAAGCTAGATAAAAGCTTGTGAAAAAAAAATGCCAATAGTAGACACTGAAAATACATAACACCCAGACACAGCAAAGCGCCCGAAAAGGGATAAATGAATAGTATCAAAAACCTACTGAGCATATCTTAAGAGTTGACTAAGGAAAATTGGACTTGGGGCCGGCTACTTTATCCTTTAGAAACTCTGAACCCTAAAAACTTCACCAACTATGTGTAACTAATAAGATAAATTCAATTCTGCTGGGAACAGGATGCTGAGCAGCGCTTGAGCTGCAATGGTCAGCGACCCACAGCTGACTGCTAGCGTCAGGACGAGCGAACCAAAGCTGCCAAGACCGTTCTACACCTCCACGCGGTGATCCTGGATAACAGGATGCAGTAGGCAGACTGGCTAAGGAGAAGAATCGAAGAGGGAATGCTTACCCGGTATTTAAAAAAATGCCTGCTGTTGAACCGAAAGGTGCAAATATCGCAGTCAAGCTGTAAACTACGACACAACGCATTCCGTTCTCTGGACTACATTCTGCTACTTAGACCCGTGTCAGGGTCTGGTAGTGGGAGATTGAAAACGAACGAAGCCAAGCCAAGAAGTTGTATACATTATAAGTCGTATTCATTAGCAGTTGTGTACTCTAGATTTATGTGTACAACAGAAGTATACATTAGCAGTTGTATACGCTAGATTTATGTGTACAACAGAAGTATACATTAGCAGTTGTATACGCTAGATTTATTTGTGTACAACAGAAGTATACATTAGTAGTAGTAGCCATTTCAGTCATGACTGACTATAGGATGATGCGACCTTGAAATGGTAACTCCTCTGAGTATTTGGTTTTCTTTCTCCTTGCGGAGTTGTCTTTTCACTTTTCTGTGCAGCAAGAAGGGCTTCTTTTCATCCAGCATGAAGTGGCTCTTTACGGCACATCTCCGAGTGGATCGGTTTGCAGCTTCGTCCTTCCTGGATGTCAGATTTGTGTTCAGTGCTATCGTGTTACGTTTACACACATTTTCGAATTTAAGCTATGGTCGGCTGACTGTTCTTTTGCCCTCCGTCAACTACCCATAGAGAATATCGTTGGAGAGGCTACCATCTTCCATGCGACGAACATGACCAAGCCATCGTAATCTTCGCTGGATGAGGAAAGTAAATGCACGGGAGCCCGATGCAAGAATGCAACTCTGTATTTGTCACTCTATCCCTTTATGTAAATTCAAGAACTGATCGCAGGCGTCGCAGATGGAAGGTGTTAAGCATGTGCTCTTGTTTGGCGTATGTTACCCAAGTTTCGCTACCATTTACGAGCGTGTTGACGAATCATGGTCTGGATTGTTATTGTAAGTTTCTTTTTTTCAAAACACGTTGTGAGGCGTGCAAATGTAGCAGCAGCTTTGACAAAACGCGATTGTCTATTTCTAAAATGCAGTTATGTCATTTGAATTTGAGTTTTCCAAACCAGACGTCGGTCTATTGTAAACTCCTAGGCAAGTTGGAGTTTCTTTCTAGGGTATCGCTTGTTCATTTAGTTGGGACTTCTTCCTTGCGTATAGCATGTTCAGTCAGTTGAAATATCTTCTTTACGTATAGTTTGTCCATTTAACTTAACTTAACTTCATTATACTGGTTTAGAAGACTCTACTGAGTCTGTATACAACCAGTTTATTCTACTTTAAAAATGTCTGTGATCATCCAATCTATTCTTGAATGCATTAACTAATCCTGTCTCTACCACATCCTGCGACAATGCATTATAAGCATTCACCACTCTCTGACTTAAAAAATGTTTCCCAATATCCAATCTGGAACTGTCTTTAAATAATTTGAAGCTATGCCATCTAGTTTTTGTAGTCGCTTGAACTTTGAAAAACTTGCTAGTCTAATTTATCCTTTCCATTGATTAATTTATTAACATGTATTAAGTCACCTCGAATTCTTCTCTTTTCTAGACACTGCAGACCAGTTTTTTAAAAGTCTTTCCTCATTGCTATAATTCTGGAATCCCACTATCATTTTTGTGGCTCTTCTTTGTATCCTTTCTATCATGTCTATATTCACTCTGTGATAAGGGCTCACCACCTGAATACAGTACTCCAATTTAGGTCTCACCAATGATTTATATAGTTTGACTATCACTTCCTTGCTTCGATGTGTAATGTTTCTTTTAATCATACCCAGTATTACATTAGCCTTTTTCACAGCCGCCAGGACTTGATCTCGCACCTTACATGTATGATCTATTAAAACACCTAGGTCCCTTTCCTTTTCTATCTTTCTAATATTGTTCACTCCCATCATGTAATTATGTTTCATATTTGATCTTCACATGTGAATGATTGTACATTTGTATACATTAAACTCCATCTGCCAGCTTACAGACCATTTATGAATAGTAGCTAAATCTGATCTCAATAGACCCACCTCTGGCCGGAGAAGAGGTCCTGCTGCATAATTTTGTGTCATCCTCAAATTGTGCAATTATGGATGCGATATCATTATCCAAATCATTAAATATCTCAAGAACAAAATTGGTCCCAATACCGATCCCTGGGGCACTCAACTTATAACATCACATCAGTCAGAGTACTCCTTATTTATGCTTACTCTCTGTTCTGCCTGTTAACCAATTTTCTATCCAATTTAGTTCGGACTTCTTCCTCACGTATCACTTGTCCATTCAGTTAGGACTTCTTCCTCGTGTTTCACCTGTCCATTCAGTTGGGACTTCTTCCTCGTGTTTCACCTGTCCATTCAGTTGGGACTTCTTCCTCGTATTTCACCTGTCCATTCAGTTAGGACTTCTTCCTCGTGTTTCACCTGTCCATTCATTTTGGGACTTCTTCCTCGTGTTTCACCTGTCCATTCAGTTGGGACTTCTTCCTCGTGTTTCACCTGTCCATTCAGCTGGGACTTCTTCCTCGTGTTTCACCTGTCCATTCAGTTGGGACGTCTTCCTCGTGTTTCACCTGTCCATTCAGTTGGGACTTCTTCCTCGTGTTTCACCTGTCCATTCAGTTGGGACTTCTTCCTCGTGTTTCACCTGTCCATTCAGTTGGAGTTTCTTTCTTGAGGTAGCGCATGTCCCTTTAGTTTGAGTTTTGTATGCTGTCGTTTGTTTGATAGGTAGAAGGTAGAATGTATTGTTTTCTGTTCGTTTATTTTTAGTAGCCAGTTCTTAGACCACTATTCGAGTGTCCCAAAGGAGTCCGCAATTCGTGCACTGAATGTAGTGATGTGTTACTCAGAGGTCTATTTAGCCAGGTCATCAGGATAGAGAGAATTGTGGGTACTGTTATGGACATTTTCAGTGATGTCGTTTATGTTGTTGTTGTTTGCGAATGCCCGCAATGAGTCGCTCACTCTGTTGTGCTTCCTCAAATGGACGTTGATTAGCGGGTTGCAGTAGCTTTCCTTGCATACCGAGCGTGCTGATGAAGGTGGACCGATGAAAATTAGAAAGAGTGTGGGAGAGAAGACTCAACGATGAGGGACACATTGTTCTATGGTTTCCTTTTTACTGGTTTGCCCTCGCATATCCACTCTTGTTGCTTTATTATCTAGATATTTACTGATTCAATTGAACATTAATTCACATGCTACGTATTTCAGCATTTTTGTTTTGTTCATCTTTTCTTACTTGGTCAAAAGCTTTCTCCAGATCTGTCAATACTGCCAGGGTATTTTTTCCTCCCTGGAGAGCATCTTCTTCTTCTTCTTCTCCTTTGCTTGTTCTCAATCGACCGCAACCAAGCCCTGAACAGAGCGTTGCAAGTAGCAGGATGTAGTCCGGAGAACGGAATGCGTTGTGTCACTAGTTTACAGTTGGCTTGACTTGGCTTCGTTCATTCTCAATCTCCAACTACCAAACACTGAAAAAGCTTAAGTAGCAAAATGTAATCCAGAGAACGGAATGCGTTGTGTCGTAGTTTACAGCTTGACTGCGATATTTGCACCTTTCGGTCCAACACATCCGACTTCAGCAAGCATTTTATGAGTACCGGGTTAGCATTCCCTCTTCGATCCCTTCTCCTTAGCCAGTCTGCCATGCTGCAGCCTGTTATCCAGGATCACCGCGTGGAGGTGTAGAAGGGTCTTGGCAGCTATGGTTCGCTGGCCCTGACGCCAGCAGTCAGCTATGAGTCACTGACCACTGCAGCTCTTGCGCTGCTCAGCATCTTGATCCCCAGTTTACAGATTGACTGCGATATTTCCTCCTTTCGGTTCGACACATCCGTCTTCAGCAGGTATTTCTTGAGTGCCAGTTAAGCCTTCACTCTTTGACCCCTTCTCCTTAGCCAGCCTTCTCTGTTGCAGCCTGAATCACTGCGTGGAGGTGTAGAATGGTCCTGGCGCTAGCAATCAGTTATTAGTTCCTGGCCGCTGCAGCTCATGCACTGCTCAGCATCTTCATCAGGAGTACATCTTCAATGTCGTGTGCTGTGTGGGTGACTATGTCTTGTGTGGACCTGCACTGACCAAAGTTTTGTTGTTGTTACATGATAACTCGTTTCTCTTCGAGATGCCAGCGAAGTGAAAACTTTAAAAGGGGGATATAAATTATTATATTAATATTGTTGCTAAGGATGTCAAGGGTGTCCTGCATGTACCATTACGGTACAGACGAACAACATTGAAGTCATAATTGAAGTTACAAAGATGGCCGTCCCACTATTGACATGTACCAAACAGGAGGGATCAAGATGCTGAGCAGCAGAGCATGAGCAACTGTGGTCAGCGACCCATAGCTGACTGCTAGCGTCAGGGCCAACGAACCAGAGCTGAGCAGATCATTAGCTGCAGTGGTCAGCGACCCATAGCTGACTGCTAGCGTCAGGGCCAGCGAACAAGAGCTGCCAAAACCCTTCTACACCTCCACGCAGTGATCCTGGATAACAGGCTGGGACAGGGCAGACCGGCTAAGGAGAAGGGATCGAAGAGGGAATGCTAACCCGGTACTCAAAAAATGTTTGCTGAAGTCGGATGTGTTGGACCGAAAGGTTCAAATATCGCAGTCAAGCTGTAAACTATGACACAACGCATTCCGTTCTCTTGACTACATTCTGCTACTTAAGCCCTTTCAAGGTTTGGTAGCGGGAGATTGAGAACTAACGAAGCCAAGCCAAGCCAAACAAGAGAACCGATCTCGTTTGTTGAGCCGCGAAGGGGTGAACTATACAAATTCATCGGCGAATGAAGGTCCAGTACAGTGATGCATGCCTTTCATTTACAGTCAATCAGCGATATTCCTCTGCAAGACGATCAGCGGCTGCAATCAACTGTGGGGTCACTTCTCCGTGTGCATCATCTGGTCGCGAACAGTCTGTCCCAGAATGCACGCTGTTTTGGAACTTCCTACTCCACTCACTCTTGCTTGAGTGAAAGTCATGCACCACCATAATGTACCTCCATTCGCTGATGAATTTCTATAGTTTCACCATTTCGCTACTAAAAAACAGGATAAGAGAACTCTGCTCCTATTTGGTGCTTGTCAATAGTGTGTCGACCATCTGTTATTTGTTATTATGAGACATATGTTGCTCGTCTGCATCGTGATGGCACGTGCAGGGTACCCTTGGCATCCTTATCAACCATATTAACAAGTTATAATACAGAGACATGGTCTTTCTAATTTCTATCCCATTTTTTTCATTTGAAGCCACCTAGTCACTCTTTCCATAAGCTTGACTGTTCAATTCAGGAAACTGATTGCCATAAGACCGGTGAGTGGTCTCGAGGTAAGATGTCTGACTCGGGTGCCGGAGGTCGCGGGTTCGAATCACGGTGGAGACCGCGATTTTCCCGTGGTACTTCTGGTAAAAATTCCCCTGATCTCTGGGTAATGAGATCGGACTCAGTGAGTGTTCAGTGTCGATTCCGTTAAAAATTCCTTGGCATTTGGAAATCCAAAAGAGTAGGCTTAACGGCCGCTGCCCGAACACAATTCAAATTCAAAATCTACTTCGGTTATTTGTGCCTCCAAGAAACTGGTTGTATACAGACTCTGTAGAGTCTTCTAAACCAGTATAAAGATGTTAAGTTAAGTTATGACCTCCTCCAAGCATGGATTTATACTTTTTCTTCTTATTCTTTGGCGATCGTCCTGAAAAGAACGTTGTGTCGTAGTTTACAGCGAGGCTGCGATATATGTCCCTTTCGGCCCCAACAGGCTATGTTGGGTATTAGGTTTGCCTTTTCACTGCGACCCCTATTCTTTAGCCAAACTACAGCTAGTGCAGCATGTTTCCAGGGCCGCCTTGTGGAGACGAAATATGGTCTTGATCAGCCGTAGTTAGATTACCTTGATCTAGACAGTCAGAAATGAGACACTGGCTGCTGTCGGCTCATTCCCTGCTGTATTGTAGGTCGCGGATTGATACTGCAGGCATATATTAATCAGGATGTGGAGCTTCTGGGTTTTGAGGTGCAGATCAATAAACAGGAGTGGAGAGTGTATAATTTCTACGCAAATGTGGATCACGTGGATCCTGACAAGAACAAGTAAATAATACACGGGTCCAGCAGAGAGGAACACTTGAGTAGACGAGGCAGGAGTATGTACAACCAGCGATCTACGGGCGCCATTAGTATTTACACTCGTCGGCATTTCCAGAAAGGGACTGAACATCTATTAGTCTGCCGGGAGTGAGATGATTGTGAGAGGTTCAAGCATTTTCTGACCAAACATCAGCACTAACAGAGAGTTGCTTCCCTGATACGAAAAGCGTTGGACCGATAGGTGGACGTTGGAATAGGAAAGGGCATGTCATAAGAAAAGAGCTAAACATCATCACCAGAGTTGCCTTGGTATGGACCCCAAAAAGGGATCAAGATATAAGCTGCAGCCGTCAGCGATCCATAGCTGACTACTAGCGTCAGGGTCAACGAACCAGATCTGCCTTGGTATGGACCCCCCAAATGGGATCAAGATATAAGCTGCAGCCGTCAGCGACCCACAGCTGACTACTATCCTCAGGGTCAGCGAACCAGATCTGCCTTGGTATGGACTCCCAGATGAGATCAAGATATAAGCTGCAGCCGTCAGCGACCCACAGCTATTACTAGCGTCAGGGTCAGCGAACCAGATCTGCCTTGGTATGGACTCCCAGATGGGATCAAGATATAAGCTGCAGCCGTCAGCGACCCATAGCTGACTACTAGCGTCAGGGTCAGCGAACCAGAGCTGCCTTTGTATGGACCCCCAGATGGGATCAAGACATAAGCTGCAGCCGTCAGCGACCCATAGCTGACTACTAGCGTCAGGGTCAGCGAACCAGAGCTGCCTTTGTATGGACCTCCAAATGGAATCAAGATATAAGCTGCAGCCGTCAGCAACCCACAGCTGACTACTAGCGTCAGGGTCAGCGAACCAGGGCTGACAAACAACAGTCCGCACCCTCACGCGGTGATTCTGGATAATTGAGTATAATAGAGCAGACTGGCTAAGGAGAAAGTTCCAAGAGAGAAGGCTAACCCGGCACTCAAAAATGTCTGTTGAAGCCGGGTGTGTCGGAAAGGCTCAAATATCGCAGTCAAGCTGTAAACTAAGACACAACGCATTCCATTCTCCGCACAAAACACTGCTACTTGCAAAGCCATTTCAGGACTTTGTAGCAGATTGAGAACTAACGAAGAAGAAAAAGAAAAAAAAGAAGAAGAAGAGAAGAAGAAGAAGAGGAGGAGTCTAGAGATAAGGCGAAAGAGAGACAGACCTAAAATAACTGCGAAGAACAGAAGCGGAAGAAACAAAAATCATGACTCAGAGTTTGGGCACTGTTCGAAGAATGGCTACAGCCGGGTGAAGTAGAAGAAGTGTGATGCACCCCTTAAAGACGCCAACAGACCTGACGGCCACTGACTACTTTGTCAGTCACTGACCAAGGAATTAAGAGTGCAATTACGTAGAGAACGTTTAGTTGGATTTGGAACTCATCCCTCCATTTCACTCCCAGTTTTGGGATTAGTAAGTGCGCATGAATATTATCATTGTTGATGCTTTTTTTTTAACGCTAGCCACTCCTTTGATAATCAAACGCAAAATAAAATAAGTACGCCTGTGACAGGTCACAGAAACTAGGACTTAGAATACACAAAGAAAAACTAAAAATTGTGATAATAAATGCAGCTAGCGACAGTCAGATTGTGTTCCTAGACACACTACTATAACGTAGACTCATTCATATATACCTTTGTAGCAATATACTACAATATACAGCGTGATACTAGAACAGATAGAGAGAACAAATAAATGGAAAAGAATGTTTAAAGTTGAATAAAATAACATTGTATCAAAATTTTAAAATGGGTATGGTCAGATACGACTAATAGGATTTCGTCAGGGACAACAAATAACAACAATGCCGAACTAGGAAATCGACATAGACGGAAAAAATGGTTTACTTATCTGATATAGTATCTATCATCGCGACTTGTCAGGTCGAAGGCTAGACTCTCAGATAAGTATACAATTTTTTCCTTATATGTTGATTTGCTAGTTCAGCATTGCTGTTTTTTGTTGTCCTTGATGAAGGCCTATATGTCGTAACGTAGGTTTTGTTTGTGTTCTCGCCTCGGTGCGGTATCTGACAATACCCATATTAAAAATTTTGATTACATTTAATTTTAATCAACTGTAAACATTTGTTTTCATTTATTTTTTCTCACTATATACATCCACAGTGCCACTGCAGCCTCGCCTTATTTTAATTAGAACAGGTAGACAGCTACTTGTATCTGAGACAGATAATTACAAGTGACGGTAGATGTGACGGGGAAGTGACGATGAGAATAGGAATGGCCACAGGTGTATTTAATATAAGTAAGATATCGAAATCCAGGTAAAAAACGAATACATTAAAATTGAGACTCGTTGGATGTTACATATATTCAACATTATTATACGGTACAGAAACATGGACAATGAACAAACAGTTGGAGAACAAAATAGAGGCCCTCGGAATGTGATTATACAGTAGATGTGTCGCATTACGTGAAAGGAAAAACAAAAAAAATAGCGACGTGCTAACGAGAGAATGGATTAAAAACTATTGACAGACATTAAAATTAAGCGGGTCTAATATTTTGTACATATAAAAAGACACGATTCTTTATTGTAAACAGTGCTGGAGGGGACGGTTGAAGGTCGACGGACAATAGGCGGGCAGCGTTATAAATGGGAGAGCAACATCAAAAGATGGACTAATGTCAGTCTGGCAGAGTGTATGGTCAAGACAAGAGACATGATATTGGAGGCCGATAGCAGCCAACCTTCATTGCGGAGACAGCACTTAAATTGAATTAAATTGTAGCAATATATGGCAAAGTAAGGTAAAGGTAGTCCCCCGTCCATTACAGACGATGATGGCATAATTTATTTGTTAGGGCTATTTTTAGTAAGGATTAACTACGCTACTTTTAATCCTCACTCTCTTACTCGAGCCGCCCGACACCAGTGGCAAGTCAAGGACAAAGCGACTAGGGGGCGACTACGAGATGCAGGCGACTCCGCATCAAGCATCCCTGATAAAAGACGGCGGAGTCCGGAGTCGAACCCACACCACCTGATCACGAGGCCGACGACTTAACCACTTCGTCATAGGCAAAGTAGGAGTACAGATAAATATATCAAAATAAGAAAACAAAAGACGAGACGACCTCTCATTGCACTTGGGAACTTCAGGGAATAACAAAAAATTATTTCCAACAGAAAAAGAAAAATATCTTCAGCTACAATGTAAATTCAGTTCTATTGTATGAATTTGAAAAATGGAGAAAAACAAAAACAACAGCGAAAAAGGTACAGACTTTCATAAATGGGAGCCTGCGCGGAATAGATAGACTGAGGCGATATGATAAGATCACTAACATGGGGAACTTTTGGAAAGAACCAGACATATTGTTTATTTGTTTCTTAAATGTTAGCCTCACTAGTTTCTACTGGCGGAGGTGCGCCATATTCCACACCAGACCCTAGTCAATTGGACGATATCAGAACGCATAAACCATATCTTGGATGCATGTATGTATATGTATGTACCTAACCTACTGTATCAGTGATGCAAAAATATATCATGACATTTGTTGATCCCCTCGTTTATCCTTCCTGTCATTGATAGGTGGTCTCCAATTTATTTGGTTATTTTATTATTTGTACTCTGTCCGGTTTCGGAGGCTCTGTTTTTTTTTCTATTTCCAGGGATTGAGGTACCAACAATTGGGAATGGGTATATTTATTTTATGTACACCACGCTTTTGTCTGTTTTTTTACTGGGTTTTTTTCTACATAAAATTGATAGGAACGTTATTTCTTTTTTTTTACCTTTTTTTCCTTTTTTTTCTCTTCAAATCATCATCGTATATTTGAAAAAGATAGTGATGATGCAATGAAATGATATTAACGGAACATGACGTGAGGTGAAGGCGCGGACGTCATATGGTGCACGCATTAGGGAAACTGGCTGATACCATTACAAGACATTCTCTAATCTAAAATCCACAGGTAATAGAGGCAGAGACGGACTAAAACACAAATGAGAAGAGGATAGGGCTGGAAGCCATAGTCTACAGGACGTGTGGTGTATTTCTTGAAGACCTATGCTCCGCAGAGAGCTATCATGTTTTGATTCATTCATTCATTCGATCTTTGATTTTGTTATATTTCCCGTACACTTGTGCTTTTAAGCGCAATAGGAGCTGAAATCGCTTTTCCTGAGTCGATTGTGTTTGGTCGGCCTGTGTAAGCATATGCGGTTGTAAGTATTTCTGTTATGTCATCCGGCATATGGTCATCCTCCTGCCTTGTAACCAGACCTTCTTGTATATGAGCGCAGAGGTAGTTGGTCTGGTTGCATTATTGCGAGATGACCGAACCATCTTATTTTCTGTCTATCTCTCGGACAGGACATTCTTATCCTCTTTAGCTAGTCACGACGTGAGCGTCTGTGCAATTATATTTCTCAAAGTTGACTCTTGTGGAATAATATCTTTCAAAACTAACTATTACGGAATGAAGTTTCTTCAAATTGATTCTCTTGGAATTACGTTTCTGACGTTCGATTCTCGTGGAATGGTGTCTCTTGGCACCAGTTCTCGTGAAACTATGTCTCTGAACACCATTCCTCGTGGATTTATGTATCTGAACACCGGTTCTCGTGGAATGGTGTTTCTGAACACATTTTCTTGTGGAATGGTGTCTCTAAACACCTTTTCTCGTGGAATTATGTGTCTGAACACGGTTTCTGGTGGAATTATATCTCTGAACCAAACAAAAACTGCCAGACTGAAAAAGAAAGGAGAGACACTACCCTAAGCTTCATAACGAAAAGCTACCCAAGCATGGACTGGACCCATGCATACACCGACGGTTCTGTAACAAACACTACACAGAACGGAGGGGCAGGAGCATTCCTGAACCTACCAAATGGCAGAAAAATAACACTGTCATTCGCTACTGGTAAGTACACAAGCAATTTCAGAGCGGAGGCAGAGGCACTGAGGGCGGCAGTGGAAGAAATGGTGACACACAGTGAAAATGAGAGCCATATAGTCCTGCTGACAGATGCTCTCGCCGTAGTCACAGCGCTAAAAAGCCAGAAAAACACTGAGCTTAATGACTTAAGAGCAGCACTCTGCAAACTGTGCCAGCAGTCCGCACCAAAAAGGGTAGTGGTACAGTGGGTTCCGTCACACTGCAACATCCAAGGCAACGAGGAGGCAGACAGACTGGCAAAAGAAGGTGCAAGACTACCACAAACAGATACCAGTATGACGTACGAAGAGTCAAAACGGCTTATCAAAGCCAGATACATGACCAAATTGGAAACCGAACATACTGGTTACACCAAAAACGATGCCTATTACCAGTTGAACCGAAGAGAGCAGGTCGTTGTCTTCAGACTTCGCACTGGCCACAACAGACTGAGGTACCACCTATTCAACAAATTGAAGATAGGGTGTACCGACGAATGCCCGTGCGGTACTGGTAAAATGACCACTGAACATCTGCTGCAGAACTGCCCGACATACGAGGATCAGAGAGAGCAGATGTGGCCATTACCAGTGGAACTGCAAGACAAGCTCTATGGCAGTGGCGAGAGCCTCAGGATGACCGCCGCTTTTTTCGAAAAAATAATGGTTACTGTCTGACTGTGTACG
Source organism: Ariolimax columbianus (assembly GCA_036924085.1). NCBI lineage: Eukaryota > Metazoa > Mollusca > Gastropoda > Stylommatophora > Arionidae > Ariolimax > Ariolimax columbianus. The sequence goes on from JAVGWX010000002.1 coordinate 70,517,100, forward strand.
CAGAAGAAGAAGAAGAATATCTCTGAACACCATTTCTCGTGGAATGGTGTCTCTGAACACCGTTTATCGTGGAATTATGTCTCTGAACACCATTTCTCGTGGAATCGTGTCTCTGAACACCGTTTCTAGTGGAATTATGTGTATGAACACCGTTTCTCGTGGAATTATGAATCTGAACACCCTTTCTCGTGGAATGGTGTCTCTGAACACCGTTTCTCGTGGAATTATGTCTCTGAACACCGTTTCTCGTTGAATTGTGTCTCTTAACACAGTTTCTCGTGGAATTATGTCTCTGAACACCATTTCTCGTGGAATGGTGTCTCTGAACACCATATCTTGTGGAATGGTGTCTCTGAACACATTTTCTCGTGGAATTATGTCTCTGAACACGGTTTCTCGTGGAATTATGTCTCCGAACACCGTTTCTCGTGGAATGGTGTCTCTGAACACATTTTCTTGTGGATTGATGTTTACGAAGGCTGATTCTAGATGAATGATGTTTCGAAAAGGCTGGTTAAAGTTTTTTCTGAACACATTCTCAGCGAATGGTGTTTCTGAAGACTGATTCTCGTGGTATAATGTTTCTGAAAAACGATTCTCGTAGAAAGCTGTATCTGAATATTGGTTCTCTTGGAATGATGTTTCTGAATACTAGTTCCTGATGAATGATGTTTCTGAATATTGAAATCATGTGTTTTTAAGACTGTCTCGTAAATTGTGTTTCCCAAAGCTGATCTTCGTGGCTGTGATGCCAAGCTCGCTGACCTGGAATGACATGTTCCACGACTCTCGTCTGCTCAGCTCTAAACATATGGCGAGCTGGCCTGCACACAAAACACACAGAACAACACACGCGAAATGCAGCTTTCAAACAAGCTCATCAATTTGGAATCTGAAAGCAAAAACAGTAGAAGCACATTTCCCAAACTAGCACGCGCAAGTGATATACGACAGTAGTGATACATACCAACAGAGACATCACAACCAGATTTATGGGCTCCATTTGTTTGAAGAACTCTCACACACAGGTGAATCCGTGAATGAATGACGTACTAAATGTCAGACGTGTGTGGTGGGCCTCAGAGAAGACTGGCGGAGAGCAAGGGTGAGTGTGCCTTCAGGCTATTTATAGTACGACCTTGAACTTTGAATAAGACGTATTCGCGAAGTTAATACTACGTTGGCACTTCCATCCACTTGATCAGATTTCACGTTAATTTCTCTCTCCCTTCCTCTTATATTTTTCTCCAGAGCACTCCCTTACGTATTCTCGCGATGTTTATCAATGACACTTTTTTTCTGCTACATTTCTCTCACTACAAAGCATAATTCCACTACAGTTGGTTGCCTCTTCCCTTCTAGGAAGCCTCCGTTAACGCACCGTGTGCTCTTGTAGTGAGAGTTCCTGGTGTATTTTTTTTTGAGGTGGGGGGGGGGGGGGGGGGAGGGGAGAGAGGCACGATTAGGTAACTCGCCTCCGTCTACAACTCTCTTCTCATTAATCACTTAGATAGTGCTGTTCTGTTCTGCTGTCTACAACTCTCTTCTCATTAATCACTTAGATAGTGCTGTTCTGTTCTGCTCCTAATAATCTACTTCACTGCAGTCCGGACATACCCATAGGGGCTTAGTCTCTCTCAGTAAATGGCGAAGGATGTGGATACTGATGGTTCCTACAGCTCGTTAGCAGCATATACTTCTGCTCCATCCTCTCTTGTTCTCCAGTCCTTTCGAACCTCGTTCGATATCAAAGATCTGTAGTCTGTAAATTGCTGATTCGCCTATTGCGGTTTCGCTACTATGTCACATGCATACGGTTTTCGAAAGGCTGATCCTGAATCGCATCTCCAAGAAAAGGTAAAAAGACAGGGCAACCCATGTCGCCAAGTACTGGATGCATACTGAATAGGGTGGTACTTGGACAGGGGAAGTAAGCAAGTATCTAACAGGCAGTCCGTGATACACTTCAAAGTGCATGTTCGTCTACTGCCCTCTCATTCTAGCCAGGAAGCCCCAACCAGATATCTCACTTCGTAGCACAGATCCACCAGTATACATTATGGTTTTACTATACTGAACATTATCCTTTATCAGCTGGTTAATCTCCAGCTCTACTCACCCGTTGCACCACTTTTTGCATTGCCTGTCAAAGGTTATGACGACTCTGTGGTAGTCTGTCATTCTATCAGCAGGCTAGTGGTTCAGTTTTACTATTCCTAACACTTCATTAACGGTCACGTTAACCCAGCCTGCATTATCCGTGGCAGACGTATTACTTGTGGTTGGTCACACTGAACCCGGAACTCCTGATTTTAGTGTTGTTTTCGAAAATACTGGCATGTAAGTTCTTTATTCACAACAAATATTTTCAGCTTGATAGCATATTTTCAGTGGCATTGCTTTCATACAGAAGCGTACTGAGGAAGGTGAACGAGAGTCATTCTCGCTGTATTGCAACGCAAGACATATCAGTAGGCATGGTTGAAAACACCAACGGCAAATCAAGACTATGCCGATCTCCGTGAAAACAGGCTGTATCACAGCAGTCTGGCCAACAAAGTGGGGATCGGTAGTGTAATCCACATAGTTGCGAACTTAGAGTGGAATCTCGCGTTGCACTACAGCCAGGAGAAACTTAGTTCCCCTTCTTAAGTTCCCAGTTGGATGTAAGTAGAGCTACTGAACGTCGTCGAGAGTCAGCTTATTTAGTTTCGAACATCAACTTATTAGTAGGCGTGCCACCATTAGAAAGACAGTGTTGATTTCCACCTCGTTGGTTAAGCTGCTGTAACACAGAATGTTCCAGGGTACAAGGCTTGAACTTGAGGCGATCTTGGTCAGTATGGGGTACCTGGCCTAGACGTTATCATTGACGCCATGTCTACATTGTTAAATCGTCTTTAGAATAACAAAATAAGTTTAAATGGCAAATGTCTGCTGTTGAACGACAACCCAAATTACTTGGGCATCACATTTGATCAGTGGATAACATGGACAACTCAGATCAAGAGAAACCGAATGAGAGTAAGACAACGAATGGCAATCATGAGAAAACTTGCTGGCACATGCTAGGAACCAGATAAGAGAATACTAAAGAAACTGTACACTTGAAAAGTAAGACCAGTTCTCGGGTATGGCATTGCGGCATGGGCAACAGCCGCAAAGCCGCTTTGATAAAAATCTGCAGACTTCAAAGCCAAATCATGAGAATTATAAAAGGAGGCATGACGTCAGCGCCAATTGTAGAACTTGAGAAGATTGCAAATCTGCAATCAGTGAACGATAGAAGAGACAGCAAAGCCTAGCAGCAAGCAGAGAAACTAAACAGACTAACAGACCATCAAATGCACCAGAGCTAAATAGATTTAGAAAAGGGACACTAAAGCGCATAAACTTTGTAGAAATTTGCCAAAACAAAGATGAGAGAAGACTCCATGAACACCTTAGCAACACCAAAGCTCATCCCTACTGTACGCAAAATCATCTGGAAGCAGCAGCTCTTTGCAGAGGTGATAGAAAATATACCAGGTATCGAATACAACAAGCAGACTGAAAAGGAAAGAAGAGACATAACCCTGAGGTACATAGAGAAAAACTACCAAAGCACACACTGGACCCATGCATACACTGACGGTTCTGCAACAAACACAACACAGAATGGAGGGGGAGTGGTATTCCTAGGCCTAACAAACGGTAGAAATATAACACTGTCAGTGGCAACTGAAAAATTCTCCAGCAATTTCAGAGCGAAGGAAGAGGCATTGAAGGCTGCAGTAGAAGCAATGCTGACAGGCGAAAGCAATGAAAGCCAGATAGTCTTTTTAACAGATGCCCTGTCCGTGGTTACAGCACTAACAAGCCAGAAACATACAGAACTTAATGATTTAAGGGTAGTACTCTGTCAACTATGCCAGTAGTTCACACCCTAAAGACGCGTGGTACAGTGGGATGGAACATTCAAGGCAGCGAGGAGGCAGACAGACTGACAAAAGAAGGTGCAAGATTACCACAACTGGATTCTAGTGTGACCTACGAAGAGTCCAAAATGTTTATTAGGGCCAGATACATGGCCAAATGGGAAACAGTGCATACTGGATACACACAAAAATGATGCTTATTACCAGTTGAACAGAAGAGAGCAGGTGGTGGTCTTCAGACTCCGCACAGGACACAACAGACTGAGGTACCACCTATTCAATAAACTGAAGATAGGTGCTACTGACGAATGCGCCTGTGGTACATAGAAAAATGACCGACGAACATCTGCTGCAAAATTACCCAACATACGAGGACCAGAGAAAGCACATGTGGCCATCTCCAGTGCCAACACTAGACAAGCTCTATGGTAGTGTCGACAGCCTCAGGATGACTGTTGCTTTCTTCGAACAAATTCAAGTTGACTTCTGACAGCGTACGAAGAAGTTTCTTCTTCTTCTTCGTTAGTTCTCAATCTCCCACTACCAAGCCCTGACATGGCTTAAGTAGCAGAATGTAGTCCAGAGAACGGAATGCGTTGTGTCGTAGTTTACAGCTTGGCTGCGATATTTGCACCTTTCGGTCCAACACACCCGACTTCAGCAAGCATTTTTTGAGTACCGGGTTAGCATTCCTTCTTCGATCCCTTCTCCTTAGCCAGTCTGCCCTGCTGCAGCCTGTTATCCAGGATCACCGCGTGGAGGTGTAGAAGGGTCTTGGCAGCTCTGGTTCACTGGCCCTGACGCTAGCAGTCAGCTATGGGTCGCTGACCACTGCAGCTCATGCGCTGCTCAGCATCTTGATCCCAGAAGAAGTTTAATTTCTGAAAAAAAAAAAAAAAATGTGACCCTCTCCTCACGGGATCAAATCGCAATCACAAAAGTAAACAAAACTGTACTGAAATTCCATTTCAAAGACGTTAAAAGCTTGGAATATGACACTCTTAGTCAGGGAAGGCCGGCCTAATGTGGGGCTAGTTGGATGTGAGAAAAAAAAAAGTAACGCCGTAATGACTTTCTCCTATCTACAAATTGACCTGATTCCTACCTTGTGCAAAGCTGGACGCAATCAGCTTACCTTTCCAATAGTACCTGACAAATTCACTTTGCCGCTTCGCACGTTTGCTAACATATCACAAAGCTTAAACAAAAGTGACCATTACAATTTCAATTTCTAATTTATTTCACATCTGTTTTATGAAAAGGAGAGTGTCTTCTCTATTTCTTCAAAAGGGACGATGAGGCTAACGTCTAGTCAGGCAAAACACACTGATCAAACAATGCTAGCAGAAATGTACTGGTCAAGACCTTCACCTGACGGAACGATGAGGCTAACGTCTAGTCAGGCAAAACACACTGATCAAACAATGCTAGCAGAAATGTACTGGTCAAGACCTTCACCTGACGGAACGATGAGGCTAACGTCTAGTCAGGCAAAACACACTGATCAAACAATGCTAGCAGAAATGTACTGGTCAAGACCTTCACCTGACCTCCTCGTTGGTCGTCCTGGAAACGGGCTGTTGTTGAGGACAATAGTCTGGCTAACAAGGTGAGGTTCGACGTGATCCCCGTAGCAGTGAGTGACATGCATATGAAGCCAAGCATTGCACAACCGCCTGGAGGACCTCGATACACATTATCAGCACCCTTGGGATGTCAGGAAAGCTACTACAATCTGCCACAAGTTCCGTCCTTTTCAATCAACCAACCAATTCTTCAAAAAGGTATTTGGGATAGCTCAGCCTATTCTGCCTATTCTAACGCCTCGCTACTGTAGAGCATCCGACTACCTAATATAAGTAACGTTTATAAAGAGACCAAGAGATTCATCAGTAAGCTGGCCACGTTTTCTTTAAATATATTTAAGCTGGTGTTTAAAAGTGCACTTACTGCCGAAGACGGATGTGTTGGACCGAAAGGTGCAAATATCACAGTCAAACTGGAAACTAGCGACGCAACGCATTCCGTTCTCCGGACTACATCCTCCTACTGGCAAAGTCCTGTTCGGGGTTTGGTAGCCGGGGATTGAGAACGAACACAGAAGAAAAAGAAGAAAGTGTACTTCTTCTTCGTCGTCGCTCGTTCTCAAATTTCCCCCCTACCAAGCCCTAAAAAGGGTTTGCAAGTAGCAAGATGTAGTCCAGAGAATGGAATACGTTGCGTCGCTAGTTTACAGCTCGACTGTGATATTTGCACCTTTCGGTCCGACACATCCGACTTCAGCAGGGAAAGTATACTAAAAAGAAGAGATCAGTTATGTTTGGGCAACAAAAAACAGACATTATAAAAGCGGACAAAGTGATTTAGTACAGGCTTCCTGAAAGTGGGCACATTTAGAGACAACCCTATACTCCGGCTCGAGTTGAAGGAACCAGCAGAAGAAGAAGAAGAAGAAGAAGAAGAAGAAGAAGAAGAAGAAGAAGAAGAAGAAGAAGAAGAAAAGGTTGGTAACCCTTTGTGCGCCCTGAAAAGGACGGAACTTGTGACACATTGCAGTAGCTTTCCTGACCTCCCGAGTGTTCTGATGAGGTGGATCGGGGTCCTCCAGGCGGTCCTCCGCTGTCCACCTTCATCAGCATGCTCGGGATGTGAGGAAAGCTACTGCAATGTGTCACAAGTTCCGTCTTTTCAGGGCGCTCAAAAGAGTAAACCTACTCATTGTGGACATTCGAAACAACAACAACTAATGCTACTACCACTACTACTACTACTACTACCACTACTACTAATGCTACTACCACTGTTACGAATGGTAAAGCTATTAATACAAGTCGTAAACCACTATTATCACTACTACCACTAATTATACTGCTATTACCACTACTACTTATCTCACGCCATTCGTGACCTTGAACTATCTTGACGTTTGGTTTCATGTCCTAATGTAGTGTCTGCTGGTCTTAATAAAATTATTTATAGCGCAGATCAAATGTGCTGGAATGTTCTTACTTTCTAGGCAGCCCCAGAGCCTGCTTCAGGGAGCCTTATCGGATGCCTTTTCTATGTCCAAGAAACAGAGGTGCATTTCCGCATCATCTTCTTCTTCTTCTCGTTCGCCATGTTTTGTCCTGTAACATCTACACGGGAAGTTCAGTTCTCTGGCTAAAGGTTGCAACAGTGGAGAGTTCTTTGGGTCTTCCAAACAGCTTTGTGTGAAGATTCATCTCCGTGGGCCAGTGTCCAGTACGCAATTGGCTAAGCATATAACAGTCTTGCAGGATATGTTCGGATGTCTGTGCTGCCTGTCCGGACACACATTGGCGGTGGAGCCAATTTTAGCCGGTGAAAATGGCTATTCAATCTGTTATGTCGCAATCTTGGGATCACATGTGCTTCTTGATCAAACAGTGATAGCTGTCTTTTGTTTGGTCAACTTTCCTTATTGCTTTGATAAGTGTCTTCTTTTCTTGGAAGGTGATTTTTTTGTTCGTTTTGTTCTTGTGTTGCTCCCTCCTTTGCCAACATGTCTGATGTCTCATTTCCTGGTATGCCACAGTGTGATGGTATCCACTGTATCAGTACCCTTATTTCGGATTTTAGTGCACACAAGTTCATCCTTGGTTTTGGAGCCGCGTAGCGTAGTGGTTAGCACGCTGGCTTCGCATCTGAGTGGTTCTGGGTTCATTCCCCAGTTCAGGCGGAATGTTTTTTTCAGAACGCAACGGCTCCCGGGTCTACCCAGCCTTAAATGGGTACTGGTTCAGTCCGGGAAGTAAAAGCGGCGAGGGAGAGGAGATGGCTACCGTCCTCATATAGCCGAGCCTTTGAATTGTGAGGTAGCTAACACCTCACACCCCTACGACAGTAATGCTATTGGTTACTTTACTTTACTTTACTTTAAGTTCATCCTCACATTCAAGAGCTTTTTTTACTGAGTTGCCTGAGTGTGAAGATTTGGTCTTGAGTACTTCGGTTTGATATGTAACTGAATTGGGCTTAGTTCATCTGTGGCTCAGCAGTCTTAGTCTTTGCTTCAGTATCCTAGAGCAAGTAGGCTGTGCTGGTGACTCTCAGGAGAGACGTGTTCCTATGGTTTTCGCACTGTCGATTGTTCCCCTTTTTATTGGTTCCCGGATCTTTGGTATTATTTTAAAAATGTGTTTGTCTTATTTCTCTATTTCCCAAGGCGGTGTGCGTTACACTATGTTTTAATGTTCTGCCCATTGGCCCAGTGCATCCGAATTCGACATGCATTTTATATAAGTGACTGCTTCCTCCTATATTTACGAAGGGTTTGCTTCCCCGGGGAAGCTGTGATTGGGGAGCGAACCTAGAACCTAGAACCACCTGCAACTCCCTTGTATTGTACCATTTCAGGTGTTATGCCATTGTGTACAGGTGCTTTATTAGCCTGAATTTTCTCTAATGCCGCCTTCAGCTCCTCCATTGTGATGTTTTCTATGTCACTGATTTCATCCTCTGTATTGTAGCCCTTGATCATCCTATGTATTGTAGCCATTGGTCATCCTCTGTAATGTAGCCCTAGCTCATCCACTGTATTGCAGCCCTTGGTCACCCTCTGTATTGTAGTCCTTGGTCACCCTCTGTATTGTAGCCCTTTGTCATCATCTATATTGTAGCCTTTGGTCATCCTCTGTGTTGTAGCACTTGGTCATCATCTCTATTGTTACCCTTGGTCATCCTCTCTATTGTAGCCCTTGGTTATCCTTTATATTGTAGCCCTAGTTCATCCTCTGTATTGTAGTTCTTGGTCATCCTTGCATAGAGCAGCTCTGAGAAATCGGCTTTCCAGTTATCTGTTCTCTCCCTCGGCGACAAACAAAGCCCCTTGTTTGTCTTTTACAAATTGTAGGCGACCTTCTTTTTTCTTTCTCATGTTCTTTCTAAAAAATGGCGACTGCTCGAAAGAAATCAGAAGAAGACTATCCATGGCAACGCAGAGGCTGAACAGCCTGAAAAAAATTATAGCAGAGCATCAACAAAAAGACAAAAGTGAAAGTCTTGAGAGCGTGTGTTTTTCCTGTGGCAGCATATGGTTGCGAATCATGGACGATTGTCAAACCTTCTATTAAAAAAATCGAGTCCTTCGATTCAAAATGTTACAGAAATTCCTCAGAATACCCTGGACGGAGAAAAAGACAAATGCAGACATTCGGCAAGAGTTGAGCATAGAGGAGAACTGGTTTATCAATTCCATTTTGACCAGAAAATGTAAATACTTTGGTCACGTCAAGTGACACAACGGTCTTGGTAGAACAGTGATGGAAGGTATGGTGCCAGGCAAAAGAGGCAGGGGTAGACTAAGAACATCAATATATCCAGAAATGCCTGTGTATGACTGTGGAGGAGGTGGGAGTTTTGACAAGGGAAAGACTTTCTTTTAGACAGACTGTGATGGGAGCGACGTTCAATAAAGGGCATGCTACATGATGACATGTTCTTTAGAGTTCTGCATTCTTTTTTAGTCTTTCTCCAAAGTCCTCAAAGGATTTTGTGTTTGTTTTGCTGTTATACTGTTTTCTTTGCGTCCTTTTTGGGTGTTACATATTCTTTGTATTTCTATATTTTTTCTGCTGTGTTATTGGCTTCCAAGTCTTATTCTTTGTCCTTACTATCATTTTGATTTCTTTTGTCAACTAGTGTGTCTTCTGTATATCATTTTTGAATGATCGTTTCCAGCTCTGACAAAGAATTCTTCAAGGGGGATAATTTCATCATGATAATCGTCCATTGTTTTTTCAAGAAGTTCAAAGAACTCGCTCTTGCACATGCTCTATCTCCCTCACTCAGGATATAAACAATAACGATATTGACTAACTTGCATTCTTCTTTGAGATCCAGTTCCATAATGTGTTCGGAGACAAATTACCATCCCTTAATGTTGTCTCTTTAACTCTTGGACACAATACAATCAATCCCTCCTTTGCTGTAGTTGGAACTCCGTTGTAGAGAAGAAGCATATTGTCATGAAGATGCCCGGCCGACTGTCCTTTATTTTTTAGTTTCTGTGAGCGCTACGATTTCCAATGTCTTTTTCTTTGTTGCTCGCGCTCAATCTCCTGCTACTGAAATCATGAGAAGGTCTTTGCAAGAAGATGGATGCTTTCCGGAAAACGAAATGCGTTGTATTATAGTTAACAGCTTGAATGCTATATTTCCACATTTCGGACCAACATATATTACTTCAGCATGGAACTTTTGGGTACCGGGTTAGCCATCTCTTTAAGATCCCTTCTCCTTAGCCAGCCTGTGCTGTTGCAGCCTGTTATCCAGGATCGCCACATGGAGGTGAATTAGGGTCTTCGCACCTTTGGGACACTGACCCTGACGCTAACAATCAACTTTGGGCAGCTGACTGCTACAACTCATGTACAGTTCAGCATCTTGATCCTACTCCTAGGCACAATACAATTAATCTCTCCTTCGCAGTAGTTGGAACTCCATTGTAAAGAACTTTTTTTATTTCTTAGTTTCTGTGATCGCTAGGATTTCCAATTTGAATTTCTTCATTTATTCCATTATCCCATTCTTCTTTCCGTTGATACTTCATGTACTCCAAGTTCCAAAATTCGTAGTTCGTAATTTGCGCCAGATCGCCATCTTTAAGGTTCGTCTGGTTATCGTCCTTTGTTGACTTGTGACCGGGTGTTTAGACAAACAAGTGATTGACCTACTGTGTCTTTGCATGATGGATGGGCTGTCTCAGGATTTCATGCACGCCCCCTTTTTCTGGTTCGCAGTTGTTTATTTAATTCTAGCAGCTGGCCTCCAAATATAGAGGCCATTCAGCTAGCCTCCAAATATAGAGGCCATTCAGCTAGCCTCCAAATATAGAGGCCATTCAGCTAGCCTCCAAATATAGAGGCCATTCAGCTAGCCTCCAAATATAGAGGCCATTCAGCTAGCCTCCAAATATAGATGCCATTCAGCTAGCCTCCAAATATAGAGGCCATTCAGCTAGCCTCCAAATATAGAGGCCGTTCAGCTATCCTCTAAATATAGAGGCCATTCACCTAGCCTCCAAATATAGAGGCCATTCAGCTATCCTCCAAATATAGAGGCCATTCAGATAGCCTCCAAATATAGAGGCCATTCAGATAGCCTCCAAATATAGAGGCCATTCAGCTAGCCTCCAAATATAGAGGCCATTCAGCTATCCTCCAAATATAGAGGCCATTCAGCTAGCCTCCAAATATAGAGGCCATTCAGCTATCCTCCAAATATAGAGGCCATTCAGCTATCCTCCAAATATAGAGGCCATTCAGCTATCCTCCAAATATAGAGGCCATTCAGCTAGCCTCCAAATATAGAGGCCATTCAGCTAGCCTCCAAATATAGAGGCCATTCAGCTAGCCTCCAAATATAGAGGCCATTCAGCTAGCCTCCAAATATAGAGGCCATTCAGCTAGCCTCCAAATATAGAGGCCATTCAGCTATCCTCCAAATATAGAGGCCATTCAGATAGCCTCCAAATATAGAGGCCCTTCAGCTAGCCTCCAAATATAGAGGCCATTCAGCTAGCCTCCAAATATAGAGGCCATTCAGCTGGCCTCCAAATATAGAGGCCATTCAGCTAGCCTCCAAATATAGAGGCCATTCAGCTGGCCTCCAAATATAGAGGCCTTTCAGCTATCCTCCAAATATAGAGGCCATTCAGCTAGCCTCCAAATATAGAGGCCATTCAGCGTCCTTTTCAGGACGCACAAAAGAGTAAACTTACTCATTGTAGGCATCCGAAACAACAACAACAAAGGCACAAGAAGGACAAAATCCAAAATAAAAAAGACTATTGGAAAAGGGAAAAGGTACTGGAAGTAATTGTGTACCCTATTGTATTTCTCTTAGACACTGACAACTGCTACAACAAATATCGTTTGCACCAGTTTGGTCTGCTGCAAAGGGCGATACTTTCAACAATTCTGCGATTGTGTCCCTTAGACTAAAATTGATGTGCAGAGTACAGCGGAAGCAATACTAAATCTGAAAGAAACTTACGGTGAATTGGATTCGTCACGGCATGGTAGGAAAGAATAGACCCACTGCTATTCCACTGATTAATTTATTAACGTATTCGCTCCAGGTCTTCTTCTTCTTATTCTTCTCGTGCGCCATGCTTTTTTTTTTTTGTTGGTGTTGTTGCTTAGATGTTTGCCTCATTAGTTTCTACTGGCGGAGGCGCGCCATTTTCCACCCCAGACCGTAGTCCATTGGGCGATATCAGCACGCATAAACCAGTACTTGGATGCATGTGTGCGTCTGTATGTACCTATGCTAGGTGTGTGCGCCCTCAGAAGCTAGCACAGCCAAAGTGCAATGGAAGGGCCTCACTCTGAGGGCGCGTGTGAAAGTTGTGCAGGAGTGTGACTGTGGGACACAGTCAAGTGAAACAGAGTGAGGTGAGAAGAGAGAGTAGGGGAAGAGTTGCCACCAGGGCAACTATACGTTAAGTCCAGTTGAATGTATAAAGGTTGTTTTAGTGGAGAGTTCTGTAAGTTTTATAAGGAGATTCGTCTCCGTTGACAAGTGCTCATTGCGCAATTGGCTAAGCATTTAACAGTCCCGCAGGATATGTTCGGATGTTTGTGGTGCCTGCCTGCTCATACACATTGGCGAAAGAGCCAATTTTAGCCTGTGAAAGTGGCTTTTCAGTCTGTTATGTCCCGTTGTCATGCGGAACAAGATGACTTGATCCGCTCGATCAAGGAAGTGAAAGTTGTCTTCCGTTTGGTCGACTTTCCATATGGCTTGGATAAATGTCTTCTTTTCTTAGAAGGTGATTGTTTATTCGTTTTGTTCTCGTGTTTCTTCTTCATTTGCTAACCTATCTGTTGTTTCACTTCCTGGTATGCCACAGTGTGATGGTATCCACTGTATCATTACTCTTGTCTTGGCTTTTGGTTCGCCAAAAGCTTTCTTAAGCTCTAGCCGTTTATAATTGTTGAGGTCTTGCAGAACTGACATTGCATCTGTATGGAATACAGCTTGTTGGCACTGTCTTGTTGTGTTGTTAATCATTTATGCTGCAATAATTAGTGCCTGTACTTCTGCCGAGTAGTTTGAACAGAATTTTCCAGTGGATGAACTAGTGGTTTTGCTCCAAGTGAAGCATATGGCTATCATTACAGCTTGTCCATTTACAGGAATCCTGTATTCAGCTATTTTCTAGTAGCAGTATTCAATAGCAATGATTTTACATGACGAAGTAGCTAGCCCTATACACAATTCGCTTTAAGTCCCTATTATGACAATTTTGGAAGGTTATAGTGGCATTTTTCTTTCAAACCCGGATATCACTAGAGTTACTCCCTCTTCTCATATCGTAAAAGATGACCAATGGGGATTCAATGTGGTGATGCATCCTCATTATGCAAAATAAATTGCTACAGAAATCCTAAATAAAAGAGAATACAGAATGTTTTGGTAAAGCGCTTCTTCTTTTTCTTCTGAGATCCTCGGTCATCGATGGAGTCGTTAAGAGCAACAACAATTTCCCTCCACTTCGCCCGGTCTGCAACCATATTTCGTATGATACCACTGATCTCAGTTTTATGATCTCCATTTCAAGTTTCCCGTTTAGGACATCCCTGATCATGCCAGCTACTTCCCTTTTGTCAATCATCACTGAAAGCCATGTGAGCGTTGTACTCAGGAAGTCCATTCTGCGATAAAACATATGTATTTATGGATGTTTCTATAATAACAATTATTTTCTTAAGTAGACATGGGTTTCAACCCTGTGCCAAAACCTATGTACGTGGAAGACCTAGCTGACGTGACATTCGCAGTCTGTCCCTACACCAGCAATCAGTCAGGCTTTCTTGACTTTTTTAGGAAAATACGTTCCCGTATTTTATATCTCACCGGGGATCAAGATGCTGAGCAGCGCATGAGCTGCAGTGGTCAATGACCCATAGCTGACTGCTAGCGTCAGGGCCAGCGAACCAGAGCTGCCAAGACCCTTCTACACCTCATCGCGGTGATCCTGGATAACAGACTGCAGCAGGGCAGACTGGCTAAGGAGAATTTATCGAAGAGGGAATGCTAACCCGGTACTCAAAAAATGCTTGCTGAAGTCGGAGTGTTGGACCGAAAGGCGCAAATATCGCAGCCAAGCTGTAAACTACGACACAATGCATTCCGTTCTCTGGACTACATTTTGCTACTTACCCTTTCAGGGTTTGGTAGTGGGAGATTGAGAACGAACGACGAAGAAGAAGAAGATGATATCTCACAGAACCCACAAGCGGCCCCCCCACCCCCGCACCTACTTCAATAGCTGCAAGATCATCGCCTTAATGCGAGTTTGGCGAATCTAACTTTGCTGAAATCAATTCATTTACAATGGTAATGTTTTTATAGTTTATAAGGCGTGAGAAGAAGCAGAAGAAGATGAAGAAGAAGAAGAAGAAGATGAAGAAGAAGAAGAAGAAGAAGAAGAAGAAGAAGAAGAAGAAGAAGAAGAAAAATAAGAAGAAAGAGACACATCTATGTTTTCTGGAGAGCGTAATGAGAAAACGTTGGGAAAAGGGATGGTTTGTTCTCGTCGAGACAACCGGTATAATTATTGAGAAATGGGATGGGGAGTACTCATTGAGACAATAAAGTTGATGGCAAATGGGGTAGGAGTGCTCACTGGGACAACACACAAAGTTGTTGGGAAATGGGGAGGGGGGAGGAGTGCTCACTGGGACAACAGACAAAGTTGATGGCAAATGGGGTAGGAGTGCTCACTGGGACAACAGACAAAGTTGATGGCAAATGGGGAGGGGGGAGGAGTGCTCACTGGGACAACAGACAAAGTTGATGGCAAATGGGGTAGGAGTGCTCACTGGGACAACACACAAAGTTGTTGGGAAATGGGGAGGGGGGAGGAGTGCTCACTGGGACAACAGACAAAGTTGATGGCAAATGGGGTAGGAGTGCTCACTGGGACAACAGACAAAGTTGATGGCAAATGGGGTAGGAGTGCTCACTGGGACAACACACAAAGTTGTTGGGAAATGGGGAGGGGGGAGGAGTGCTCACTGGGACAACACACAAAGTTGTTGGGAAATGGGGTAGGAGTGCTCGCTGGGACAACACACAAAGTTGTTGGGAAATGGGGAGGGGGGAGGAGTGCTCACTGGGACAACACACAAAGTTGTTGGGAAATGGGGAGGGGGGAGGAGTGCTCACTGGGACAACACACAAAGTTGTTGGGAAATGGGGAGGGGGGAGGAGTGCTCGCTGGGACAATAGACAAAGTTGATGGCAAATGGGGTAGGAGTGCTCACTGGGACAACAGACAAAGTTGTTGGGAAATGGGGAGGGGGAGGAGTGCCCGCTGAGACAACACACAAAGTTGTTGGGAAATGGGGCAAATGATGACAGATGGTGATAGTGCTGAACAATTTAACACATTGCTGTGGAAGAGTCACAAAAGAACTGCATCAGTTCACTTGCAGCCGGAGATTGTGTTGTCTACTACGCTATAAAACGTATAAAAAGGGTTAGATGAAAGTTGGGATAGGTTAGATGTCTGATCAAAATAACCAGACCGGTTAAATGTCTGCTTACATTAAAAGCTGAGAATGATTGGAATGAAAACCGTCTAAACTCATGAAAGATAATCGAGAAGCTAGAACCAAAGGGAGATAAATATAAATTTGAATGGATTGAAGAGGGCATACTTATGTGAAATGCCGGACCAGAAGATGAAACCCCGATAAAATGAGCTGAGATAATTGACGTACTTCACATTTGCTGATGGTCCATCCAAACGTGAAATAAAAAACTGAAGATGTTTCTATGCCATACAATAAATTCATTCGGGTAGTAGTTTAAATAAAAACTACATTTGTGACAAACATGGCTTGCGTAATCCACGCGCGAGGTCCTGGCATACGGCGGGAAATTCTTTGTTCATTCCGTTGAAACATGGGTACGGGGGTTGTGGGGTGGGGAGAGCAGGCTGACGTGTGACTGTTAATAAACAAGGGCTAACAAAGAAGCTGTTTTATCGATCGATCGACAGCACTCACACACAAGCCTTTCTTTCAAACTCTTAGCACGGTGATCGTACGTGCCCGCTAGATGGCGACACTAGAGAAAGAACTCCAGCTTTGCTACAAGAAATAATGTCTTTCGCGCCTGCTGGTTTGTTTATTTATTGTTTAATTTTTTTGGGAACAGCTGTTTGGAGAACAAAAACAAATCAATGCAGGGGATAAGCTGTTTTTGAGGAACCAGGCGAAAACATGCTGTCACTGACAGAAACAAGTCAAAACTGCTGAAAAAAAGGACAGAGACAGACACAAATAAAAGAAAGGAGAGAAACAGACAAAAATAGAAGATGATGTAGAGTTTAATATCTTGGTTTGAAAGACTGTCAACAAAATAATTAATCTTAGGAAAGCATATGTCGGTGCAGCACTTAACATAACTTTGCCAAGTTTGTCCGTTGTCATTTTCTGGCTCGTATTATTTGTGCTGGTCACTCCATTCCGTACTCGTGGATCGTTTATGAGGTTCTTTGCTTCTTTATAGCTAAATGGATGGCGAATCTTTGTGCAACCACTTCCGGCCTTTGCAATCTCATCTGTCTTCTCATTCCCAAGCATGTCCATGTTTCCAAGGATTCCGCATTGGGCCGGAATCCCCTTTATGATTAATCGGTTGATTTTGTTAGTGTTTTTTTTTGGGGGGGGGGGGGGGGGCAGCAACCCGATGTTACATTTTATTTCGCGTGAGATTATCTTGTTGGGGCTGGAGATATATACGTTGATGTAGTCTGTTAGAATGGTCGTTTTCCTTGTAGTTATGTTTTTGGCTGACATGAATCTGATCTACTGCATTTATAGCTGTTGCTTCAGATCTGAAATTGGTACAGGTCTGTCCTGCTGGTATGGAATGGTTTTCTAAGAACAAGAATAATATTTGGCTTGGCTTCCTTCGTTCTCAATCTCCCGCTATAAAACCCGGAAAGGTCTTAAGTAGCAGAATGTAGTCCAGAGAACGTAATGCGTTGTGTCGTAGTTTACAGTTTGAATGTGATATTTGCACCTTTCGGTCCAACACATCCGACTTCAGCAAGTATTTTCTAGTACCGGATTAGCATTCCCTCTTCGACCCATCTTCTTAGCCAGTCTGCTCCTGTTGCAGCCTGTTATCCAGTATCACCGCGTGGAGGTGTAGAAGTCTTGGCAGCTCTGGTTCGCTGGCCCTGAGGCTAGCAGTCAGCTATGGGTCGATGACCACTGCAGCTCATGCGCTGCTCAGCGTCTTGATCCCGTAGGCTCAATTTGTTGTAAGATATTTCTTGTCATCTATCCATTGACCATAGGTCTACCTCGTACGTTGCTCCAAGCGTACAGTGATTAATGATAAGGTTGCATTCTCATGATATGACTGAACCATCGAATATTATTATTTGTTATATATAGTTTTTATATAGTTTTGTTTTATATTTAACATGTTGTTTTGTTATATTTTCAGCATTTTATGTGTTATTATATATTCAGCATTGTATGTCCTGTTATATATTCAGCATTATATGATCTGTTTTATATTCAGCATTTATTTTCTGTTTTGTTGTACGAATATATTCAGCTTCTCTGTCCTATTATATATTCCGCATTCTCTCTCTTGCTAATGCTATAAAGTCAGCATTGTATATATATATTTATATATTCAGCACTTTTTGTCTTGTTAATGCTATAAATTCAGCATTTTATGTCCTGTAATATACACAGCAATCTCTGTTCTATAATGTAATCAGCATTTTTTATACCTACATATTCAGCATTTTATATCATATTTTATATATGTTCAGAATTTTTTTGTTTTGTTATACGAGTATATTCAGCTTTTCTGTCCTATTATATATTCAGCATTTTCTTTCCTATTATATAATCAGCATTTTCTGTCCTATTATATATTCAGCATTTTTTGCCCAATTATATATTCAGCATTTATGTCCTAATATATATTCAGCATTTTCTGTCTTGCAATTAAATTCAGAATGTTATGTCTTATTAATGCTAAAAATTTAGCATTTTATGGCCTGTTATATATTCAGCACAATGTGTTATTATAATCATATTTCAAATGTTCTAATTTATCATTCTATCTCTCCTAGTGGCACCAATGGCTTTTCTGCGACATTTCATTTCTCCAACGTTGCAATTTCACTGTCCTGCAAGCTGGATAAGGATCAATCTGACATTGGTAACACAGTTGTTATAACTATACTATGAATTAGTTGTTGCTTTGTTGCCAAGCTGTTGTTTAAGCAGCGGTGATAGCGGATAAATCATAGTAGAGGCTTTTTAACGTTTAGTTTCAGTTACTCTAACAAGCCTTCATCTACAGTATACAATATTTCACATATGTTTAAACTATTTGGCCTGTTTAGGTTTGTTTACTTGAATGTTACGTTCTTTCTTCTTCCTCTTCGTCTTCTTATTTTACTTCTTTTTCTTCTTCTTCTTTCATCCTCAGATCAAGGTCCCGGTTTCTTTTACAAAGGACACCATTGTTTGTAAGGTTGTTTTATCTCCATACAGCTTTTGTCTCATATCTGTCTCGCGAGGCCAGTATTGTTATCTCTTTTCCTGCGTAAGCGTGCAGCTTAGCGGGATGTGTTCCACGGTCGTGGTATGCTCCCCACATGGACACCTGTCATCTATTCCAATTTTCATTTTGTTGTAAAGATGACCTTTGAGTCTGTTATGCCCAGTTCACAGTCTGAAGATGATGACTTGCTGTTCTCTAGTTAAGTTAAAGTAGCTCTCTTCTTTTCGGAAGTTAGTGCGTTGATCAGCCCATTTTACCCTGAAGTTGGCTTTAATTGTGGTCTTGTCTTCATTATATGTGATGCTCAGGTCTGTTTGTGGGGATGCTCCTCCACACTTTGCTAATTTGTCTGCAGCCTCATTTCCTACAACATTGCAGGGGGATGGGATCCACTGTATGACCAACCTTGGGTGTTCTGCTGAGAGCTGTGTCAAGGGGAACATACATTGCTCGAGATCTTCATCTTTGTGTTGTTTTAGCACAGCTAACACGACATCAGTCAGGAATACTATGTTTTCTTGGTGGATATCTTTATCTATGAGATTTTACGTACACATTGTTATTAATTCTTCTTCTTTTTCTTCTTGTTATTTCTCCACCGTACGTTAGTTCTTAAATTTACGTTGTGTCGTAGTTAACAGCGAGGCTGCGATATCTGCGCCTTTCGACCAGACACATCCAGTTTTAGTTTATTTTGTTAGGTACCGAGTTTATCCCCTCACTGCGATTCCAATTTTTTTTAGCCAGACTACACTACTGCAGCCTGTTTCTAGAGCCGCCACTTGGAAGCTGAATAAAGTCATGGTCAGCTCTGATTCGCTGACACTGATGCAAGTAACCAGTTTTGAGTCGCTGGCTGCTGTCAACTTTGTGGACTGTGCTTTATCTTCGACTCCTCCAGCGCATAAGTTGCAGCGGTCAGCGACCCATAGCTAACTGCTATCGTCAGGGCCAGCGACCCATAGCTAACTGCTATTGTCAGGGCCAGCGAACCAGAGCTGCCAAAACCCTTCTACACCTCCACGCGGTGATCCTGGATAGCAGGCTCCAACAAAGCAGACTGGCTAAGGAGAAGGGATCGAAGAGGAAACGCTAACCTGATACTAAAAAATACTTGCTGAAGTCGGATGTGTTGAACCGAAAGGCGCAAATATCGCAGTCAAATTGTAAACTACGACACAGCGCATTCCGTTCTCTCTCTGGACTATATTCTACTACTTAAGTCCTTTTAAGGGTTTGGTAGCGGGAGATTGAGAATGAACCATCTTCGACTCCATTTTAAAAATGTAATAATAAGCGCTTAGTTATAATGTGTCAGTATTGAAATGAGCTTATGTCCGAATGGCAGAACGCTTGCTTCTCATAACAACGGTTAAGGGGTTCGAACGCCGTTATCAACAGGCACACGCCAACCAAGCTATAAATGAATGCCTGGATTACTGTTACGGAAAGGAAGACAGCGAGGAAGGGAATTAGACACCCCATATCATAAAAGCCAATTCCTAGTACAATAAAGTCGTCAGCACTTCATCCCCGCCAGCAGTGACTGTTACTTAAATACCTATTTCAAGTAATGGAAAACCAAGGTTTAGATCTTTTCTTCGTTCGTTCTCAATCTCCCGCTACCAAGCCATGAAAAGGACTTCGCAAGTTGCAAGATGTTGTCCGGAGAACGGAATGCGTTGTGTTGTAGTTTACAGCGTGACTGCGATATTTTCACATTTCGGTCCGACACATAAGATTTCAGCAGGCATTATTGGGTACCGCGTTAGCCTTCCCTCTTCCATCCCTTCTCTTTAGATAGTCTGCTCTGTTGCAGCCTGTTATCCAGGATCACCGCGTGGAGGTGTTTAAGGGTCTTGGCAGCTCTGGTTCCCTGACCATGACGTTAGCAGTCAGCTTTGAGTCGTTGACAGCAGCAACTTCATACCAGATTTAGATCTGTTTATTGAGGTGTGGCAGAGTAGCGAAGTGGTTAGTGACACAACCCACAATCTAAACATGCACATGTTCGGATCCAGCAAGGTAGTGTCCATGTGGGACATAAACCCATTCGGTGCCGAAGTCGGATACACTATGTCATAAGGTGCAAAAACAGTGCAACGCAAATATTGTGTATTGCTATTTTATTTGTATTTAAATTATACACGAGGCTTGTCTAACTGATTCATAATGTAAACAGTCTAGTATCTGGTGCAAAGGCGTTTATGTCAGGACCGTGTGTAGCACATTGACCAATACTCTCATAGCAAGTAAGAATAAGGTACAGCAAACTTATCAAGACCCTACTTAACTTCAGGATAAGGTACAACAAGCTGACCAAGACACCACTCCACGTCAGGGTAAGGTGTAACAGATTGAACAAGGCTTCACGTCACGTCAGGATAAGGTTTAACAGATTGAACAAGGCTTCACATTACGTCAGGATAAGGTGTAGCAAATTAACATAGACCATCATCTCACGTCAGGATAAGGTGTGACACATTGATTTAAACCCCCATCTCATTTAAGGATAACGTGTAACAAATTGACTTAAACCTCAATATCACATCAGGCTAAGGTGTAACAAATTGACTTAAACCTCCATCTCATGTCAAGGTAAGGTGTAACAAATTTACCTAGACCCACCTTTCACGCCAGGGTAAGGTGTAACAAATTTACCTAGACGCCCATCTCACGTCAGGATAAGGTGTAACACATTGACTTAAACCCCAATCTCATATAAGGATAAGGTGTAACAAATTGACTTAAACCTCCATCTCATGTCAGGGTAGGGTGTCAAAAAAAAATTGACCTAGACCCCCATCCCACTCCAGGATACGGTGCAACAAAATAATACTCCATACATAGGATTTCTGAAAGAAAGATAAAGAAACAAAGTCACATAAACTGAATCTATGTACGGGATCAAGATGCTGCAGTGGTCAGCGACCATAGCTGACTGCTAGTGTCAGGGCCAGCGAACCATAGCTGCCAAGACCCTTCTACACCTCCACGTGGTGATCCTGGATAACAGGCTGCAGCAGGGCAGACTGGCTAAGGAGAAGGGATCGAAGAGGGAATGCTAACCCGGTACTCAAAAAATGCTTGCTGAAGTCGGATGTGTTGGACCGAAAGGTGCAAATATCGCAGCCAAGCTGTAAAACTACGACACAACGCATTCCGTTCTCTGGACTACATTCTGCTACTTAAGCCCTACAGGGTTTGGTAGTGGGAGATTGAGAACGAACGAAGAAGAAGAAGAAGAATCTATGTACGAACGGTCTAGAAAGAATACCCCTGTAATTATAATGCAGGCGTCAAGATTGAATAACTCGTTTACTATGAGATCATAAGAACAATAAAAACTAAGTATGACCGTTTACTGCGAGATCAGATGAAGACGAAAAGTAAGTATGAATATCTTAAACAGGAAATCAGTATATTAGTTAAGAGCTCACCACAAACAGATACCAGTATGACGTACGAAGAGTCAAAACGGCTTATCAAAGCCAGATACATGACCAAATGGGAAACCGAACATACTGGTTACACCAAAAACGATGCCTATTACCAGTTGAACCGAAGAGAGCAGGTCGTTGTCTTCAGACTTCGCACTGGCCACAACAGACTGAGGTACCACCTATTCAACAAATTGAAGATAGGGTGTACCGACGAATGCCCGTGCGGTACTGGTAAAATGACCACTGAACATCTGCTGCAGAACTGCCCGACATACGAGGATCAGAGAGAGCAGATGTGGCCATTACCAGTGGAACTGCAAGACAAGCTCTATGGTAGTGGCGAGAGTCTCAGGATGACCGCCGCTTTTTTCGAAAAAATAATGGTTACTGTCTGACTGTGTACGCAGAAGAAGAAGAAGAAGAAGTTAAGAGCTCTAAACTTGGGAAAAAAAAACATGGAAAAAAATGTAAAAGTTGATTAAGGTTGAGTTTAATCAAAATTTAAAAATGGGTATGGTCAGATATCACACCGAGACGAGAACACAAACAAAACCTACGTTACGACAAATAGGCCTTCATCAGGGACAACAATACTGAACTAACACATCAACATATAAGGACAAATGCTCTAAACTTATAATAACACATAACCGTTCAAGACACGAAGTAAAAGCAGAAGAATATGACGTTTAGGCAGATTTAACTGCAGCAGACGACAGCAAATAGAAATATGTGACGAACATTAGTTGAAGCCCTGTTTTCAGAACTAGCGACTCAATACATCTCGTGTGCTTCCTCAGATGTGAGCTTTGGTGACGGGGTTTATGCTCTGAGAAATCTCCTTCTTCATCGTTCGTTCTGAAAATAATGTTTTATTACACTGTGTCGTAGTTTACACTCTTCGATCCGAGACATCCGGTTTCAGCATGACACATTTTGGAAACCAGGTTTGCTTTCCCTCTTGGATCTCTATTCTCTCAGCTAGCCGGAACGGATGCAGCATGTGTCCGGGGTCGCCACTTACTTACTTCCCCTGTAATGTCCTGTAACGTGAGGGAGCAACAAAAAATACAACGAGAATGGTTCAGGCTTTTAATAATGGGCGCTTGCGTCGAATAGAAGGATTGAAATTGAATGATGAAATGGGATCAAGATGCTGAGCAGAACATGGGCTGCAGTGGTTAGCGACCCATAGCTGTCTGATAGCGTCAGGGCCAGTGAACCATAGCTGCCAAAACCCTTCTACACCTCCACGCGGTGATCCTGGATAACAGGCTGCAGCAGGGCAGACTGGCTAAGGAGAAGGGTTCGAAGAGGGAATGCTAACCCAGTACTCAAAAAATGCTTGCTGAAGTCGGAGTGTTGGACCGAAAGGTGCAAATATCGCAGCCAAGCTGTAAAGTACGACACAACGCATTCCGTTCTCTGCACTACATTCTGCTACTTAAGCTCTTTCAGGGTTTGGTAGTGGGAGATCGAGAACGAGCGAAGAAGAAGAAGAATGATGAAATCCCCAATGTGGAACTGTGCGAAAGGGCTGGACAGATATCAATGGCACTTAACGTGAATAGAAGACGCTGGATAGGACATACATTATGGAGACCGGTTGATGTCATTACAAAACCGTCTCTATTCAGGAATCCACACGGCAAGAGACGTTGAGGTAGACCAAAACACACACGGAGCAGAGAGAGGTTGGGACAAACATAAAGGAAACGGAAAACATGAACTACGTTAGAGAAATGATGGCACAGGACAGGAGGACTTGTGTATTTGCTTATGCACCACAGGGAGCTGAAAGGTTTTGATTGATTTACCGATTGAAGGGACACCAGAATCCACACAGGGAACAATGCATAAAGGACAATATAAAAATATATGAGTCATTACGATAAAGAAACACAAATGTTAATAAGGATATATTTGCTCAAAAACGTTATACTCGTATAGTCAAGGCCAGCGATCAGCTGCTGGAAAATTGTGCCTGGAACAAAGAAGACTGACAATCAGGGGAAGGAACTGGACTATTTTTAGGTCTTTTGTTTCCAAGACACAAGAGTTGTCTTTCGTAGTTGCACCCGCGAAACATAAACTGGATTTGCCAGATTGGATGTTTGTAAGATTCGTTGCTTCATCATGTATTTGACATTATATTTAGACTTTATATTGAAATTAATTGTAAAAATTTGAAATATAAATCAATAGACTAATAAATTTATATGTTAACTCCTTTATTAAACGTAATTTTCGTAAAAATAAAAAGAATATAAAAAGTCATACTTTGGCTGCTACAGTAGACAGCTGCTAGGTGCTGGCAGACATGTACACAAAGGAAAACTGCGGGAAAATGTCGTCGACAAAGAAAGGAGACACAGGCTCTGAAGATAATCATGGTAAGCTTGCTTATTTTGTGTATATGTGGTCGATTTATATCGTGCACGATCAGTTTCTGCATCCAGAAGTACGACACTGATATTACGTACACATTTGTGCTTGAATTTAGACGAATGACTAAACTTAGAGGAAGGCATGTCGGACGGCGGCGAGGTGCGCCAATCATGTTTCTCTTTCTTCGCCGGTCGATGAGTCAACCACAGACTTTGTGTATCATCTCTTTCTGGCAGCGTTTATTGTGACGAGCGAAAGGTCTTTGGTCAGGTTTGCGCTGCGGACTGGAATTACTGAGACGTCGGTGAAAGGATGAAGTAGTATTTAAAAATTACAAGTTCTGTATTATAACGTGTCGTGCCTAAATTTAAATGAATTATCAATTATCGACCATGTCCAATGTTCTTTGATTAAAAAGTAAGCGTTAGGACTATACCATTAAGATAACACCCAAATGCAACTATACATTGAAATTTGTACATATTTTATTATCTTGTTTGATTGAATTCATAAAGTCCTTTTAATATATTTAAATATTCGAACACTGCAACAATCATCTATATTTTATTGTAAACTAAAAATAAATTAGTTAAAATGATCAAGTTCAACTGGTTACAATAATAAATGCTTTGGAACTTGTTTTTGATCATTAATAAATGGGACCGATTAGCCTAGCCTGCCTAGGGAATAAGAATATCAAGGCATGTATAATTTATTATTTCTAGGTGTTGCTCAGCTGTAAAAGTGTAAAATAATTCTTGTTGGCTGAAACATTTCTCACCTTTGCCTTTTGTTAGTTTGTGCAGTGGCAGTATCAGTAGCCATCTCAGTATTCTTAGGCGATCCTCTTCTACTCCAGGGTGTAGAGGGAATGCCAGACTGCCCTATCCGCAGTCTATCTTTTGGCACGGTTCCAATTTGTTCCCCTGTGTGGTTTTTCTCTCTATTAGACTATACATTCTTGTTATCGTGTTTTAAAATAGGATTGGTCTGCATGGTGTAGGGGCTGCCTATTTTGGCTTCCCAAACGTGGGCCAAATTTTTGGTTGACAGCTGTTTATTGGGTATTGATATAATGGAGACCACCCAGCTGCCAAGTCCAAATAGGAAATTACTTTCTGCCCCCATGTCAGTCAAATTTGAAAAGTGTAATTATATAGTCTTAACGATCCACCATAATCTTTAGATCTAGATCTACTTAAATATAAGAAACGAAAACAAATTAGGCTGATTAAATACATAAAGCCCATGCATACACCGACGGTTCTGTAACAAACACTACACAGAACGGAGGGGCAGGAGCATTCCTGAACCAAACAAATGGCAGAAAAATAACACTGTCATTCGCTACTGGTAAGTACACAAGCAATTTCAGAGCGGAGGCAGAGGCACTGAGGGCGGCAGTGGAAGAAATGGTGACACACAGTGAAAATGAGAGCCATATAGTCCTGCTGACAGATGCTCTCGCCGTAGTCACAGCGCTAAAAAGCCAGAAAAACACTGAGCTTAATGACTTAAGAGCAGCACTCTGCAAACTGTGCCAGCAGTCCGCACCAAAAAGGGTAGTGGTACAGTGGGTTCCATCACACTGCAACATCCAAGGCAACGAGGAGGCAGACAGACTGGCAAAAGAAGGTGCAAGACTACCACAAACAGATACCAGTATGACGTACGAAGAGTCAAAACGGCTTATCAAAGCCAGATACATGACCAAATGGGAAACCGAACATACTGGTTACACCAAAAACGATGCCTATTACCAGTTGAACCGAAGAGAGCAGGTCGTTATCTTCAGACTTCGCACTGGCCACAACAGACTGAGGTACCACAAATTCAACAAATTGAAGATAGGGTGTACCGACGAATGCCCGTGCGGTACTGGTAAAATGACCGCTGAACATCTGCTGCAGAACTGCCCGACATACGAGGATCAGAGAGAGCAGATGTGGCCATTACCAGTGGAACTGCAAGACAAGCTCTATGGCAGTGGCGAGAGCCTCAGGATGACCGCCGCTTTTTTCGAAAAAATAATGGTTACTGTCTGACTGCGTACGAAGAAGAAGAAGAAATACATAAAGTATTATAATATATTAAATATATGGTTGCATAGAACAAACAAACCAATACAGCAAGTGGATTGCTTAGAGAATGAATAGGAAACACAACCAGAGAGATTTACAGGGGCAAAGAAATGGTCAAAAAGACAGTCCAAAATATAGAAATTAGGGGAGTGTCAACTTCAGTCTTTTGTTCCAAGATGATTCAGAAGACTTGCCAGTTACATCAAGTAAAAAGTAGTACGCAGAAATAATATGTTTATGTGACATTAGTGTTCAACTAAACCGTTATGGGAGCCAAGTAGCACAGTTGTTAGCGAGCTGGCTTCGCACCTGGGTGCTCCCAGATTCATTCCCAAGTTAAGACGGAAATGTTTTTTCAGACAACGGTTCCTGGTCGACCTAGCCTTAAATGGCTATCAGTTCAGTTGTGAAGTAAAAGGTGCAAAGGAGAGGAGATGACCACCGCCCTCGTATAGCCGAGCCTTTGAAATGTGAGATCGCTAACATCTCACACCCCTTCATCAGTAATGCTATGGGTTACTTTACTTTAAACCATTATATACCATGGTAAAGGGCCTAAGTATAAAAGTAATCAGTTGATTGTGGGTGTCTCTCCTTGATTATTTCTTGTGCTTATATAGTTGTGTGAGTTTTATTAATTTTTTCTAATTTTTGTTCATTTTAAAGCGGATGGTACATACTCTCTTGCACAAGGCAGATCTCGCAGACAGAAAGTGGACAAGAAAGGAACACTCTCAGCGTTTGAAAAACTCAGACAGGCTAAAGAGAAAGGCATCAAGAATAAGTATGAGATTGAGGAAGAGAAGAATGTGTATGATGTCATTGAGGAACACGAATACTCTGATCTGGTGAAACAGCGACAGGAAGATGACTGGATTGTAGATGATGGTAAGTCAGATATGGACACATTTAATTGTTGATGAAAGTAAGCAAGATAGGAACACAGCGAATGTGTCTAAGTAGCCAGAGACACTTTTCCACGTTCAAAGTGGCAGCCCTGGAAACAGATTGCACCTGTGCAGCCAGGCTTAGAGAATAGAGATTGAAGAGAGAAGACCACAAAAATACAAATCTCCAATGTCAAGTTTGTTCTGTTGTATGGTTCTGTAAAGTGGGGCATATAAAAAAAAAACTACAGCATGCAAGTGTCAAGCCTTCAGGAATGAATGCCTGCACCGAATAGAGGGATTATAATGGTATGATAAAGTTACTAATATACAACCGCAGGAAAGAGATGGCCAGATGTCAATGGGTCTTAATGTAAAAGAACTGCTGGCGGTGGGTAGGACACATTCCCTAAAGCAATAATAGCCTTTTGTATTCTTGATTTGGGGATCAAGAGGCTGAGCAGCGCATGAGCTGCAGTGGTCAGCGACCCATAGCTGACTGCTAGCATCAGGGCCAGCGAACCATAGCTGCCAAGACCCTTCTACACCTCCATGCGGTGATCCTGGATAACAGGCTGCAGCAGGGCAGACTGGCTAAGTAGAAGGGATCGGAGAAGGAATGCTAACCTGATACTCAAAAATGCTTGCTGAAGTCAGATGTGTTGGACCGAAAGTTGCAAATATAGCAGCCAAGCTGTAAACTACAACACAACGCATTCCGTTCTCTGGACTACATTCTGCTACTTAAGCCCTTTCAGGGTTTGGTAGTGGGAAATTGAGAACGAACGAAGAAGAAATATTCTTGATTTAATTTTTATCATCTCCGACGTTATGTGCTTTTATTCTCAATATTTCTTTCTGTTTACCCTCAGATCTAATTTCAGTGACAATTCATTAAGTATGTTTATTCTCACATGTAGGTGGCCAGAGTTAAAAAGGTTAAAGAAAATAATCTTTTGCTGAACCCCCATGTTACTTTTACCTAAACCTGTTTGAGAACCCCTGATCTGTACTCAATTAACAACCCAGTAACTAACATTGATGAAATTTGGTGTTGACTGTGTATTGTATCTTGACAGATGGAGCCGGGTATGTGGAAGATGGCAGAGAGATATTTGATGATGACTTGGACGGGGATGAACCGACTACTTCTTCCAGTAAGTTAAAACATATCTAGATTTATTTATTCTCCTTTATGCTTCGATTTGAAAGATAGCCCACCACTGCATCTCCATCATCAGTCCCATAATCTGAAAACGTAATTGGGACACCAATACTGCAGTTTGTTGGACCAGCTCCTCCTGCCACTCAACTTGGTTTTGTGTCAGAATGTTTGTTTTAGCTATGGACCTCCCATTCACTCTGATGCTGTCTTTCCATATCTTTTTATGCATGCTTCTCTTACACATCCTAGGTACAGTACTTTGAAGGATCATATCGGTTAACGCAGACGATCTTGATACATGCTCATACCATGTAAGCTTGCATGTTTTTATGATATTATTCATGACATTGCTTAGATACGAAATGCAGAGGATTCAACACAGACATCTCATCTCCATTGGTCAAATTCTTCGCTCTAGTAGAGTCCAGTTCCACACATGTAACTATTCAGAAACCAGAACATAAAGCCTTACTGAAGAACAACCAAGCATGTTTCTGAATGAGCTATGTGTCCCCTTCTTATTCTCTTATCACTCCAGTTGGACTAAGGGACCATCGGCAGACAACACATTTTCAGATGTCATTTGGCATAGAGTGTTAAGACACTCATAATTTTTAACAGCTAATGCATATTTCATTCAACAAGTGCCATTAAAAATTTATTTTATTTTAATGTTTAGTGAATGGTTCATAGCATTGCAGTTTTCATATATTTGCTCCTTTTTTGTAATGATGCAATACATTGAAATGGCATGTTTTTGTTAATTAGGCCAGCGAAACAGAGCTGCCAAGACCCTTCTACACCTCCACGCGGTGATCCTGGATAACAGGCTGCAGCAGGACAGTCTGGCTAAGGAGAAGGGATCGAAGAGGGAATGCTAACCCAGTACTCAAAAAATGCTTGCTGAAGTCGAATGTGTTGGACCAAAAGGTGCAAATATCGCAAGCTGTAAACTATGACACAACGCATTCCGTTCTCTGAACTACATTGTGCTACTTAAGCCCTTTTAAGGCTTGATAGTGGGAGATTGAGAATGAACCAAGCCAAGCCATGTCCTTTTCATTTTGGTCTTCTATCCACTGGTAACCCAGTTTCATTTGTATATCGTCCCAAGAAAATAGAAATGTATCGAATAGAGGTTTGAACGGTTGGATCAAATATGAATATAGTTATTAACGGTGTGTTAACCAAGTTGCATGGTTGCAGCCTGTTTCCAGGGCTGGAGTCGCTGACTGCTGTTGAACTCATTTAGTGATGCATCTTTGGCTGTCATCTTCATTCATCAACATGACCTAGTTTTCACCTCAGCGTAAAGATACCTTATTTCAAACAATTAAAATGTTTTCCAGGAAAACATAAAGAAGACAAGAAAAACAGAAACATTGTCCGACCAGGGACAAAACCCAAGCAAGATATCAAGTCAATGTTTGCTGCTGTTGCTGTGTCTTCAAAGAAAAAATCAGATGTATGTATGTAGCCAGTCAATTATGTTATATTTTGGGCATCTTCTTTGTTTCTGAATATAAAATTATGTATGACACGTTTTAATTAACTTAATTTCTCACTATGGTAGTCGACTTTCAAAATTTGTAAGTTTACTGTTTGTTTGTCAATAAATAATGATTTTCTTGTGTGTAGAGACACAATTGAATAACAAACATGTGGGTGTTATTGTTTTTGTTGTGTGTTTGTTAGTTTCAGAGTTACAAAAAGATGAAGTTGAAAATTTATGTGTTTACACTATCGACACAACTGTTAGTTTCCAATTCAAACGTAGTTCTTTCATTTAAATAAACAGATCTACTCGATAAAGATCTTTCCCAACAACCTACTTCACCTTTCGCAAAAAGTCGAATTGCTCCAAACGGCGTACACAAAATTAAAACTCCAAAAGCTATTTGTAATCGAACATACGATACTTTAACTGGGAAAATATTGTGTATATATGGGGGACGTATTCAGTGGTTAAATGACATGACTCACAGCCCAAAGGTTCTTAGTTCACTCCCCACCACAACACCCGCCTTTACACGAAGAAACAAACTCATGCAGCAGGAAGTAAATCCTTACAGAAACTGTATTGCCGAAGTCGGTTGCACTGGGCCGGCTGGCGTAAAATTAAGAACAGTGAACATAGTGCAACGCACACCACCTTGGGAAATAGAGAAATAATGTGTATGCAAACAACAAAACTACTAATTGAGCGGGCTAATTGGAGAGTAACAAAGTTTCTGAAATGTGTACATGTCAGCAATAACTATGCAATTAAATGTCAATTACCATGCGTTGGTGTCAGCTTACATAGTGCTATCACAGTAATGAAATTCCACTAGCAGAATCACATAATGCATGCAGATTTATATTTCAGAAGAGTTGATCATAATGGGCCACATTTTTATGGCAGTCGATGACATCCAACAAACTGGAAAGGGTTAATGAATTTTATTTAGATGGAAAGAGAAAAAAAACCCAACTTTTTGACATATTTACATTATTTGCCCTGGACTGAAAGACAAAAGTTGGTAAAATTAGGCAAGGCTGGAAAGAGTTTATACACAACTACTGGTCTCCCTTTGAACATATCAATTTTCAGTTTTATGGCAGTCGATGATATCCTACAAGCTGGAAAGAGTTAATAAACATCACAAAATGCAGATGCATATTTCAGAATTCTTGAGTTGATCATGCCACAATTTTCAGTTTTATGGCAGTCGATGACATCCTACAAGCTGGAATGGGTTAATAAAATTTATTTGGATGAATAATACATTTTTTGTACTTTTACATCATTTGCCCTAGACTGAAAGGTAAAATTCAAATAAAAGGCCAGACTGGAACACTGTTCTCGCTGTGACCATATCTAGTAAATTAGGTTGAAGCATATCAGTACTCTCTGTTGCTTATAAGGTCACCTTCATTCATTTCAGGCAGACGTCAGCCTGGCTAATGATGATATTCTGGATGGCTTGATGGGAGAGCTAAATAAAAGTTCTAAAGTGTCGAAACTGACAGACACAAAGCTAAGCCAGCCATCAGCCAAAATACCAAAAAAGTGAGACATGTACATTATTACCACTGGGTTATATAATGCAGAATTAACTTCCACTTCATTCCAGGGAGACCATATGGGCTCATTCTCCATTTACAGATGACGAAAAGTGGATATGCTTATGGCTCCAGTTCTTCTTCATCTGATAAGGGTGCTGTATTGTAGTTTACAGCTGGACTGCGATATCTGCATCTTTTTACTCAGCACACCCTGTTTGTTCCTCATTTTTGGTAATGCCCTCCCTATCCTCTTTGCAAGCGGACAGGTTTTACGGCTGCAGTCTGTTGTCAGGACTACCACTTGGAGGTGAAAAAGGGCCTTGGTAAGGTATGGTTTGCTGGTGCACGTAGTCATTTATGAGTTGTGAGTCACTGGCTGCTGTCAGCTCATTCACTGCTCCATCTTCGGCCCCAGTGGTTTCAATACCCCACAGATTATACATATCCTTACTGAGGCTTCTCAGATGCTCCTACCCGCTCGACTCCGAAGTGATTAAAATGTTCAGCAGTATATGAATCGCTGGTTTATTGATTGCATTGTCACAATACTATAGGCTTTATTATAAAGAACAGCATCATGAATATATATCTGCACAAGCCTTTCAACACTGACCACCCAGTCTACAATTCTGTTTCTCTGTGTTATGAGAAATTACGCAACACAGACATGTGAGCTAAGTTAGTTACTCTGATAAAACTGTGCTCTATTTTAATTCTACCTCTGACTTGATCTTCTCCAATATTCCTGCTTGTTATGCCAGTAACTTGTGGAATACATTTGTGAAAGACTTCAGTATGTGGTCATATTTTGTGATTTCAGTAGCTTGTCCTATCCAATATTTTTTCATTTGATCTGTTGCTCCGCTGATTGTTGTTGTTTCCTTTCCCCCATAGGTCTTCATTCCTCGCCATGTCTTGCAAACCTATACCCATTATCCTCCGCAGAAATTTATTGGCGGATGACTCGGGCGAATTGTTGCAGATGGATTTTGTAATATTTAGTGACTCCAAGTTGGTTCTGGAGGGACTGAAGAACACACCATACAGAGAAAAGGAGATATTCTTGGTGGGGAGGGCTATCAACAAAATCACTGCCCACTGGATAAATGCCACCTAGCAATGAATCCCTGGACATAGTGATACTAGGGAATGAGATGGCAAAAAAATTGACAAAAACAGGAGCCTTGAAACAACAATTGGATAGACCCTGCAGTAAAATGAATTAAGAAATCTCGATGAATAGGTGGGCGACAGGAACAATATTCGCTGTGTATTTAGCGTCATGTCACAGCCAAAAAGTGACAATGACATTAATAGACTGCATAGAAGAGATCAAAGTCTCATCTTTCAGTTCCGAACAGGACATGCCAGAGTCAATAGCCACTTGAACCGCATCAATCCCCAGCACCGACCCATGTGCAGTCATTGCGCTCACCCTAATGAAACTGTTCGACATCTACTCATTGAGTGCAAGGCGCTTGAGGGCACGCGAAAAAGATTCTTACAAGCACTGCCGATAATTGCCAACACACTGTACGGAGCCGTGAAACAACTAAAGAAGACCTGTATCTATAAAAGAATGGCATTGAGCTATCAAGAACAGGCTTGCTCAGCAGCTATAGATTAACAACGGAGTTTCAGATGTATTGTCTTTGTCATTTTCCAATTTTCTGCTCAGTATAGGTGTACTGACTTGACATTGGAATTAAAGTCTTAACTTGGTATTAGTCTATATTTCCCTGAATTTTCATATAGGAGGGCGATTTTTAAAAAGTTTTACCCCCAACACCATACAACAGTGTCCACCCAGTAAAGTTACTCTAGGAGCATGTAGTGGCATGCGTAGAAGAAAATAAGGTATATGGTAACGCCTGTGTGGATGTCAGGAGGTGGGCACGGACTGCACAAGGCGACAATCCAGCCAACCTGCACGACAAGGCTCGCAGCGGACGATCGATCTCAATATTCGACAAATAGTGGCTACATTTGGAGCGTCTCAAGATTCACATTTTACCTCACCCATCGCACAGCCCAGATCTGGCAACTTGTGACTTCTTCCTCATGCCAAAGCTGAAGGGACACTGTTACACTGAAGAGGTGCAAGCATCTGTGCGTATCTGGTTTCGGGAGAACTCTGATTGTTTCCTAGACAGGATGCAACAACTTGTCCAACATTGGCATTTATGTGAGGTCAGGGATGGGGACTTGAAAATAATGACATTCCAAGCTTTAAGTAAATGTATAGCTCAAGTGTAAATCTTGAACATTAATTAAGGCGACTAAAGTGAGCTGTATGACAATTTTATTTATATGAATTGTTGCAGAAAGTACATACACAAGTGCTTACAACTGCTTTGGTGCTTCATTCCCACAATATAACTAAGCCCAGTGATAACTCAGTGCCCCTATTGGAGGTGGACAAGGAAGTATGTTGGAAAGAAGGTCATTCATCATAATTTCACAACTTTGATAAAACATTTATAAGTATTCACCATAAAATGCCTTCAATGATAGAAACTTTAATCTTGTTTCAGAACTGCATACAATCCCTTTAGAGTGGAAACAAAGTCTTCCCCGCAACATGTAGAACCTTTTACAGCTGGCTCTTTGGTCTCAGTCAAGCGTGAGTTGTACCATCAGAAGGTCAAACCCCCACCGCTGAAAAATGTGGTTTTGTCAACGCCAAAGCTCAGATACGATTCAGAACAGACAAAGAGCAAGGTCAATGTTGAACCAGATGAAGATGTGAATGAGCCTATTAGTGGTTACCAGGAGACTTCCATGAAGGAGGAGCCAGCAGAAGGTGAGTAATTGTGCCCTGGGCCCATCTGACAGGAAAGAATGGCACACCTACACTACTTTCTATCGCAAATGGGGACTAAGAATTGTTTATGGGACTATTGACCGTTACAAAGAAGCAATTGCCACTCCCAGAATGTTTGACCTCTTAAATCCTGGTTTGCCTTTGAGAATCTAGTCATCCCTATCACTTCTTGAACTGCAAATGTCACAACTCCGTATGTCAAATTAGTAATTTCGAAATAAATTTGTCTAACAATTTCAACTTTAAACTCAGAAGACGTGAAATATCTGTATATAAATATATATTGGTATGTTATTAATGTGGAGGGGGTAAGGCCACTTACATTTTTCTAATCTTTTTATTCGCCACATATTTGTGTATTTTTGCATTACCAGAAACATGTGCTCAGTATCTGCATTTAACAATTTGGTACTCTCGACTTTCATATTTTACTCAAAACCGTGCCGGTGTTACAATGTTCTGTGTCAAAGTCTTGAATTGGGCGTGTGTTGAACATCTATGATTAATACAAATTCATTGATCTAAGCAAATAAGCTTGTATCTTGAACGTACCTATTTTTTTAAACTTCACCAAGTTCGCAAATGTCAACTCATCGGAAATAACTACATTTGGAACACCTTCAATTATGACCATTGTTCTGTGTGAGGCACAAGGGTTTGATTTTGTTTTAATTGCACAGCATTGATGTTAGAAATGTGGGATTGTAAATTTTGTAGTGAATACTTCACTGACAGCTTGCAGCAAGTACATACAAAGTGAGATTGGTGTCTAGTGAATAATTCTGTCATGCTGGGCTAGGCTGCCATGTTTGCATCTCCTGATAAACATCTGTGTTATTTTGATTGTTGATATCACAGACGTTAATTGGGCGGTGCGACGTGATATACATCAGGCTGATGACTTCTCATTATTGTTTGTGTGATTATCTGTTCATTATTTGCTCTCAAATATATATTTCTGTCATGTTTGGTTATTGATCTGTGGGCTACCCTTTATCTGAATGTATCTTGTATAGTACACATTTACTTCTGCTTATTATAGCACCGAATGGGCAATCCCGTGTGTATTGGTGTTCTTGACTTGTGTCTTCTTAGACTGCCTGTCTGCTAGGTCATAACCTTGATCTGTATAAATTTTGTTGTTTTGAAAGAACTTTAATATTTCCCTTGTAAAACAGGAGGTCTGTTTCTTTTGCAGACTTACCTGAAGAGGTATATGCACTTGTCTGTATGTGACATTTAAAAAATATTTCACTCTACATTTATGTCCAAGGTAAATATATCTCTTCTTGGCAATGCGTAGTGTGATGTTATTGTTGCCTCGTCTTAGTAAGACAGTGTATTTTCTTTTTGTCTCTTCACTGCAAGGCATAGTGTGATATTTTTTGTTGCCCTGCCGTCGTTGGATTTTGAAATAATGCATTCAATAATTAATAATTGCTTTGGTGCGAAGGAAAAATGATGATGACTTGGTTAGCAGTGGCAGGAAATGATGGTCTTGTGGTTGTGTCTGCCGGGATCTGATTAAATGTAAAACATATCACAGTCGATACAGCCACGAGAACACATTTTTTTTTTTCCAGAGACCACTAAGTCTGTGTTGGTGAAACTGGTAATAATGGTGCTGGTGCATTGAATAGATTCCAACACATATGAGGTTAATGTATAATAATTGAGGAAATTTGATTGTTTTGTGGATATTGTGTAGATGTTCAGTCTACTATCTCATCTTTTGTCTCTTGTGCTTTGTTTGAGGCTCAGTACAGCCACTGAAACAATTTCTGTTACATATTGAGGATGCTGGCATTTAATGCAGTCTTGCTTGTTGTCCTATTGCTCTTTTTGATTGGATGGTTATTCTTTACTCTGGCACGACTCTGGTGGCAGATTATTCAGAAGTAAAGAAGTGAGTCTGTAATTTCATGAGTATTCTCAGATCTGACATCATTATGTCTGCAACTGTCCAGGGTACTCTGAAAACAGGCTGTACTAGGTCATTCTGGTTACGAGAGTATGGATCATAATGGGAATGCAAACCTTGTACCCAAACATCCAGCTGAAATCAGTTGAGCATTGCTGTAAACTGCGACATAATGTTCTTTTCAGGATGAACTGAAGAATAAGATGCTTGTATCCTATCAGTGTTCTATGATTTGGGGTTTGTCTCTGGTGTACTGTCATCATATCATGTAGTGCTGTTATTGTCATGAATCACCCAGACAACTGGGATCTTGCCTCCTGTCAGTGCTCTGTGATGTGTTCACTCTCATATCACAGTCTATTGATGGGCGTCAAGATTTCAGATGCCCTCAAACTCTACGACAGGTTTCTGGTCAATACATTTTCGTGTGAAGCAACAAACCACATGAATAAAAATGATTTATGGCTACCTATTCATTTGTAGGGAAGCTGCAGAAAATAGCTTCTAAAAAAGCAGAACAGGGTAATTTTAAAAGATGTTGTGTTTTTACAAGGCCCCAGATCGAGTTGTTTATGTCAACTACCTGTATTATAGAACAACTGTAACAAATTTGTCTCGGGCGCAAGATCACTTGTGATGTGTTGAAAGATTTCATATCACAATTGTTTTCTGCCTCGTGAACGTTTGTTGTTTCCACTGACACTTGACAGTCGCAACGGAGAATACATACTTGTCAATGGATGATTTGCTGAGCCACGTGGTGTAGTCTGTTCAAATTTTTTCATGTAGCGCACTGTCTATTCATAGTTTGCAGGCGCTGTATAGATGCAACCCGTAGCAAATATACGAAAGGGAAATAACAGTAACTGTTTATTATCTTCTTGCATATTTTTCATACAATTTTTCAGTCAGCGTACTGTCTCTGTTCACAGTTGGTTGTGACTTGTTATGGAGCTCATATCACAGCCCATCTGTGGATGGTGACACCCATGCACTTACTACACATCTACATCAGTTCTCACATGATCTGTCGTTCTTATAACATCATCTTGTCATTCTTGTTGAAAAAAATAATCAGTCTTGTTTTTATCACATGGTCTATTGTTCGTATCATATAATCTATTGTTCTAATCACAGGCTATTGCTCTTACACTTTTATAAAATGATCTGTAATTCATATCACATGTAGTTTTTATCATATGGTATGTTGTGCTGTGACATTTCTGCTGGTTGAAGCTGCAATCTTTTCCAAATCATATTTGGCAGAGATTTGTGGTCTGAAATCAAGTTTTCTAGCCAAACACATCACCAACCACAAACTGCTTACCCAGAACATGTTCTAAGATAATACCTAAGACCATCATCAGAACTGCCATTCTGATCATAGAGGTGAGGTGGAAGAAGAGCTGGCTGGTTAATACTATAAAACCGAGCTCGGCCACCATGAGGCAGGTCGAAGATTTGGTGCGTTGTATTTCCCCAACAAGCTTGACTGCCACTAACCAAGAGACAAAGAAAGGAACCAGTGTGACTGCAGAGACAGTTTGAGAATTATCTTACCGGAGGGCCACATCTCCCGTCGTTCTGCTGTGATGTGTGGTTCATATCATATCACAGCCGAAAAATGGGCGATGAGGTTTGCTGTCTGCAACATTGTCAGTGGCCAAACTATTTTAATCACCTTTTCATGAACAGCCGGTTATTTGGTTGTGCTCGGGCTCATTTATATAACACGTCCACCTCACCAGTGTGGGCCAATAACAGATCCATAGGTCAAATGTGGTCCGCTCACTGCAATATACAGCAAACGTCATCATAGAAAACACTGACCATGCTAGAGACAAGATAGTTTTTCTTGCAGCTTCTCTGTCAGTCTTTATGACTTTCAGAAACTACACCAAATTTGACATTCTTGTGAATACTAGCTACAATTTCATCAGTTAAAATGTAGTGGATTCCTGCATAAGTTGAAATAGGCTAGCCATTGAGGGAGGAGGGAAAAACCCAAACTGAAGACATATATATATGAAAAAATAAGAACTTATACAAATTAATGAGCTCTGTTAATCTAATACAGCAGAAGCATACCACTCCTTGCAGAGAAAAGATCAAGTTACGATATTCAGACTGCAAACTGGTGGTCAATGTTGACTGAAAATTTAACCGTTTGACACCCACCCACATACATTTGTGCCTGAATAAACAGAACATGTTCTCCAAGTGTACCTGCTCCACAAGAGGAGCAGAGTGACAGCATGGTCCTACCTAATCGAATTGGGGATTAAGCTGTATGGTGATGAGAATAACCTGAGACAGGCTCCTTAGTTTATGAAGGAAATAGATGTGATCATTGGAGAATAAATGACAAAGATGAAGAAATAAAAGTAAAAACTATTTTTGGCCAACTCTCACACAGAAAAGTAGTTATTTTTTTATAATTTAGAGCATCATTTCTTATACCAGTATGAGCTGTTTGACCTTGCAGGCAATCTCTCTAGTTATAAATGATACATCACATTCAATTTCTTTACTGCAACACAATGAACAAATATAGCTTAATATTTACTTACTTGGGTAGTTGTTTCTCTCTACCGTGGTGGCAAGAGGTTTGTCAGAGAACACTTTATTTATTTAGTGAATACAAACTTGCAGGTACCAGAAAATGTCGCCACTTGTCAGTTGGGATGTGTTGATGCCTCGAACCATCACAGCCTAATTGATGAGCGATGTCCTTTTCCTACATCGTCGGTATGATCACGGCACCTTTGGAATATTGTACTCACTTGTGTAAAAGCACCTATGATGTAGTTTTGGATTATGTTTCAATATCCATATCCACTTGGTTACATTGGTTGTTGGGTTTTCTGTTTAACCTCAGTTTCCTAATTGCCATCTTATACAAGTTGTAGAATGGTGATTACTGTTTGCAGTCTTGATTTTAAAATTCAGTTACAGGAGACATCTGCTGGTGACGGTTTGCGGTCTTATTTGCATTCCTGTGAGGAGAGCCCTGGAATTCTTGTTGCTTGTCCATAGGGGTGTGGTGCTAAACCGGGCCATCACAGCCTTATTGATGAGCAAGGAGACGATTCCGAAACCAAAGATGGAAATTTCCAGCTGTGGCACAAAGACTGCTTGAACTAACTTAGTTAATGTAAATCTTCAGCTGTTGTGACCATAAATCCCCCAAACTAAACTCTTTACAATCTGGTCAAATTATAATAATTTGTCTTTGTCACGGCAAGATCAACTCAATATGTCAAAATAAATTAATATTAAACAAATTGAACTAAAATGCAATTATGTTAATCATCGAAGTCTGAAGAAGCAAGAACTGAAATTATTATTAATGTATATAAACACATAATTAAATTATCTTTATCAAAAAGTATTCACAATAACAAATTGTGTAAAGCGTTTAGTCGGTAAAGTAGGAATAAAATAAACGTAATCTCCGCATCTGTTGACATAAAAGTCAGTAACGTGGCAGGTGAATACATTTTGATGTACTCTCCGCATCCGCTGACATTGATTTTTCAAATCTAAATTACCACCACTTTTGCCACCATCAAATGACATAATCTTTCTGCCCTTTATGTCCCAAATGAATCGTGGCAAATGCCACATAAAAAATTGTAATCACAGATACACATGCAAGCGCTTAAAATTCCATTGCACATAGTCTTGCCAAACCACTTGTAGCTAAGCAACAGTAAACAAATTGATTGCAACAGAGACTGCATACTGTTACTAAATTCTTGTCTTACCAATTTGTTCAGGGGATCAATTTCTAGTTGCCTATTGTAAATCTTAACTGCTGGTTTGATAGTCTCGGCATCCGCTTTATCATTTGAATCATAAATCTTGTGTCAGGACCCATCCGGGTATTTCATATAGAGACCATACACTGCAAATGAGGTAGATTTGAATGTCAATCCATCTGTATAGATCAGGTCTGCCGATTCTGAGTAGTTAGTCTCCAAGGCATATAATGGTAGATGTAGTTTTTCTTGGTGGCCATCTTTTCTATTAGGTGTGTTTTAAGGATTGGGTGATATACGATGGTTCTATATTGGCCTCTTTCTCGTACACTGTTGTGGGTGTTAATCTTATTCCCCCATAAATTAGCCTTGATTCTGCATCAATAGATATGTTATTTGTAGTTACAATGGTCTTCAAGGAAAGGGTAGGCTGTAGCCTGTCTCTGGTCTTTTATTAAAGGTGCTAGAGAGTTTCTTGACTACGTTTAATCACTTGGATTAATCTTAGATTTCAGATTTTACTCCAATTTCAACGGCCTGTCCAGTGTTACTCCCATATAAACTTAGGTATCTTCGTTTAATAACTAGGTTACACGTGCAAAGTTGTTTCAATGGTTCAATTGATCATCTTTGTCTATTCCCATTTTCACCAAAAGGCCATTCTTCAAGGCCCTGTCATAGACCTGCTGAAGATCAATCACAGCTACTACTGTTTTTTAACTACAAATCCATTCAACACATGGCGTAAACGCCTAAAGAGGGGATTATCAGTGCGATTCCTGGAATTTAAAAACATTACAAACTTTTCTAAAACATTTACAAAGTGAATTTTTGTGCAGAAATTGTCAGTTGAAATATTTCTGCGGCCGCTAAGTCAACTCGACATAGTGACTTGGTTAAGAAATTGAAAAAAAAATTTGGTTTTATCTTATTCCTCAGAGGTCCCAGACACATCTATGGAACTGTCGGGTATAGACTTTGATGATGATGTGGAGGATCCTCTCAGCAAGGAAACCAAGTCTCCTGTGCATGATCATAAGGAGAACGAAACAAAGACCTCCAAACAATTGATCAGGTGTGTCTTGACATTCATTATCAGCCATGTCTGTCTAGCCATTCATTATCAGCTATGTCTGTCTCATTGTATAGACCAGATACAGCTTACTTTACAGTTTCTATCCTTTTGTGTGGGACATCACCAAATGTATTCAAGTGCCACTATTTGGGCAAACAGAAACTGGTGGCCATTCAAAGAAAAAGCCAAACCCAAGGAGGAAGCTAAGATGCTTCAGGGAGGAAATTTTTTTGCCACAAAATGGCATAACAATAGTCAAGTATCTGTTTTGTTAACTATGTGTTGTGCAGAAATATCTTCAGTTTTGCATCACGCAAGGGGAGACAGAAGATACCATGCTATATCAATCCATTTTTATTTAGAACATATTGGTGGTGTTGATTTTAATCAACACTGGTCAAACTACTCACTTTGTAGGAAATCAAGGAAATGGTGGCGTTATTATCTGTGGTTACTAATGCAAATGGTAACTTCTTCATGAAGTCATCTAGCATGACACATGTTTACAAGATTCACCTATGCAAAGACCTGGGGGAGGAACCTACCTCCTACCAGGCACGCCAGCCGGGTTGTGGATTGGTGAAAGACCTGCTAATTTGGAGGTTAGCTGCGAATAAATAAGCAGCTGTGGACAAAAATGGGTTGGCAGGAAAGGAGGCAGCCCCTCCACCATGCAAAGACACAACAGGCTAATCACCTGTTTGTCTTAAAAAAAATGATTATACAAGTCAAAACTGGACTGATCTCAACGGCGAGAAATAAGGACCACCTCAACGGCGAGAAATAAGGACCACGATTTACGGAACATGGAATGTGAGAAGGAAAAGGGACA
This sequence comes from Ariolimax columbianus, assembly GCA_036924085.1. Taxonomy (NCBI): domain Eukaryota; kingdom Metazoa; phylum Mollusca; class Gastropoda; order Stylommatophora; family Arionidae; genus Ariolimax; species Ariolimax columbianus. The sequence goes on from JAVGWX010000002.1 coordinate 70,559,016, forward strand.
GGGCGTTCTGGACCATGACGGCAACATGTTATACTACAGCGATGTTCCCATGAGTGAACGAGCCAGGGCGGGGGTGTATAGTAGATAGTAATAACAAATCAAACATTAAAGGATGGAAGTTCATTTCAGAATGACTGATGGTTGTATGTCTACAAGAGGAGGATAGTCAAATGGATATTGTCACTGTGTACGCACCAAACGAAGATGAACACTGACATAAAAGATGAATTTTTATGAGCTCCATCAAAGGACCATTGGCGATTGCCAAAATGAAATACTTCTCCTTGGAGATTTCAACGCAAGAGTTGGAAACGACTATTCTAGATGGGATGGAGTGATCGGTAGGCATGGAGATGTCTTAAATGACAATGGAAAACGTCTGCTGAGATTCTGCAGAGAACAAAACCTTGTTATTACAAATACAAGGTTTCCACACAAGCGTATCCATGTCTACACAACATGTGAGCCGGCAAGAAATGAAAGATCCATGCGATAGTGAGGAAAACTGATTTCAAGCATGTGAAGGTTGTTAATGTTTTCAGAGGACCAGAGATAGGAAGTGACCACTACCTAGTTAAAATAAAGTGAGAAATCTAAAAACGCTATCCAGCCAAGCAACGCCCATCAGCTAGCATGAAACATAACACACAAGGAGAAAATAAAATTAAGGCTTACAAACTACGAGAACCAGATGTTAAGAGGAGATACCAAGGGCTCATAACAGCAATAGGAAGGAGAGGAATCAAAGAAGAGTTTAACTGCACGAAGGGCAACAGCAGGTAGACTTTTCCATGCAATAAACAGGATTCCTCAGCAAAAGAGAAATAAGCGGGAAAACAAAGATGGATGTATACCGCTCGACTTATTTGCCTGTCCTGACATATGGATGGCTTGGCTTTGTTCGTTCTCAATCTCCCGCTACCAAACCCTGAAGGGACTTAAGTAGCAAAATGTAGTCCATAGAATGGAATGTGTTGTATTGTAGTTTACAGCTTGACTGCGATATTTGCACCTTTCGGTCCAACACAGCCTGTTATCCAGGATCACCATGTGGAGGTGTAGATGGGTCTTGGCAGCTCTGGTTTTCTGCCATGTCAGCATCTTGATCCCTGACATGGATGAGTCATGGTCAATGCCTACAACCCAAGAAAGACAACCACAAACTTCAGAAATAAGGTATCTAAGAAAGGCGGTTCAGGTGACGAAAAGGGACAAGATCCGTAACTAGACAATAGTAGTAATCTCGAACCTCAACCCCTGCAGACATGAGTGGAGCAGTCCTAGCTACAGAGTTTTGGCCATGTATGTAGAATGGAAGAATACCAAAGCGGTCATGGTAGATAAAAAAAAAAGTCAAGGGCGCAGACCCCCATGACATCCCAAAGTACGTTGGAAAGACAACATACGAAAGTCACCAAGTGATCAAGCAGATAGAGCAGTGTGGCGTTCTCTCTGGAAAACCTCTACACCTCACGGTAGAAGAGGAACGAGGCGTTCTCTCTGGAAAACCTCTACACCTCACGGTAGAAGCGGAACGACTAAGTAAGTACATATGCAAAGGACTGCTATTCATTATTCCATGAACCGATATAATTTGTTCTACATTTGAGATATATATATATATATATATATATATGTGTGTGTGTGTGATTGATTGTATAGTTTGTGATTGATGAATCACAATTTTTTTGAAATTTCATTCTATTTTATTTTTACACATGAATGCTGTACATTATACCTAAGTCAATTGTGTGTGTTTTTTAGCCCAGGTTAATTTGTGCAGATTTCTGTTTTGGGACATTTTAGTGTCTCAGAGATTTATTCAAAATAAAATAAATTAACATTGAATAAATTAGTTAAAAATAACTATCTAAACAATAGTCGGATAATTAAACTATCTATTATGGCAAACTAAGAAGAATGCGTGGCCTCGCGGTGAAACTCGCTCGGTTTTTAGTCTCAATGTTCCTGGTTCGATTCCCGCTAGTGTCCAGTTTGGCCTGGGTTTTTTCTCAGGCGAATGCTTCTCCACGTACGGAAAGTAATGGCAACCTACAGTTCTGCACACTTGCCAAGAAACTTGTAACAGCCAAAACACGTCATTGTAAGAAACTACGTTTTGTAAAGGATATGCTACTTACTTTACTTTTTATGGCATGAAGTATTCATAATACAAATTATATATTTATATGATGCATTTAATTACACTACATTACTATAAATGTGGAGGTGGAAATTAAAGAGAAAACATTTTGTTGGCACTTTTCCCACTTCACGTTTTATTATGTGTCAATCTGAATTCGGATGTGTTTAATATCCATGAGTAAATCCAGTTGCTTTATCTTTGAACTGATAAAATTATAATTTTTGGGTGTTGAAGAAACTTTTGATAAATGTTGACTTTGAAAGACCATAAAACGTGTTAATGTCCGCCTACCGGAAATAATGACAATTAATCGTTTCCAGCCGTGGCTAATTTTGCTATCTTGTATGTTTTTAAGTACTAGCGAAAATGCTGGAATTTCATGCATCAAAGTTTTATTCCAAATAATATTCATTCTTATTGATCAAATTGAGTTAAAATTATAATCTAAACATCAGGAGAAACATAAAACTAATTAGTCTGTCGAAAACGGATATGTCGGACCGAAAGGTGCAAAGATCGCAGTCAAGCTGTAAACTAAGTGACACAACGTTCTCCGGACTACATCCTCCTACTTGCAAAGCCCTGTTCAGAATACACGCAGAAGAAACTAATTAGTTTGGGGCTGTACGTTGCATTAACCTTAAGCACGCCCTTGTCCGATCCCCTTGGACCAGCTCGGCCTGCAAAAACGGTGTCCGGAATACATTTTTTTGTTGTTGAACGGAGTCACTCCTGACATCCATTTTTTACTGCTGACTACGCCCTCCATATATACACGATATTTTGCCGGTTAAAGTATCGTGTGTTCGATTACAAGTTCGATTACAAATGGCTTTTGAACAGTTTTAATTTTGTATACGCCGTTTGGAGCAAGCCGACTTTTTGCGAAAGGGTAAGTAGGTTGTTGAGAAAGATTTTTATCGCGTAGATCTGTTTATTTTGTTTGTTTAAATGAAAGAACTACGTTTGAATTGAAACTAACAGTTGTGGCGATATTGTAAACACAGTATCGATACGTTGTTGTGGTTTCCATGGTTTTCTATCGAAGCGACTAGGCCTAGTGGTCGAGTCCAAATTTTTCCCGAGATTTTCATAAATTTTCAACTTCATCTTTTTAAATCTCAAAAACTAACAAACATACAACAAAAACAATAACACCCACATGTTCGTTATGCTATTGTGTATCTACACGCCAGAAAATTATATTTATTGACAAACATAAAAGTTACAAATTTTGAAAGACGACTACCACAGCGACTAATTAAGAAAATTAATTAGGTCAAATTTTTTTCAAAAATAATGTGGAGTGCGTAAGGTTAATACAGAGGTGGAAATTGGAAAGTTATTTTCGTACTTATCCTGTCGCGTGTTTCGCAGATTTATTCATCAGCTCCTATGCGCGTACCTTTTATATGTTGTGGCTCAGTCTGAATCGGGAGTGTGTTGAATATCTACGAGTAATCCAGGCGCATGATCATTGGACTGATAATAAATCATTTCTGCGTTCTTAGGCCCTAACTTTCGTTGACTGGTTAGACTTTTAAAATATATCACGATTTGTAATTACATACCAGAAATAATTGTATGTTAAATATCAATTGCACATGCGCAGATGCAACCATTATGTAGTGCTGTAAAAATAATTAAATTTATCAAACTAAATCATGAAACACAAATGGATGTTTCAGTTGTCGATTTTGGTTGTGGTTGAAGGCAATTTTTAGGTTTTTGTTTGTTTTGATGTAAATAGATGGAGTTACTTAACATGTACAAATTATGTAAATAACTAAAGAAAAATATTTTGTAGTTGTTGGTGATAAATAATGGACATTAAATAAAATATGAAACACAAAAAATGCGTTTCTAAAATTTGTACATTTTTATTTGACCCTCACATACAATTGTTTGACTTGATTTTTTATTTAAATCTTATAAATTGAAGTGAAATGACATTGTCCCATGCACACATGGGCCGAACACAGGTATCCATAAAGTTTCTAGAGAATGTCTATTTGGAGTTTTACATTCTTTTTAAAACACTGAAATCAAGCTAAACTGTCTCTGATTAATAAGTCTCCAGTGTTTGATGTTCCACCTGCCGAAGTCAGACTGAAAGGTGCAAATATCGCAGTCAAGCTATAAACTACAACACAACTATCCGTTCTCTGGACAACATCCTGCAACTTGCAAAGACCTTTTCAGGGCTTCGTGGCGGAAGTTTGAGAACGAAAAAGTTGTTCTGCGCCCTTGTAAAAGGCTCCCCAGTAATAAATGAGTATGGGTAGACAAACATTTGCCGGGTGTTTTCATTAACAAATGTATCGTGGAAAGAGAACACCCCCGCTATTTTCGTTTTACCAATATTATAGTATGAACAATATTGGTCTTCAAGATCCACCTCTCCCAACTATGTGTTGTAATCAGATGTTTCTCTTCGCCATCTTTTGTTCTGCGATTTGTAACACCAACTGTAGGGTTGCAGTTCTTGAGATAGTTAACCTGGTTCTTGTCCGTCCATTGTGTTCCTACCAGATTCTTCTTTTTTTGCTATATTGGTAATGATCACCATTTCCTAGTTGGCTGGGTCATTTCATAGCTGTTTTATGCTGGAACAAAACGTCAGCAAGTTTTATAGGAGAAAAGTGGTTCTCAGAATAAGTGCATTGTTATTTGTCATGGTAATCAGCTGAATTATTGATATCTACATTGTGGCCAATGCCACAAAGTTGATTTGCCGCCATGAACCAAAGAGGCGGCAGCTTGAACCAGACTGCACTTTGAACATGGGATCATAACCGGTTGATTGGCCAATGAAAATACTGGCGCATGGACTTTATCAGTAGCACATTACAGTCTGTAGACGTGCTATGTATGGATGCCAAACATGTTGATGTAGATTACTTTTGTATATCTTCAGTATCTGCTGGCTTACAAGATTTGTCTTGAACTACTACTTTTGTTTGTTTGTTGCCTACACCTGTTCAGCATACAAGAAATTCATAAGTCAGAAATAAATAACTGAAAATAGTCAATTTCCGTTGCTTCCACACATAGATCATCTATCAATGTCTTACTAGAGACATAGGCTCGTTACTGACGACTTCTACTTTGGTATCAGAATCCAATACTGTTAGCATATTTCATATCTTGAAGCAAAGCGTCAAAAATCTTAAATCATTTTTTAGCCCACATTAAAAAAAAACTAACTGAAAAATTATAACTTTTCTTGAACTCTTTCACATAACATTTAAAATGTAACAAGGATATTCAACAAAATTGTTTTAAAAAATTATTTTTTCTGGCAAAAGAATGTGCTAGTTAAATAGAAATGAACCCTTTACAGCCTATGCAGCATATTAGGTAATGCATCTCCTATGCATAAGGATTGGGAGATTAACTCTTTTTCACAAACATGTACAAATTTAAAAAAAAAAAAAGAATTAATATCGTAATAGATTTTTAATATACAAATGACAAGTTTAAATTTATAGAAAAATTGATACACTTTAATAAAAAAAACAACTTTGTTGTTATTTGTGAGATAATGGCCATTTAAAAGAATGAGGTTTTTTTTAAACCCTTTACAGTCCACCCGAATTTACGTAATTTGTACCTCTTATACTGACTTCCGAACAAAATTGAGTTACAAAATACTATAGTTATGATGTTTGATACTAAACACAGGTAATTGAATTTTATGTATTAGGTACAGCATTCATTTGTAACATTAAAATGCAAAAAAACAACCATTATTATGAAAAAATGTTTTTAGTCATCCATCAATCACAAACTTTAAAAGTATTAATACAATATATTATAACTGCTCGGGGAACGACGAATAACAGTTCTTTGCACTGATGAATTTGACACACTGGGAGCCATAAACGATCTATATGCCATATCTGCATAGAGTATTCAGCCGTTTCCTTGAACAAACAAAAGACTTTACGGGGTCATTATATTCGCATTAGTTCATGTCCGCTGCTTCATTTTTCTGATTGGGCTATCTCATTTGCAGTTTTTATTCAGTGACTCTCCTTTCAAGCCTTCTAAAACACCAAGGTGGAACGGCAGGTGACTGCATATCAGAGTTTGCCCTGCTTCGCCGTAGATGAATTCATGAGGATGAAGGAATTTATTGTTACCAGCTGCATCAGAAACCACTCGAAAAGTAATTGTCAAACTAAAAATCCTTTCCCAAATATGGGCTAGCAACACTTAGTGCCACATGATGGTCTATCCCATAAGGCATTGGATCGGTAACTTTCGCAGTGTAAAAGTCAAAACTGCACACAGCCATTTTGTAGATCTGCACAGAACAAAACCTTTATGCCCCAATGTAATGCCTTTTATTTTTAGTTTTATATATTGCTTAAAAACCCTTCCATTGAAAGCAATCATCACGTTATCAATGCTGTCTTCACTTATCCGCTGTCGATCTTTATGGATTGCATCATAATCTGACGGACCTCAAGGAATAGCCTTCTCAGATTCATTGATGTGAAAATACTGACTTGCTTTTTAAAATATATTTTTTATATGATATTAGCCACTGCAGATTCTGTTAGTATCTCATAAGACTTGAGATTTTCTTGCTTTTTCTTTGCTCGGCTTACAAGTTTGTTGTACTGAATATATGTGGTAAAATTCTTCATTAAGTGAAGTAATCATACGGGATAGCATCAATACCCAAATCATGTTTAGAATAGAGATTTCTACAAAGTCAGAAAATTTAACAATCGTACGTTGGGTCGACCAGTCTTCTATCAGCAACATAGAACTAGCTTCGTTACTACTGGTTTCATCAGCAGAGTCCACGTTTCACCTCAATCAGTATTTAATTCAATATCCACGTCCGATTGACCGCAATCATCATCTTGGCTAACTACACTACGAAGCCATCTCTCATTCCCCGAAGCAAAAAATCCATATCTAAGGCCATATTTACCAAAGTTCAGTCATCTTAGAAAATTAACAGAAATTATGAAGCTCAACAGAATCCAACGTCATGTAGCGCAGCATGTCCCGAATGTCCAGTCGACATTCAGGTCTCCTAACCAAAAAGTATGCTAATGTGCAACAATGGCCAATGGTGGTGTTTAAAAACATGTTTTCTGCTGATCGACGGCGTCTTCATTTTCTGCCCGCGTCTACTGAGCTGTAGACAGTTAAACATACTTTTCGTACATATGTCATGTTTAACTTTTGCAACCATAAGAAGTCTGAATGAAATGTCAAATGATGTTGTCCTATCCATTGTACAGAAATCAATAATCATCCACACCTCCTTTTAGAACACTGACAACACGCTTTCTTTCTGCTGGAGAATGAACCAGTCTGGGGTTCCCTGAAACAGGTTTTCAAGAAACCTTTACGCTTGAGCAAATTCTCTTCAGTTTTTTGCATACAGTCGATTGGGATGGTCAAAACATAAGTTAAAAATTATGCTATATTGTTTCTCGTGAGCACAGGTCTCTATAAATGGTCAATAACATGTCTTCTCCTTCTTTTGTTTGCTTGAAAATATGTCTGCATCTACAATGTTGTCTCTTTATAAACTTCACTGTCTTTTGTAGTTCACATATAGGTCCATAAAGTTTTTCTTCCAGTTTCTATGGGCCAGTGGTATTGTCTGTATGTCATATTCGGGGCAGTTCTGTAGAATGTGCTCTGGGGTGATTGTCCACATATACACGAAGCTGAATTGCCAATCTTCAATTATGTGGCTGCTGAGTTAGTTGTGTCCTGTTCTAAGGTGCAACACAACAGTTTGTTCTTGTCTGTTCATCTTATGGTAATTGTCTTGTGTTACTGTTGATAGCTATTGATTGATTTAATAATAGAACTCTCAAACTTCTAGAGGCATAACTTGTCAAAAAGCAAGAGTAATTACACTTGCAAAACCGAAATTAATAGAAATAAAAGTAATAAATCCTTCTCGTTCGCCACATTTATATTACGTCTACACAGGAAGTCCAGTTCTCTGAATAAAGATTGCTGTAGTGGAGAGTTCTTCAAGGCTTTCAAACAGCTTTGAGTTGAGTTTCCTCACCGTGGGCTAGCGCTCAGCACGCAATTGGCTAAGCATATAACAGTCATTTAGGCTATTATTTGCCGTCTTCGCTGCATGTTCACACGTACACATGGTTGATTGAGACAATTTCAGCCTGTTAGTGGCCATTCAATCATTCTCATGCAGAACAAGATGACTTGCTTCTCTCGATCAAGACAGTGATAGTTGCTTTCGTTTGGTCGACTTTCCTTATGGATTGTATACAGGTCTTCTTTTCGTGCAAGATGATTGTTGTAGTGTTGCTCCCTCCTTTATACCCCTGTCTGCTGTCTCATTTCCTGGAAAATCACACTGTAGTATTTTGTCCAAGGCTTTTTATGATTTGACAGTTTATCATTCTTGAGGGCTGGCAGAATTGACATTGCAAGGAAGTCTGCTTGGCTTCGTTCGTTCTCAATCTCCCGCTACCAAACTCTGAAAGGGCTTAAGTAGCAGAATGTAGTCCAGAGAACAGAATGTGTTGTGTCGTAGTTTACAGCTTGACTACGATATTTGCACCTTTCTGTCCAACACGTCCGACTTCATCAAGCATTTTTTGAGGACCAGGTTAGCATTCCCCTTCGATCCCTTCTCCTTAGCCAGTCTGCCCTGCTGTAGACTGGAAAGGGAAATCCATCATTGATTTTGTCATTTTGAGGAACAATTTATTTAAGTTTGTAAGAGGTGCCAGAGACTGGGTAGAAACCAGAAATCGAAGGTGACCACTTGCCTCGTGGTAATAAAGAGACCAATTGAAATAGTAGCCCCACCAAAACATCCATATAAGAAACTAAACATCACAAATGAAAGCCAAGAAAACTTCTTGGAGAAAGACTGGAAAATAAAAGAGGAGAAAATTGGAGGCAGTTCTGCAGTATCCTAAAGAATATGAAGGAAAAAGAATGTCCACTGAAATTTGATAAGACAAACAAGATGCTTTGCTTACCACTCCAATAGCAATATGGAAAGACGTTCTCTGTGCAGAGAAAGACCAAGTTTCTCACAAGACAAACTCTAATACCGAAGAGCAAATCACTGATGGAGAAAACATCAAAATGATGGGTACTTTTGAAAATAAGGTTGGCAATGCAGCTGGATATGACCATAACTGGTAAAGTGCAGGTGAACTGTTATTCCTGAAGGTTCTCCGGGCAGCCTGTGGTGCCGCATAGCTATATCAAGGGACTGAGATAGTCATCATTATACCAATATTAAAAAATGGTGACAACTGATTGCGAAAACCAGGCATAACCCTCTTTATTGTCCCCAGCAATGCCTACTCTTGGATACTAGAGCAGAGACTAAGACATCAGGCTGAGCCACAGACAGGCGAAGTCCAGTGTCGTTTCAGAGCACACCGAAGTACTCAAGACTTCTTCACACTCGGACAACTGAGTCAAAAGCTCTTGAGTATGACGAAATGTACCTCTGTATCTTGAGACTGAAAAGGAACATCCGAGCACCCTTGATCTGCTATATATAGAGTTTTTATAAGATCTGCAGAAACTACATTAGGACATGAAACCAAACGTCCTTTTCATATTACTCATGTATGATGTGATCAAACTGGAAAATCTATATATCAGAGCTGACATTTGTCGATGATGTGACCATGGTTACTAAATCAGAGACACATCTCCAGACCAACCTTAATTCTGGAAAGTTCCAAAACAAACACATGGTGGTCATCACTTATCTCTGAAACAGGTCAGGCAGTTAAGAAGCAGCTGGCAAACTTTTTGATGCCATAAATAGAGAATTTCTACACGTAAGAGAAATAACTAAGATGACCATATTCCACTTCGTCGATGTACTAGTTTTGACTGGACAATGACCACAACAAAGAAAAGTCAATTCCAAGTGTCAAATGAGATATCCAAGGAAGGTGGCCCAATCAGACAATTCTACAAAATCTCCATGCCCATCCCTTGCAGATTAAAGTGGAGCAATCTCAACTTCGGTGGTTTGGCCATGTCTGCTGGTCATGAGAAAGTCAGCGGTAGAACAGGAGCGAGTGAGTCAGTCTTTCGGAAAATTAATAAAAAAAATTAGCTCAGTTTATTAAATATTAATTAAATTTATTTTGAGATATAAAGTTGCAACTCATGCCATTGACTGTAAGGCGTACATAAAGTAAATTAGGCACTGTGGTGGGTTAAAAATGAAGCAGGAATGGCACGGGCTAGTGGTTAAGTGACACGGCTCACAACCAGAAGGTGCTGAGTTTGATCCGCATCACAGCACCGGCCATTACCACAGGGAAGCAAAACCTTAGAAAATGCAGGAGGAAGCATACCCTTATATAAAATGCATACCGAAGTCGGATGCACTGGGTCGACATGCGCAAAATAAAAACAGTATAACACACACCGCCTTGGAGAATATAGAAATAAAGTAAACGAATAAAACAAGAAATTAAAAAAAATACACTGAATAAATAACTTAACATTCTATTAATTTGAGTAGAATACAAATATCACTATAAAAGTCACTTCAGGATCTGAATTATGTCAGTGTTGAATATTCCCACGCCTGATCGATTAAGTCATGTCTCTGCCCTTGAAATCCTAATTTCATTTTGCCAAAGCCACAAGTTTAACAATTTTTTGAAGGTAAATACTGAAATAACAGAAATGAAAATTGCACGTAAACTTTACTTTTGTCATAGGGAACTGTGACGCTAGTCTTGTTAGGCAGAACACACTGACTAGGGCATCGTAGCAGGGTAAGGCACAATATATTGACCAAGACCACTATCTCTCCAAGTAGCGTTCCCTGGAAAATGGCTGTTTTCAAGGCAGTCTGGCTGATGTGGATCGACGTGATCGCTGTAGTAGTAAGTGTAATGAAGATGAAGCCAAGCATAGCACATCCACCTGGAGGACCGCAGCCCACCTTCATCAGCACGCTCGAGATGTGAGGAAAGCTACTGCAACCTGTCACTTAACGTTCTTTTCAGGGTGCACGAAAAAGTGAACCTAGTATTGTGGGCATTTGAAACAATGACTTTTGTCATGCTGCTACAAACCCCAAAAGAAATCCAATAAAAAGCTAAGCATATGTGTTAGATTTTGGTTGAATCTGACTTTAACTCAGTTTCATGAATCCTAGTTAAATAGGACTGTAAAGAGTTAATGTGTTAATTATCGTTTGTTGCAAATTTGACATTAGCGAGCAAGCATTCTCTATACATTTTTGCTTTACCATGTGTGCAATAATTTGTTTGTGTTGTTCTTTTGTCTTCAGTGAAGACCTTTTGACCATTGGGTGGGAGAATGCTGTTGGAAACAATGGTCAGTCACTAATGTCTGCTGACATCAATGTAGACTCATCTAATCTTCCATTGGTCAACAACAGCACTGGAGAGCAAGTTCTCAAATTCTACTGGCTGGATGCTTTTGAAGATCCTTACCATCAGCGAGGTTTGTCTTACATTCATTCCTTCTTGCAAATCTACAGAGACGACTATTTCGCTGTTGTCCGACCGATTAGGAAAGAGTGATATAGTACATTTTTACATGGGAGTTCAGTTCAATATTCATAATTATTATCCATACATGCTTTGAAAATAGTTATACCAACCAATCAAAAAATCTTGTCAGCTCCTGGTGAACCATAAACGTTCAACAAATTCACACCAAGTCATAAAATGTTCACCTCTATTGAAGTTATTGTGGCTATCTACAGGATGGGGTAGCCAAGCCCTCTACATGCACAACCCTCCTTTTCACCTCTTGTTACATGCCCGGTAGGTTGCAGTGTTACTATTCTTTGCTCCCCAGTAACACTGACAAATTGCAATTATATTTTGTGAATATATATTTTAAAATACCCTATTGTTTATTTTCCCCGATATGTGCAAACTTGTGGACCTGCCTGTATGGCTTGGCTTCGTTCATTCTCAATCTCCTGCTACCAAACCCTGAAAAGGACTTAAGTAGCAGAATGTAGGCCAGAGAACGGAATGCGTTGTGTTGTAGTTTACAGCTTGACTGCGATATTTGCACCTATTGCACGTCCGACTTCAGCAATAATTTTTTTTAGTACCTGGTTAGCATTCCCTCTAATCCCTTCTCCTTAGCCAGTCTGCTCTGTTGCAGCCTGTTGTCCAGGATCACCGCGTAGAGGTGCACTACTTACAAAGTTCAGGGCTTGGTAGCGGAAGATTGAGAACGAACGCAGAAGATGGAGGGTAGACTTTCAAAGAACGTAACAGGCAATGAAATCGGCCTGCTTAAAGTAATCACAGTTAACTTCAGTTGCGAATGTAATAAATGCATAGAGCCGTAAAAAAATGGAATTAAGTAGACTAAATAATTAAACACAAATGCATGGTTCAGAGATCCATTTTAGTAGAGGCAGCTGGCCATTGTTAGGTTTTCGGGGGCCAGTGTGGGCTATAGAAGCTGTAATCTTCTTTTGTGACGGTTTTTGGTATGATTTGTTTGTGAGTAGAGAAGTAAATGAATAAAGAATTTGCTGGTGTTATTGTTTTTGTTGTGTATGTGCTAGTTTCTGAGATGCAAGAAGACGAAGGTGATAGTGTTGAAAAATAGCACAAACATAAACTCAGCTGCCTTCGGAGTCCTTTGGTTGAAAATAAAAATTGGTCGCATTGGATTGTCGATGTTTATCGTAATGGCCATATCTGTCCTATTCAACTATGAACATAATTATTGTATCTGCATGAACAATCTAAACAGATCTGCCTCAGAAAAATCAGTTGCAGAAACTTTGACTCCCCCATTCTTAACAATGGGTGAATCTTCAAATCCAAGCGAAACACATAAATAATTTTCAAACGCCTAAATCTAATTTCAAAATCGCCATTGTTGATATCTAACTGTACATAATGGAAGTTGGAACTCTTTATAATTTAAAGAGCAGTATTGTTCAGACTATTTATACGTAGTCGTTCGTTTAAAAATTTGATTAGAACTGCTATGGTTATTAAGTCATATACAGGTGGCCTGCGATTTTCTCAGTGTTCGCCGCTTTGAGGTGACTCATGAGGAAGGACAGCTTTGTTCTACAGTAGCAGGACAACTCTATTGTATGGGTTTGTTGGATAGGAGTGGGTCAGTTTTGTTGCATAGGAGTCGGTCCGCTTTGTTATATAGGAACGGGGCAACTTTATTGTATATGTTTGTTGTATATGAGTGGGTCAACTTCGTGTAGGAGAAGTGCAACTATGTTGTATATGAGCGGGTAGCGAAACAGTAAAACTGGTCTTTTAACTGAGGGGATACAGATTCTCAAGGTATATTAAAAACCTAACTTGTGCACTTTGTGGTGACTGTAGTCTTTATTCCTCGTCCTTTTAAATCTTCCTTATGGACCCTTGTAATTATAGTTCTTGATAAATTGTTGTATGACCAGTAGTGAACTTCCGTCTGCAGGAACTGTCTACCTCTTCGGCAAAGTGTTTGTGGAGAAGGTCAAGGCATACGTCAGCTGCTGTGTGACTGTCAAAAACATCGAGAGGAGGGTTTTCATCTTGCCACGAGTCAAGGTAAATCTGGACATCATGTTGTAAACTGTCTGGATCTTTTCTCTATCTTCGCATACAAGTATAAACCAGGGACACAAAATGAAGTAAATGAGCAGACAGCAGCTGATAGCTGGCTGCTTGCATCAGGATCAACGGCAATAGGCAAACCTGGTCCCAAAGAGAATGGGCAAACCTGGTCCTAAAGATTATGGGCAAATCTGGCTCCTAAGGGAATGGGCAAATCTGGCCCCTAAGAGAATTGGCAAACCTGGCCTCAAAGAGAATGGACAAACCTGGTCCCAAAGAGAATGGGCAAACCTGGCCCCTAAGGGAATGGGCAAATCTGGCCCCTAAGGGAATTGGCAAACCTGGTTCCAAAAATGCCATTCTAAAACCAGATATGTTGGGCTGAACGCACAGATATCACAGACTCGATGTAAACTGTGACACATCGTAACAAAATCTCTGTTTCCTGGATGAATCAACAAACATTGTTTTGGCAGCCTCATAACTTACCCTCTTTAGTCACCTTTTATTTTATGTCCCGCAGGTTTGTGTGTTACTATTTTTTGCTCCATCGTTGTACTTTCAGTAACGACAGCTGGGTAATACTTAAAAATGTACATTATAATTCTTCTAACTCGGGTAATCACTTCATCGCAGAAATCTTTCCGTTTTAATTTTGAGGATTATGTGTAACAAATGTAGCTTTGCAGGGAATGGAGTGGGCTAGTGGTTAAGTGACACGGCTCACAACCAGAAGGTGCTAGGTTCGATCCCCACTCACAACCAGAAGGTTGTACATATATATATAAATATACATATTTTCTTAATTTTGAGGTTTATACTTAACAAATCGTAGCTTTTCTGCTGGTATTCAGACCTTATTTCCAAGACTTGGACGTACAGTGTACATATCTTCTTAATTTTGAGGGCTATATGTTACAAACTATACAGCTTTGCAAGTGTACAAAATTTTGTTGCCAAGACTTGGGGGAACAGTATATATACATCTTACAAAATTTTTTTGCCAAGACTTGGGGGAACAGTATATATACATCTTACAAAATTATGGGGCAACATGATGAAGAGGTTAATGACATGGCTCACTACTTACCAGTTTCAGATTCTCAAAACAGGCAGTGACGTATCCCTTTGTATGTTCAATTTGAATACATTGGACTATTAGGTGCAATGCACACTACTTTAATATTTAAAAAAAAGGTAAACGCAAAAGAATTCTCTGAACTCACGTAAATTTTGCAGAATTGTGTTTTTCCGGTCCACGGCAAGTGCTGCAACTCAGTATATAAATTTAAAAAAAAAAAAAAATTACTTTTCAACAAATTGAGCTAAAATTCTGATCTAAAGATCTTAAAACACATTAGATTATCCATGACATTAACTATTCATAATAAAATTAAATTTTAATATGAAGAGTGAAATGTCATTAAAGGAAATTACAGAGAGAGAAAAAAGAAATCATGCATGGGTATTTCTGTTTTATATCCTTTGATGTTCTTGGCTCAGAGAGCTTCAGACAAATATAAAAAGATTCGAAAGACGAGACTGAGCTATGGGAGATATCCTTACCAGTTAAAGTCTGAATCTAACATGTTGAATATCCATGTATAATTCAGATGTGTGATCATTGATCTGAATAGAATCATTTCTCAGGTCTTGATGTACAAATTTCATTGTATAGAAAGGACAACTATTAACACATTCACCAAACGTTTAAATATCGACCAAATGTAGCTTTTTAAATGAAAGCTGCACATGTGCCGAATAATTGAGTGCAATAATTGAGGTCTTCTAACAAATTATAATTTCTTGCTATATAATAGTAACCGATGGTAGTATTTTGATTTCTATTTTGCCTAAATCGGAAACTGATATTTTCTCCTTCCGCACAGGACTGAAAAGGGTTAACACATCCAACAGAAGTGTAAATATTGATTGATTGTCGATAGTATTACTTTAAATAAAATCTACTTTATGACCAGAATATTCCGTCGCTCTTAAGGTTGTTTCAAACCACAGATAGCTGCAGATAAGCAATGCAGCGAAACTCAGGTGTTGGATACCAATTTTGACAGAATAAATTTTTATATTTTTGCTGACCATGGATTCCGACCGAATAAAACTGTAAAGAGTTAATATTTGATCAGGTCTGTGATGATATGTCTGAATTAGACATGGATATTGTAGTTTTGAAGTCTCGATGAAACCGACGAAAATTAAAGTTGAAACAGTAGTGAGAAAGACTTGCTCAGTTGAGGTTCATTTTAGATGCAATGCTCCACAAAGATTTTGCTGTCGTATAGGAGAGAGGTGTGAATATATTTGTATTTATTTTGTGCAGCGCCTCAATTTGAAAACCAAAGAAGAATCAACAGACGTGACATTTCCTGAGGTGTATGAAGAGTTTCAAAGGCTTGCGGAAAAGAACAGGATTGATGAATTCCGATCAATGGTAAATCATTAAGGCTGCATCATCAGTTGGAGAATTGTGTGAGAGAAAGATGGACTGAGTGCTGCGAGAGAGAGTGAGTGCTGGGAGAGAGTGAGTGTAAGCATTGTGGTTACGGCTGTTTTATCAATCAAAACCTTAGCTGCCTCTGTGGAGCATAGATCTTCAACAAATACATGCCAAGTCTTCTTGTCACAGGACATCTCCCATGGCTCAGTTTTGTCTTCACAATCTTTTTTATATTTGTCTTCGTCATGAATGAGCAGGCCTTCCTCTATTCCTATTGCCCCTGTAGTCTCCAGAACAGACCATTTTGTAATGCTATCAACCGGTTCCCTTAATGTATGAGATAGTCCCCACTTCATTTCCTGTTACAATTTTATCTGTCCGATCTGTTTCCCATTTTGATGGTCTTATACCATCTTTCTATTCTTAGCAGGTAGCCATTTATGAAAGTCTGCACTTCCCTGTCAGTGAATCTTCATGTTTCATAGCCATATAATTAAAACTGACTTTACATGGAAGTTGTAGATTTTTATATTTCATTTTTCTTTTATTGTTCCCCAATTCAATGAAAGCAGTCCTTGTCTTCTGGCACCTCTATCCATGCATCCTATTTTGTCTCTATTTTGCTATCAATATATATGAACCTTGTAGGAGGCTGTCACCCAACACAATCTGATCCTTGGTAGTGTATTGATTCTTAAAACCTGTGTTTTAGATAGATGAGTTATTTTGCACTTTCCACAATCCCAGATTAGTGCTGTATATTTGGAACTGAGGTTTACACAATTGTTTATGTGAGGTTACAGGAAATTTAGACTGGTTGTAAAGTTGTCTGAGCATGTCTCTCCATATGACCCTATCCTCTGGTTAATCAATGTCTAAGATTAGTTATAAGGTCTGAAAATGTCTCTCCATGTGACCCTATCCTCTGGTTAATCAGTTCTAAGACTAGTTATATGGTCTGAGCATGTCTCTCCATATGATCTTATCCTCTGGTTGATCATGTCTAAGACTAGTTATAAGGTCTGAGCATGTCTCTCCATGTGACCCTATCCTCTGGTTAATCAGTTCTAAGACTAGTTATATGGTCTGAGCATGTCTCTCCATATGATCTTATCCTCTGGTTGATCATGTCTAAGACTAGTTATAAGGTCTGAGCATGTCTCTCCATTGGACCCTATTTGCAGTTTTCTTCATTTCAACATAGGTTTATACTTGATGTCTCTGTGTGTGCCTGAGATGTAAAAATGCCTTGGTGGTCCCCTTGCTTCCCCTGGATATTGCCCTCTAGTATGTTCTGTAAAAGACTTTCATGCCACATATTTTGTCTGACGCAACTCAATCTTTGTTTCTGTATCATTTGTCTTTGTGTGTCTACCTCCGTGAGGATATTGTCATTTAATTTTCTTTCTGTCCAACTCACTCTTTGCATTCTACGGTAGCACCACATTTGAAACGCTTCAAAATTTTTTTCATTTCCTTCTTTGCAATAGTCCATAGTTCAGCCTCATACAGTACAATTGGTCATAAATGATTAGTGATTATTCATTTCCGCAGTTTTATCCCGATATTCCTTGAGGTTAGCAATTTTTGTTTTTCTCTGAAGGTCTTTTTTGCCAATGCAATTCTTGTCCTCATTGCAGGTGTCTTATGTGATGGTTTCACCAAAATATGTAACCTTCTGTACTTGTTCAATTATTTCTCCATTGATGATTCTATTAATTTACCCATGTTGCTAATCTATTACCAAAGCCATGTGGTTCTCACATTCCATGTGCCGAGTCCTTGTGGCTTTGGCTGGTCTGCATCATATACCCTAGTGAAGGAGGACCTTTCTCCTTCAAGGTCGACTCATTAAATAAGCTGGTTGATACTTTTGTAGCAAGATGGTTTTTTAAAATTCGGTCGGGGGAGCTGACCTCTCATCCCCAGCCCTTCTCCTTTTTCATCAGGGCTTGGGACCGGCTTTGGCTTTATATTCCACGAGGAACCAGAAGGGTCAAGTCATGGAACACAATCAACTGCAGTCTTATATCCCATGAGGGATCAGACATTGATTCCCTGCCAAAGACGGATGTGCCGAACCGAAAGGTGCAAATATCGCAGTCAAGATGTAAACTAGCGACACAACGCATTATGTTCTCCGTGCTACATCCTGCTAATTGCAAAATCGTGTTCAGGGCTTGGTAGCGGGAGATTGAGAACGAATGAAGAAGACATTGCTTGATTCAGGTCAATCGTGGTAGTGGCTAACAATCTAAAATATTTGTTGGTGAGATTAGTTTCTATGTTATAGAGATGCTCTTTGAACTTGTGCACTAAGCATCATTATTATTCAACAGAAAGTGAGGAAGAGCTATGCCTTTGAGTTGCTGGATGTCCCGGTAGAGGCAGATTATTTGGAAGTCAGATATTCTGTAAGTTTAATATTTCTGTGTATGTGCAATGAACAGTTCCATATTAGTGATTTTTATCCCTGCTGAAGACGGATGTGTTGGGCCGAAAGGAGCAAATATCGCAGTAAAGTTGTAAACTAGCAACACAACGCATTCCGTTCTTCGGACTACATCCTGCTACTTGCATAACCCTTTTCAAGATCTTGGTAGCAGGATATTGAGAACGAGAACGAACGCAGAAGAAAATGTGATTCTATCTTCTTCCTCTTCGCCATCAGACATTCACACCCACTCTAACAAAAGCATCAGTCAGTTCAAAGCTTTCAGCACTGCTATATTGGTCTCATGCAGCAATACAGGTTGTGGTCACAACCCTTTACACTCACCTGGAAATATTTGGCAGGTCTGCAACACATCCAAATTTTTTCTATAAAGAAAATATTTATTTATAGTGATCATACCATTTCAACCCATCTGGGGCGAATCTCTCGATTGGCGCGCATCCAGTGTTTGTACAGCGATCTCAGTCTCGCCAGGCGGAGTGAGAGCGCGGCTTGCCCACGAAGCTCGCCCGCGTCCTCCCGGCAAGCTAGCGGGGCAGCGTTTGGTGGCGGCGTACCGCCGGTAACGATACGTTAACTGTAGTCCGTATCGAGAAGCTTTGTCAGTCCGTGAGGTTCGTCGAAGGCTAGAGCGCATAGCCAATCTTGACAGTTCGTCTCGCTCTGGGTCCTTCTCTCGCAATGAGCTTGGAACTGGCAATTGGAAAGCAGGAATCGCGCCTAAAGGCCCTATCCTCGCCCGACCAGCCGGTCGGAGAAGGGCAGGCTGGCAGGCAAAATTCTTCTCCAGTCCGAGTGAAAATCATCGCCGGGGCCGTTTAGGATCTGTTCTGCACAGAGCGCTGCCATCCCTCCCCGAGCGAGCCCGGTCGGTCGGTGTGTATACGGGCCGGCCAGGCGGTCCTAGGTGGACGAAGTGAGGGACGGAAGGGTGGTAACGTCCGTCGGTCAGCCGTCCTCGTGAGGCTTTTTACACATCCATCCCCGACAGGTGTGTCTGGCAAACACGGTTCATCTCCGACAGCTATCTGGTTGATCCTGCCAGTAGTCATATGCTTGTCTCAAAGATTAAGCCATGCATGTCCAAGTTCATACTGTCTCAATGTGAAACCACGAATGGCTCATTAAATCAGTCGAGGTTCCTTAGATGACACGATCCTACTTGAATAACTGTGACAATTCTAGAGCTAATACATACCAAGCTCTGACTCTCGTGGAAAGAGCGCTTTTATTAGTTCAAAACCAATCGTCGTTTCCCCTCACGGGGTTGCGGCGTCCCCACTGGTGACTCTGGATAACTTTGTGCTGATCGCATGACCTCATGTGCCGGCGACGCATCTTTCAAATGTCTGCCCTATCAAATGTCGATGGGGGGGACTGCGTGGCCTAGTGGTTAAGTGGCACGGTTCACAACCCGAAGGTGTTGGGTTCAATCCCCATCACAGCACCGGCCGTTACCCCAGGGAAGTAAACCCTTAGAAAATGCAGGAGGAAGCCGACCATTACATAAAATGCATGCTGAAGTCGGATGCACTGGGCCGACAGACACGAAATTAAAAAACACAGTGCAACGCACACTGCCTTGGGGATTAGAAAAATAAGGCGAGCGCCCAAAAAAAAAAATGTCGATGGTACGTGACATGCCTACCATATTTGTAACGGGGAATCAGGGTTCGATTCCGGAGAGGGAGCATGAGAAACGTCTACCACATCCAAGAAAGGCAGCAGGCGCACAACTTACCCACTCCCGGCATGGGGAGGTAGTGACGAAAAATAACAATACGGGACATTTTCGAGGCCCTGTAATTGGAATGAGTACACTTTAAACCCTTTAACGAGGATCTATTGGAGGGCAAGTCTGGTGCCAGCAGCCGCGGTAATTCCAGCTCCAATAGCGTATAATAAAGTTGTTGCAGTTAAAAAGCTTGTAGTTGGATCACAGGCGGGCGGTCTGGCTCACGCCGGTTCACTGCCCGTTGTCTCCTTCCCTACCGTCTGCCGGCTCTCTCCCGTGGGTGCTCTTCACTGAGCATGGAATAGGACCTCGGTTCTATTTTGTTGGTTTTCAGAACTGGAGGTAATGATTAACAGGGACAAACGGGGCATTCGTATTGCAGCGTTAGAGGTGAAATTCTTGGATCGCCACAAGACAAGCTACTGCGAAAGCATTTGTCAAGAATATTTTCATTAATCAAGACTGAAAGTCAGAGTCGCGAAGACGATCAGATACCGTCGTAGTTCTGACCATAAACGATGCCGACTAGCGATACGCAGGAGTTGCTTCGATGACTCTGCGGGCAGCTTCCGGGAAACCAAAGTGTTTGGGTTCCGGGGGAAGTATGGTTGCAAAGCTGAAACTTAAAGGAATTGACGGAAGGGCACCACCAGAAGTGGAGCCTGTGGCTTAATTTGACTCAACACGGCCAACACTGAAATGACTGACATGCCGAGACCACTTTCCTTGGGTCTAATATGGAACTGGTGCTGGATTTAGACCCTCAGAAATCTGGGGTTATGCCCTCTGTGGCTCGGTTGGTCTGCATCCATTGTTTGATAAAGGAATTGACGGAAGAGCACTATCAGGAGTGGAGCCTGCGGCTTAATTTGACTCAACACGCAAACACGGTAGAACGACTGACAAATCGAGAGCACTTTCGTTGGGTCTAATAGTGAACGTGTGCTGGTATTAGACCTACGGAAAACAGGTCAGCTCTCTAACCTTCTAATGAAGGATCGCTACGGAAACCGTGTCTTAACACCGCGGAAACCGCAGGCTCCAGATACCTGGTCACGGACAAACAAAAGCCCTCGATTAATTCGTCCTGGCCAAAAAATTAACGGGTGCTGGAAATAGACCATCGGAAGACAGGTCAGTTTTACCCTACAAATGACAGGGCGTTGCTACGGAAATCCTGCTCAACTCGAGAGGAACCGCAGACATTTGGTTCATGTACCAGGCTGATAAGCCAATGGCGCGAGGCTACCATGTGAGGGATTACGGCCGGACACTTGTTAGCCGGAATCCCGCCCAAATTCTCAGCACCACTGCAATGGGAGGCTTCGATATGGTCGGGACCTGGGGATCGCGCCTCAACCCTACCAGGTCGAGCCACAGAAAGAGGTTTCTTCCATCCGCTGATCAAAGCGGGCGGATAGCTGCTCGATATTCACCCTATACGGCGATGGGGTGCGAAACCACCGACATAAGACTTAGATCTCGGTCGGGGTGTCGAAAACAGTAGAGCAACCACCTCACTGTGAACTGTCGAGACTCACTCCTTGACCACGAGATATGTCCGCAAACCAGGCGAACATCTCCGTGACATTACCAGGCTTGTCCCCTGGTTAAATGCACTTCTGCTTCGATATCTACCTCTGTACGCTATCAGCCATACCAATGGACGCAGAAGAGATGCAGACTAGCGGACATTGTACACCTGCCCCACTGTGTCAACATCCCAGGTGGCGGGGAATGCTAGGCGTACCATCCCTGCATAGAAGCCAAGAAAATAAAGGGAGCAAAGAGATACCCCACTCACATGCAAATGCTACGTTTCTGGCAGGACGTGACGATCCTGGGGTACAGACACACTTGACTGCCTCTCTTCCGGGTAAACCAGTCCATATCATATATCATCGCATATATCATCTCATATATCATCACCGCACCCTATAGACACGAGTAGTGAAGACTCGTTAGTCTGGTAAGACAACTTCCATAAGAGAGACAACTCTGATCATAAACAACTGCTGCCTTGCAGATAGGCTGGGGACAGCCAAAGGCTAAGGAGGGCATCCCTACAGAAACGCCTGTTGAAATCGGATGCACGGGGTCGCAAGCCTAACAAAACAGTGCAACGTAAATCGCAGTATGATGACAGTACAACCGATCAGAAAAACGTATGGCGCTCATCCTGCGGAGTCCTGCCAGGCAGCGATAGTGCCGGGCCTCACGCCTCGAAGGGGCCCACCCTTGACTACTGGTGGTCACCCACCCATGTGTCGTGGAGTCAAGGCACATGGCTATGGGGCAACTTTTATTGACCAAAAACTCAAGACCCTCAAAATACTACAGTGGAATGCGGAGGGTGTCGTTAACAAAAAGCTTTCCCTAACACATCACCTGCATGAAGGTAAGATTGACGTGGCATGTATCCAGGAAACGCACCTCAACAAAAACCATAAATTCTCAATCAGAGGATACCAGACCTTCCGTCTCGATAGAGAAGGTCACAAAGGAGGGGTCCTGATACTGACCCGAAACTGCATACCGAGTAGCGCGGTATATGTCAATCACACCGGACAAGCAGAAATTGTAGGAGTTGACCAAATGGCTCAAGAGACGAAGCTCCGCATTTTCAATCTGTACGGACCACCAAATAAATCCCTATCGCTCTCGAGTATAGTAGTTGGAGACTTCAACAGCCACTCGGAGAGATGGGGATACTCAGACACAGACAGCAGAGGTGACGAAGTGGAAGATTGGGAGATAGACACAAATCTCTCCCTAATCAATAGGCCGGAGGATAGCCCTAGTTTCTATTCTAGAACATGGCATACCACCTCGACTCCAGATTTGGCCTTCTCCACACAGGACATACACCATAAAATAGACCGCCAGGTGCTAAAGCAACTGGCAGGTAGCGACCACAGGCCGATCAGGCTAGACATTGATATGGAAGTAGGCCCACAGGAAACAAAACCGCTCCCACGTTGGAATTACAAACGAGCCGAGCTGTGTGAAACCATCAACACACGAAACAACAAAATGAAGCCCATGGTGGAAAGCCTAAGCAAGGCAATAATGCAAGCCACCACTGAAACCATCCCAAGAGGGGCTAGGAAAAACTATAAGCCCTATTGGAATGATGAGTTGCAGAAAGCGGAAGATGCAGTAACACATGCTAGGAACATGGCAGAGCGAGAACAATCTATGGAGGCAAACATCGCCCTCGAAGCCGCCACGGCGAAATACAAATACACTCTCAAGCAAACAGCAAGAGAGCTGGAAAAACAAAACGGAAAGCCTAAACCTGGACAAAAAAGGGAACAAGCTATGGAAGCTAGTCAGAGCCATGAATGACGAAACCCCGTCAAACAAATTGCCATCAAGCAGGGCGAAAACTTGCTCACTGGTAAAAAAGCTGCAAACGCTTTTGTCGATCACTATGCCAGAGCAAACCACATCGAGGTCCCTGCAGATAGGCATACAGACATTAGTGAAGAACAAAAGAGCCACGACAACATCAATATGGCACCAGAGGAGCACATGATGGCAAAACTAACAATGAATGAAATAGATGAGGCCATGAGAACTTTAAAGAAAAAGAAATCGCCTGGAAAAGATGGGGTAACAAATGAAATGCTGATGAAGTTGGGCCAAACAGCAAAGAGGAAGTTACTATCAGTCCTGAACCAAAGCTGGAAAAGGGGAATTGTACCGCACGCATGGAAAGATGCTGTAATTATACCAGTACCAAAGAAAGAGAAAGATAGAGCAGATTCAAATGGATACAGGCCTATCAGTCTGCTGAGCTGTGTAGGTAAACTGATGGAGCGTATGATAAACACCAGACTGATGTGGCACCTGGAAGAAAAACACACATTAATTCCACAGCAAGCAGGATTTAGACAACACAGATCCACTGAAGACCAGATCACTCTCATAGCACAGGAAATAGAGGATGCTTACCAAGAGAAAAAGCATACAGTAGCGGTTTGGGTGGATCTAGAGAAGGCATTTGACAAGGTGTGGAAAGAGGGACTAAAATCAACAAACTTCAAAACCAAGACATGAGAGTTATAACAGGAGGCATGAAGTCAACGCCAATTGTAGAACTTGAAAAGATTACAAATCTGTAATCCATGACCGACAGAAGAGACTGCAGAGCCCAGCAGCAAGCAGAGAAACTAAGAAGACTGACAGACCATTCAATGCATCAGAGACTAAATAGATTTGGAAAAGGGAAACTAAAGCGGAGAAACTTTGCAGAAATAGCCAAAGCAAAGATGAGAGAAGACCATAAGAACACCAAAGCCCTTCCCTACTGTACGCAAACCCACATGGAAGCAGCATATCATTGCGGAGGTGGTAGAAAATATACCAGGTATTGGAAACAAGAACAGCCAGACTGAAAAAGAAAGAAGAGACATAACCCTGAGGTACATAGCGGAAAACACCCATGCATACACCGATGGTTCTGTAACAAACACAACACAGAATGGGGGGGGGGGGGGGGGGGGGGGGGGAGGAGGAAATTCCTTAGCCTAACAAATGGAAGAAAAACAACACTGTCAGTGGCATCCCACTGTAACATCCAAGGCAGCGAAGAGGCAGATAGACTGGCAAAAGAAGGTGCACGACTACCACAACCAGATTCTAGTGTGACCTACGAAGAGTCCAAAAGGTTTATTAGAGCCAGATACATGGCCAAATGGGGAAACAGAACATACTGGCTACACAAAAAACGATGCCTATTACCAGTTGAACAGAAGAGAGCAAGTTGTGGTCTTCAGACTCCGCACAGGCCACAACAGACTGAGGTACCATCTATTCAATAAACTGAAGATAGGTGGCACTGACGAATGCACCTGTGGTACAGGGAAAATGACTGCTGAACATCTGCTGCAAAATTGCCTGACATACGAGGACCAGAGAAAGCACATGTGGCCATCACCAGTGGCAACACTAGACAAGCTCTATGGCAGTGTCGACAGCCTCAGGATGATAGCTGCTTTCTTCAATCAAGTTCAAGTTGACGTCTGACTGCGTACGAAGAAGAAGGAACCGCATTTGTCTTGGTAATTCATGTTTAATATCTTTGTCCAAAATATTTGTTTGTTCTATTTCTGTAATTATTTATTTATTTCCTAGAATTCTGTTTTTGAAAATTCAAATTATCTCATTACCTTTAACCATTAATAGGCTGAGCATCCAGTCTTGCCATCAGATTTGAAAGGTGAAACATTTAGTCATGTGTTCGGGACTAACACATCAAGGTATGATTCTCACACTATTAACATTTAGGATTAGTTAGCGAGTCCCATTTCAACTGGCCTCCTTTGCTATGAAGTAGGGACAGAAGATGCAGCACAGTGCTGGCAGCAGCAAGCGACTCAAAGTTGGTTGCTTGCATCAGGGTCAGTGAACCAGAGCTGCCCAAGACTGTATTCCACCTTCAAATGGCAGTCCTGTAAAGAAACTGCATTAGTGTAGTCTGGTTAAGGGAATAGGGAATGCAAATCTGGTACTCAAAAAGAAAATCGAAATTGGATGTCAGTCCGAAAGGGGCAGATATCACAGCCTTGCTGTAAGCTGTGACACAGCTTCTTTTTAAGGGTGAATGCCAAAGAAGACGAAGACATGAAGTTTGGGGTTGAAGAAACAGAGAACAAAAATGATGAGGTGCTGGCATTGTATAGGACACAGATTAAGGCAACGTGTGCTCTACTGTGGACTAGAAGGTTTTGATTGTGTGAAAATATCTCTCCGTTGTAACCTATGTACAGCTTTCTTCATCTGAGCATAGGTTTATATTTAATGTCTCTGTGCATGAATGAGATATAAAGGTATCTTGATTGCCCCCTTCTGTGTTTTCCCTGGATCTTGCCCTCTTGTATCTTCTGTAAAAGACTTTCAACCGACTGGAAAGATATGTGGCCAGATACCTAATGCTTTAGAAAAAGCACATCAAAAGAAAAGACCTCTACAGCCCATGGTAAAAGAGCGACTAAGTACATTCACTATCCAAAAAATATGACAATAGCTTTTATTTCTTCTGCCGTTGTCTGGCTGGAGTTTATATGGCTTATGAATAAATGTCCTTTGTCTCTGCAGTCACCATATAGTGTGCAGGCTATTAACCTTCTTCATGCCGGCTTTTTTTTTGAAAAAAATTAGACCTAATTAATTTTCTGAATTTGTCGCTATGGTAGTCGTCTTTCAAAATTTGTAACTTTTATGTTTGTTTGTCAATAAATATGATTTTCTTGCGTGTAGACACACAATAGCATAACGAACATGTGAGTGTTATTGTTTTTGTTGTGTGTTTGTTAGTTTTTGAGATACAAAAAGATGAAGTTGAAAATTTATGAAAATCTCAGGAAAAAATTGGGCTCGACCACTAGGCCAAGTCACTTCGATAGAAAACCATGAAAACCACAACAACGTATCGATACTGTGTTTACAATATCGCCACAACTGTTAGTTTCCAATTCAAACGTAGTTCTTTCATTTAAAAAATTTTTTTTTACAGATCTACTCGATAAAGATCTTTCCCAACAACCTACTTCCCCTTTCGCAAAAAGTCGGCTTGCTCCAAACGGCGTATAGAAAATTAAAACTGTTCAGAAGCCATTTGTAATCGAACATACGATACTTTAATCGGCAAAATATCGTGTATATATGGAGTATGTATTCAGCAGTAAAAAATGGCTGTCGGGAGTGACTCTGTTAAAAAAATAACACCGTTTTTGTAGGCCTAGTGTGTTAAGTAGTACTGGACTGTAGGGTGCTACAGGTTAAAAATAACAATAGAAATAAAACTATGCTGTAACAAAGTTTTGAACGTGTCAAGTATTATATTATTCCTTGTCCGTTTGACCCTGACTAGTTTTAGGTAATTAATTTCAGTGATCACCAGAGTTTTGGTAAAGCTCAAAGGGGGAACAAACAATAGTAACGCTGAATTTGTCATGCTTGCCGTAAGAGGCACCAACGGAGGGTTGAGCACACGGGTGACTACCCCATCCTGTCAAAATTTTAAGCCAATACTACCAACATAGGTGGACAAATCAGCAAGGAGTCTGGACCACTAGAATATCTGTTTTCTTCTAGGAAAATGTGAGATATAATAACTGGAATGTTCGTGCAAAGTATGAACAGGGGAAGACTGCGCATATGGCAGAGGGAAAGAAAATTCCTTAAATTAGACAGAACAATTGGCTAAAAAATTTTTGCTGGCGCATTGTCTATGTATTCTCACCAGTGTATTCGTTGCGTTAACATCAGTTTTTGCAATAGAAACGGCTGAATCGAAAACGAGGCCACTTCCTCGTGTCTTGAAAACAAGATGGCTAGATTGACTTTAATCAATTTTAAAAAGACTTTTCTGTTTCACATGGATTTTGAAGGTTATTTCATTATTGATTGTGATGAAGTTAAGTTGTTGCAAAAACATTTTCTGAGGTAGGTCTGTTTAGTTTGTTTATGTAGATGTTATAAATACGTTAGTAGTGGAAACTAACAGATATGCCGATCTGGTTAGGAACACTATCAGTGCTTTGTGGCAATTCAATGGATTTACACGACAACTGGTGGACCCAAAAACGTTGACTGATGACCTAGGATAGGAAGACTTGTCATGTATTAATTGAAGACCTGTGCTCCGTAGAGAGCTGGATTATTTTGATTGATTGATTGAATTTAAGTGTTGAGCAGTATCTGTATAACACATCTTTGAGATGATTTAAAATCAGACATTCGATGTGGTTGTTATTGTACAAATAATTGCTGCCTTCTTTGTCCAGTCTAGAACATGTGCTCTTGAACCGAAAAATGAAAGGTCCATCATGGTTGGAGATAAAATGCCCACGTGAGTAACTTGTGTGACTTTTCTTTTGGCAATTTTTGGTCCTTGGTGAAATTAACTTCATACAAAGCGTAAATTTCCACCCAATCGACCATCGATTTCTAACGTGTGTTAGATTGTCATTTAATTTGCAGAATTTTCAGGTTTTGAAGTAACCTACAAGATTTGTGTTTGGTCAGGTGTAATTTATTGTAGTTATTTCCGATAGTAGACCCAGTGATCTCGAGATAAGAGGTTCGCCTCTGGTGCTGGAGGTCGCGGTTAAAATCATGGTGGAGACCAGAATTTCTTTTTACGTGTGTCACCCTGTAAAAATGACTTGAGTAGCAAGAGATTAGGCACCCACATGCAGTGGCGCGCATGTTAAAAATCCTTGACACATTTAGCGCAAGAAAAGTTGAACTTCTGGCCCTGAATAAATGATTTATTATCTGATCCGACCAATGATAATGCATCTGGATTACTGTGGATAGTCAACAAATGCTCGATTCAGAATTTGATTGGAAAACAGAAGAAAAGGCTTGTGGTAGTGGAATTGAAGGATTAATACAAAAATAGATATAACATTGTGAGCACAACCATTTTTGTCCACCTCTGCATCAATATATTATGCAATCTTCATGTCATAGATAGTATAATTATGGGGATCAACATGCTGAGCAGTGCATGAGCTGCATCTGTCAGTGGTGCAAAGCTGACTGCTCGCGCCAGCGAACCAGAGCTGCCATGACCCTTTAACACCTCCAACGCGGTGCTCCTGGATAACAGGCTGCAACAGAGCAGACTGACTAAGGAGAATGGATCGAAGAAGATATCCTAACCCGGTACTCAAAAATGCTTGCTGAAGTTGGATGTGTTGGACCGAAAGGTGCAATTATCACAGTTAAGCTGTAAACTGCGACATTGCATTCCATTCTCCTGACAACATCCTGCTACTTGCAAAGCTCTGTTCAGGGCTTGGTAGTGGGAGATTGAGAACGAAGAAGAAGTATAATTATAACTTATGATGTTTAGATTGTAATTTTAGCTCCTTCAATATTAAAAGCGAATTTTATTTTTAATAAAACTATTTGAAATAGAGTACTTTCCTCTACTGAAAGACAAATATACAAAATTATCTGGGACAGGAAAAGGTTAAATTAAAAAGTGAGCAACCTTGCTTTAATGTTTTGTACCTGAGATCTTGCTTTCTACTTCTACAGAGGTGCCTGCTGCTCAGACAAGTTGGTGCAAGCTTGAGGTTTGTAACCATTATGCTCTGATCTTTGTTTTGTCGAGGATCCGTTTTTTAGTTTGGGGTTGAGTAATAGTGGCAATTTCATGGATTTTAAAAAATCGGCCAAGATAAATGGTTAGCCATATGCATGAAGATTAGATAGATGCGTACATTGGTCCTGTCAGTATTCTTCTATCTTAGTGGGAAATGGACAATTACAGCTGACCTGCAGCTGAGGATACAGACCTTGTAGATGAGATGTTTCCGAAGACTTCTAAACATCATGTATAAAGATCAAGTTACAAATGAGGAAATACGAGAAAGAATTTCAACATATACGAGAAAGAATTACAACATTAATAATACCTTCTTGGCAACTGTCAAAAGAAGGAAACTCGCTTGGTACGGGCACATATCGAGATCAAATGGTCTTGCGGGGACGGCGTGGTTAAGTGGCACGGCTCACAACCCGAAGGTGCTGGGTTCGATCCCCATCACAGTACCAGCCGTTATCCCGGGGAAGCAAACCCTTAGAAAATGCAGGAGGAAGCAGACCCTTACATAAAATGCATGCTGAAGTCGGATGCACTGGGCCGACAGGCGCAAAATAAAAACCACAGTGCAACGCACACCGCCTTGGGGATTAGAGAAAATTAGGCGAACGCAAAAAAAAAAAAAAAAAAAAAATGGTCTTGCAAATACAACTGATCTGATAACTCTTCTCTCTCTGTGTGAAAACGTTTTTGGTTAAGATTTTTTTGAGGGGTTGTCAATCACCATTGGTATCTCTTGTCGCAGTTTGCAGCGAAGTTGTGATATCTGCAGCACCTGGCCTGATACATCCGGTGTCCATATTGCATTTTTTAGGCCAGGTTTGCACTCCCCTCTTTAAAGGAAGGCAAATAGATGGGGGTCAGTATGAGATTATAAGAAAAGGTATGGAAGATATTAATGCCATATGGTTGGAGGCAACCCATGCTGGAAATAAGTCTGTTCTCAAGGGTGAATCGATACCGATCATCAGGGAAGCAAGGATGGTTAACCGAAAGGGCACTTACGGAAGGTTGTTAACCAATGTGCAAGTCCATCTTAATAGACTCAAACACTAGAGCTTAGTAGACCCGCAGCCTATTAGGCCCCATCTATTCTGCTTTTAACAAACCGCCTGAGGCAAGGTACAAGTAACTGGCTAGGTTTTTAGCTAGAGCTTCAGAATTTTGTCCAGGCAGCGACCGTTAAGTCTACTCTTTTATTTCCAACTGCCATGGAATTTTTAACGATCTCGCTACCCAGAGATCAGAGGAATTTTTACCAGAAAACCTTGAAAATATCGCTGTCTCCACCATGATTCAACCTCCGGCACCCAAAGCGGACACCTTACCCTGAGTTGGCAATGCACACCCATCCAAAATCTTGATGAATGGGGAATAGCCTTGAAAATTCTACAAACAATGCCCCATATATATATATATATATATATATATATATATATATATATATATATATATATATATATATATATATATATATATATATATATATATATTACAGAGTGGATCAATTTTATTTTCTGTCACTATATCCAAATGTAATTTACCTCCCATTACAAGCACATGCCAGTTGACCCAGCTGTAATTGGGTACCTGGTTTATTATTGGGGACGGAAATGCAAGCAATGAAGGGACTTGGCCTCTCGACCTTATATAACAAGTGTAGCCTCTTACAATGAAGTCTTTAACTCGTCATCCCAAACAGCAATGTCTGCTATTGAACTGTCTTCATCGTTTACATGTGATTCTTACTCTGTTCTTTCTGGTAGTGCTAGATCTCCCCGTCTTCTTATTCCCCGTGGGTTCTATGATATGGGTAAATCAGCACATACAAACACCTTAGTACCACTTTATGTGTTTACAGGCTGTCATTGCAAAACCAGAGTACGTCACTGTCAGTGACAGCCAACCACCACCCCCACCACTGGTTGTAATGACCTTGAACATGCAGACCCTGCCTAACCCCAAAACACGGCAGAATGAGGTTAGTATGTTATTTCACTTGTACTTGGTGTCCGAAAAGTCTAGAGCTACGTGGAAATATCTCAGATTTTTTGGCAAAATATTTAAAGTTAAAAAATGTAGTTCATTCCATAAGTATCAACATTTAGCTATCTTTTCAGTCCTGGATAATATTGCAGAGTTGTGTCTTTTATTCTTGGGTAAATGCTGACATTCAGGGGACGTCGTGGGCTAATGGTTAAGTGACACTGCTCGCAAAACAAAGATGCTGGGCCCCCCATCGCAGCACCGGCCGTTACCCCGGGGAAGCAAACACTTAGAAAATGCAGGAAAAAGCATATCCTTACATAAAATGCATGCTGAAGTCGGATGCACTGTCCTGACGGCACAAATTCTAAAGAAATAAGTAGAGCACAAAATGCTGACATTCAGTATATCAAATAGTTTTATTCATAATAAGATGAATTAATATTGAACAAATTAAGCTAAATTTAGGATCTAAACATCGTAAGACACAAATTAATAATGACATGAAGTATTCATAATAAAGATTATATATTGGCATGAAGCGCAAAATTACATTAATGCGCAAAATTGGAGATACATTTTTTAAAATTATCTATCACGTCGTGTTTATCAGTCAATTGCTTTACACTATATCCACGAGTAATCCAGAGGCGTGATCATTGAACTGATCAAATAAATTATTTCTGCACCCAAAAAAAAATCCTTAGCTGTAAAAATTGTTTTTTTTTAAATCTGCCAAAAAATTGAAAACACGTCCGAATTGCAAGCTGTATTGAGATAATTATAATGTCACGTGTTCTTGATGTTCCTTATAACTTTGTCTTTCTAACCAAGGAGAGTTTGTTGCTATGTAACACTGGGAGATTCCGGTCTGATCAGCACAACTTTACGATTTCTGTCTGGTCGATTTCAGCTCTGTCAATCTGAAAAGAGTTAATTAGCTGTAGTTAATTCTACCAGAATTTTCTTTGGTCTTCCTATATTTTGGATAGTAGTTAATTTGCATATAAATTACAGCAATAATGTAGCCTACCATGCATGTCATGAAAGACTGCTACAGAAGGTTGTGCATGGGGTTAGCAACTATGTAACTATTGCTACAGAAACTGCCAATGCAAGTGTTTGGATGCATTCATGCTTCCTGCAAGTGGGCCATTTGTGTTGATAGCCCTGTGAAATGTAATGTTTTCATTGTGGTTTCAGATTGTGATGGTCTCTTGTCTGGTTCACAGTGAGTTTCATATGGATAGACCTGCCCCCAGTCAGCGATTCCAACAACATCTTTGTGGTATGGATTTTTGTAAATCATCAGAAAAATCTTATGCTAACTGATAGTTCTCCTTTTTTAAACTTTACACCACATTCAAAATTGAATGCAATTTCGGGATCAAGATGCTGAGCAGCGCATGAGCTGCAGTGGTCAGCGACTCATAGCTGACTGCTTGCGTCAGGGCCAGCTAACCATAGCTGCCAAGACCCTTCTACACCTCCATGCTGTGATCCGGGATAACAGGCTGCAGCAGGGCAGACTGACTAAGGAGAAGGGATCGAAGGGGGATTGCTAACCCGGTACTCAAAAAATGCTTGCTGAAGTCGGATGTGTTGGACTGAAAGGTGCAAATATCGCAGCCAAGCTGTAAACTACGACACAACGCATTCCGTTCTCTGGACTCTACATTCTACTACTTACCCTTTCAGGGTTTAGTAGTGGGAGATTGAGAACGAACGAAGAAGAAGAAGAATGCAATTTCATCAGCGACTGCATTATTTTTAGCATCTGCATTATTTTTAGCATGTCATGTTTCATTGTGGCTGCTGACTGAGAGCCTATAACTTTTTTGTTTGTTGGTCTATAAATGTGATTGCATTGTGAGTAGAGACATAAATGAATTTTAAAAAACTTGTTGATGATTTTTGTTGCGTGTTTGTCAGTTTCTGAGATACAAGAAAATGAAGGTGAAAATTTATAAAACAAAACACAAACATTTAGACAAACATGTAGAACCTAA
The DNA here is from genome assembly GCA_036924085.1 of Ariolimax columbianus. Taxonomy (NCBI): domain Eukaryota; kingdom Metazoa; phylum Mollusca; class Gastropoda; order Stylommatophora; family Arionidae; genus Ariolimax; species Ariolimax columbianus. Next base: position 70,592,496 of record JAVGWX010000002.1, read on the forward strand.
AACTCATCAATACAACAGACTGTGATTTTACATGGGGTTAATCTGCCATGAGGCGATGATTAAATTAATAGAAGAAAAGTCAGCCTTTGAAACTAATAATTTTTGTAAACAGAAAAGTTTATAACTTTTAAACCAATGTCAACATTTTCATTCATCATAACATCAATGTCCTATTCACCATCACTTTCTTCATCAATACTGGGATTTCTGCCATAATTAAGTACATTTGAAATATGTCGTCATCTGATAAATGGCAAAAAGTCATAATTTTAACAGATTGTTAGGCTAAACTTTGAAAACTTGTAAATGTTCTTATAGAAACAATGACACCGTTATTTTGATCCGAAATGAAACTACCATCCCAGTTTGGTTGTTAAAAACACTGAAGTTTTGTTTTATGCAAAATGAGCACATCTATGGATTTTAAGATTATGGTTCTCAGAGAGCAGTTCTGAGCGTGTTAGGGTATTAGGGCGGGTTTGGCCAGGCTAGAGTTTAATTGATTAAATTAGCTCAATTGAAGGTGCTTTTTGCGTGGTCTTGATTTGTCTATCCATTATTGAATGAAGAAACATGCAACCTATTCTATGTACAATTTTTAAATGCATAAAGTATAATAGTTGATTTCATTCTTCATTTCTCAGTGATCACAAAGCCAAGTGACCGCATCTTCCCATTTGATTTCAGGGACCAGGTCACGAAACAGGTAGGAGTTTTGTGCGAACTGTTCCTAATTTGCCATAACCCATTAGAATTTAATTTAACCTTCAGCACGCCAGGAATTTTTTGAAAAAATTTGACCTAATTAATTTTCTTAATTTCTCGCCATGGTAGTCGTCTTAGAAAATTTTTATTTTTTATGTTTGTTTGTCAATAAATATGATTTTCTGGCGTGTAGACACACAATAGCATAACGAACATGTGGGTGTTATTGTTGTTGTTGTGTGTTTGATAGTTTTTGAGATTCAAAAAGATGAAGTTGAAAATTTATGAAAATCTCGGAAAAAATTTGGACTCGACCACTAGGCCTAGTCGCTTCGATAGAAAACCATGGAAACCACATCAACGTATTGATACTGTGTTTACAATATCGACACAACTGTTAGTTTCCAATTCAAACGTAGTTCTTTCATTTAAACAAACAAAATAAACAGATCTACACGATAAAGATCTTTTCCAACAACCTACTTCCCCTTTCGTAAAAAGTTGGCTTGGTCTAAACGGCATATACAAAATTAAAACTGTTCAGAAGCCATTTGTAATCGCACATACGATACTTTAACCGGCAAACTATCGTGTATATATGGAGTATGTATTCAGCAGTAAAAAAAATGGCTGTCGGGAGTGACTCCGTTCAAAAAATAAAAACTTTTTCCGTACACCGTTTTTGTAGGCAGAGTGTCAAGATGATCTGGACTGGGGCGTGCTGCAGGTTAACTTACTAATCTATGTTAATTTACTAATCTATGTCTTACAATTCAAAGCAGGAGCTGCAATTTTGTATGTTAAATATTTATTTTTCTCCAAATAAAATAAATTAAGCTAAAATTAATAAATCTCAAGATACACAACTAAATAATCTATTAAAGTATTTGTAAAAAAAATTAAATATTAGAATTAAGCGATAAATGTAATTATTTGAGGAAAGAAAATGCCGCTTTAATTGTTATTCTTTTTGCGTAGCATGTGTATTGATATGTTTTGTTTTTATCCTCGTGAGGTTGCTGATGTATACCTATTCATGTTATTATCGATGACGGGGCAACTATTGCCCTCTGATTGTTGTTAATAGGGGAAGAAGTTTAATACTGCAGCTAATTCATTTTTATGTCCATTTATAATTTTTTTGTATCAAAAACGGTTTTCTTTGTTTTCGGCATTCATCCTGAAAAGTTTACAGCGATATCTGCACCTTTCGGCCAGACAAACCCGGTTTCAGCTGATTTTTGTGTGTACTGGGTTAAATTTCCCACTGCAATACCTATTCTCTTAGCCAGATTATACTAGTGCATTTGAAGGCAGAATAGAGTCTGGTTAAGCTCTGTTTCACCGATCATGATGCAAACAGCCAGGTGAGAATCGTTGACAGCTGTCAACTTATTCACTGTGCTGCATCTTTGGCATCCAAAAATAATTTGTCAATGTTTTAGTTTTGTATTTGTGACTGTCCATCAATTTGTTTTCATTGTTTGACTAAAACTCATTCGCTCACTTCCTTAATTTCCCTTGTGATTATTTCCTCCCATTACTGATGCCATGACCTTGGTTTGGACAGCTTGAGTCTCTCTATGAGCTTTGTCAGTGGAAGCTTTACTCCTGGCAGGTTCTACCAAGCTCGTTCTTGATACCAGGGACCTATAAGATTACTTAAAAAAGTTGGGCATGGGGGTCTGCTACTCCACCCTGTAGAAACTCACAAGAAAGACCTTTACAACCCATGATGATATTCTTTGCTGATCTGTCAGGCCCCTTTGACCTTTATTGTATATTCCTGGAAAAGGGGTGGGGTGGGAGGACATTGTTTGAACCTAAAAGTAGAAAATAATTTGTTTAATCGCTGTATATTTTCAGATCAGTCGTATGAAGGTCGACATCATGCCAAGCGAACGTGGACTGATAGGCTTTCTCTTGGCCAGGATTCACAGACTGGACCCAGATCTGATTGTGGTAAGTATTTCTTTCTCTGCTTGTGTCTCAGTGAATATGTCTGACTATAGGAAAAGTCAATACCATTGGTTGGGCTGAAGAGAGGAAAGGAGTAAGTGACACATAGCTGGTTGTCTTCATCAGGGTTAGCGAATCAGAGCTGTCCTAGTCTGCACCAGAGAGACTAGGGGTAAAAGAGGAGAGTGCAAACCTGGCCTCAAAAATACAATACGGACACTGGATGTATCAGGCCAGATGGTGCAGATATGACAACTTCGCTGCAAACTACGACAAGAAATACCAATGGTGATTGACAACCCAAAAAAAAAAATCTTAAGCGGAAATAACAAAAATGTTTACACACAGAGAGAGAGGAGAGAGTTATCAGATCAGTTGTCATTTTTACATCGAAGGTCAGTTGCAATGGATATCCAAAGACTTCAATCAGTTGCCTTGATGGTACAATTCAACATTCATTTCCCTGTCCATCTTTTGGTGTTGCTTCTGTTACATCCTTTGTTTTAGATGGCATGGTAAACATGGTTATTTAGCGGACACTGCTGTCAGAGACTTCATTGTTCAAGGTGACATCTTTTTGTATGAGGCGGGGCAACTAGTTCTTTTCCATTCACTAACAGACCAGGTGCTCATTTATAGCTTCTTTTACCGGAGCGTGTTAATAATAGGAATCTAACCCAGCACCTTTGATGTGATAAGTGAATGCTTTAACGCTACAATAATCACATGACCACATATAATCAATACAAATCTGGCAAAGGGTGGAACAGCAAATACAGATTGAGATTGTAGAGAAAAAGAAACAACGGATAGCGTTCAACCTCCAGAAGAAATCCAACAGTATAATAGAAATATTCTGAATTAGAACTTGCAGGAGAAGAGAAGAATGTATGCGACACCTAGTGGAGACCAAGGGTCAAGGCAACTGGAGTTCATGGTCAGCCTACAAATAGAAGGCAGTTGCAGTCCTATAGGACAAGAAGAAGGAAAAAGAATGTGATGATACCTGTTACAAGATGATGAAATCATACTGCCAAGAGGGTCCAAATGGGGCAGTGATTGCTGAATACAAGATTTGAATGTCTCATATCCTCTCCTGCCCAAGGCTACGACACCTACATGTTGGTAGACCTTGTTATACCTATTAGTTTTGCCAAGGGTTGGGTTTTAACCCCAGCAAGTCGGAAGGAAGACGACTAACGTCTAGTCAGGCACAGCATACTGATCAGACATGTTAGTCAGGGTCAGGCAAAATAAACTGGCCAAGACCCTCACCTCGGCTTCCTTGTAGCCCTCCCTGGAAGCAGACTGTTTTCATGGCAGCCTGGCTAACAGGGTGAGGGATCGACATGATCCCCATAGTAGTGAGCGACACGCAGATGAAGCATGCTCGGGATGTGAGGAAAGCTACTGCAACCCGTCACTTAATGTCCTTTTTAGGCCGCACAAAAGAGTAAACCTACTCATTGGGGACATTTGAAACAACAACCCCAGCAAGCAGGAGGTAAAATAGGACAGCAAACGAGGTGAAAAAGTCAAAGCCCCCGGCCAGACGTGGAAGGTGAAGCACACTCCACCATAGAACAGGTACCATGCAACGTTTGGGAAACGAGAGAACATTGCCAGGACTACTAGTAAAATGTTTCTGAGCTGTTTTTTTTGTGGTTCTTTTCATATAGGGTCATGACATTTATGGTTTTGACCTCGACCTTCTACTTCATCGCATCAGTGCCAACAAGATACCACATTGGTCGAAGATCAGCAGACTTAAACGGACTGTCATGCCCAAAATGATGGTAAGTGTCTTGTCAGTGTGGTGTAAATATGGGACACAACTGCTGTGGTTAGATAAAAAGGAAAATACCTTTGTTATATTGACCTGTAATTGCAGTAAATCACTCGAGCTGAGCAGAATAGTGTCACTGTTCCACCATGTTGTTCTAAAGTGAAAGTTCAGTTTAGTTTAAGAATCGTCATTGCATACGGTTTAACCCATAAGTGCTCTGTTCTTCTCCATATTTTTTGGAGAATCTCGGCACAATGCACGAACTCCGTAGCACTGCTGAGGATACTGTAATAGATTGGGTAAGTTTTTAACATAATTTTGAATTTTGCCTGGGCAGCGGCCGTTAAGCCTACTCTTTTCGATTTCTAACTGATGAGGGATTTTTAAGGTGCGCTGCATTGCACACAGGCGTCCGATCTCAACTACCAAGATATTTGGGGAAATACCAGAAAGCCTACTTGAAAAAATCCCGGTCTCCACCATGATTTGGATATGCGACCTCCAGAACCCGAGGCCGACGTCTTACCACGAGACCAATCAGTTCAAAGTGAAACATAGGTATTAACTGCAGCTGGCCTCTTTACAGGAAGCCTGCATCAGAGCTAGAAAACATTTTAAAATTACATCAGAAGTCGGATATTGATCTTTCATGAGATCAGCATATCGATGTTTTCACTACAGACGTATTTATTACATCCACATAAACAAACTAAACAGACCTACCTAAGAGAAATATGTTGCAACACTATAACTTCACCACCCTCAATAATGGGATAATCTTCAGACCCATGTGAAAAAGAAAAAAAATTCACATTAAAATAAAACCATTTTACTTAGTTCTGTTGCGGACGGAGGTGAAGTCTATTTTTATACCATTACCGGTGTGTTCTGCCTTGTTTCTGCATCAAGAACCAGTGTCAAAGCAGAGACAATGCACCCGATATATTATTTCACTTTTCCCTGTTAAATCAATTTCAGGGGAAAAGAGGACAGAATGATATAGCTTACATATTTTTACATGACGAGGTTTGCCAGTTCCAAGCACAGTCATCTCTTTAATTGCTGTTTACGACATGCCTAGCAGGTGACACTGCATCTATTATTTTCATACCAGGTACCACTTGTATTAGTAAGAGGCTGAAGATGCAGCAGTGAATAAGCTGATAGCAGCCAACGGCTCATTGGTGACTGCTTGTATCAGGGTTTGTGACCCATAACTGACCAAGAGCCTATCCGGTCCCAAGTAGGGGCCCATACAGACTGCAACCATGAAACTTGGCTAGGAGATTAAGGATTGATGAGAGAAGGCAAACCTGGGTCAAAAATGCTGTACTGAAGAAGAAAAATGCAGTAACATTTTAATTAGGACATTAATCTTTTTCTCACATCTCACATACATAATTTTTTCACCATTTTAGCAAAGTCATGGGAGAGCCACATTTGCAGAAAAGTCAGCAGTCTGTGGCCGTATGATGTGTGATGTCCAGATCTCTGCCCGTGAGCTGATTCGCTGCCGCAGCTACGACTTATCAGAATTGGCCAAGCAGGTCTTGAAGCAGGAAAGAACAGAACTTGACTATGATGAAGTTCGAGAAATGTTCTCGTAAGTTATGTCTCTAGTGTTCTTGGTCTGTCTTTTGTGTTCTTGTTCTGTCTGTCACTGTTGTTCCTGGCTTGTCTGTCCCTGGCCTGACTGTCACTGGTGTTCCTGGCTTGTCTGTCCCTGGCCTGACTGTCACTGGTGTTCCTGGCCTGTCTGTCCCTCATGTTATCGGCCTGTCTGTCCCTCGTGTTATCGGCCTGTCTGTCACTGTTTTTCCTGACCTGTCTGTCCCTGGTGTTCCTGGCCTGACTGTCCCTGGTGTTATCGGCCTATATGTCATTATTTTTGCTGACCTGACTGTCCCTGGCCTTCTGTCCCTGGTGTTATCAGCCTGTCTGTCACTGTTGTTCTTTTCCTGTCTGTCCCTGGCCTGACTGTCCCTGGTGTTCCTGGCCTGTCTGTCCCTGGTGTTCCTGGCCTGTCTGTTCCTGGCCTGTCTGTCCCTGGTGTTATCGGCCTGTCTGTCCCTGGTGTTCTTGTCCTGTCTGTCCCTGATGTTCTTGTCCTGTCTGTCCCTGGTGTTATGGGCCTGTCTGTCCCTGGTGTTATGGGATGTCTGTCTCAAGTGTTATGGGCCTGTCTGTCTCAAGTGTTATGGGCCTGTCTGTCCCAAGTGTTATGGGCCTGTCTGTCACTGGTGTTATGGGATGTCTGTCCCAAGTCTTATGGGCCCGTCTATCAACGTTGTGTGCCTATCTGTCCCTAGTGTTATGGGCCTTGTGTTCTTGACCTGTCTGTCACTGGTGTTCTTGTCCTGTCTATCAACAGTGTTATGATTATGTCTGTCCCTAGTGTTATGGGCCGGTCTTAACCTGGCTGTCCCATGTAAAACTATCACCCTTGGCTTTTTTTTACTACTAAGGTAGCATGAGCCCACAATGAGTTCATTGTAATGCTGGTTTTTGTGGCATTTGTTTAACATCTTTAAGCTGTCAGCTCCATGCTTTCGAGGACATGTATAGTAAGACCCACCCAGAACCCTAAAATTTATGCCTATTTGTTACTGTTTTTCTCATTCCAATTTTTGTGGGCTCATTTTTTGTTAGTTCCACCATTTTCTTCTCAGGGGACTGAGTGGTCTCGAAGTAAGACGTCGGCCTCGGGTGCTGGAGGTCGCTGGTTCAAATGATTGTGCAGATCGTGATTTTTTTCACAAAGACTTTTTGGTATTATTCCGGATTTCTGGGTAATAGAGATCGGACATCCATGTGCAGTGTTGCACACATTAAAAATCCCTCGGCTGTTGGAAATGGATAAGAGTAGGCTTAACGGCCGCTGCCCGAGCAAAATTCAGAATTATGTTCAAAATCTACCCAACTTATTATGGGATCCTCGCCAGTGCTACGGAGTTCGTGCATTGTGCTGAGATTCTCCAAAAATATGACAGAGCACGTTTTGGGTTAAACTGTGCAATGACGTTGATTTTTTGACTAAACTGTACTAGACTAAACTAAACTTCCTAACCTGACAGGATGTCCTGCTTGTTTCCAGATCCAGCGTACAGCTTCTCAAGTTGGCGGAGAGAACCCTCATTGACTCTAGATACATCCTGGACATCATGTACGAGCTGAATGTCATCCCTCTAGCACTTCAGATCACCACCATATGTGGTAATGTTATGGTGCGTTTGTTTGCTCTTCAGATCACTACCATTTGTGGCAATGTTATGGTTAGTTTATTGATTTGCCTTTCAAATCACCACCATGTTCGCTTGTTCTCAAATTCTTGCTACCAAGCTGTGAAAAGGGCATTGCAAGGAGCAGGATGCAGGAGAACAAAATGTGTTGTGCCGTAGTTTACAGCTTGACTGGTATTTGCACCTTTCAGTCTGACACATCCGACATCAGCAGGCATTTTGGGTACCAGGTTAGCCTTCCCTCTTCGATCACTTCTCCTTAACCAGTCTGCCCTGTTGCAGCCTATTATTTAGGATCACCACAGAGAGGTGGAGAAGGGTCTTGACAGCTCTGCGCTGCTGACCTTGACAGTAGCAGTCAGCTTTGGGTTGCTGACCACTGCAGCTCATGCATTACTCAGCATCTTGAAAATGTTAAGATAACCATTTATTGATTGTCGTTAGATCAACAACATGATAATGTGGTGAGTCTGTTGGTTGCCCTTCAGGTGACCAACATATTTGGTAATTTTATGGTGAGTTGGCTGTTGATTGCCCTCTTGAACACCAACATATGTGGTAGTTTTATTGAGTTATTTCATTTCTTGGTTGCCCTTCATATCACCATCATATGTGGTTAAATTAGTTGCCCATCATCAGATGGTTTTGTCTTGAATGATGCAACTTGCACTTACTGAGATTATAGTGAGAAAGAAATGACGCTGGTCATCAACCTCACTCTGGTCCTGATCTACCTTGGACCAGTGGCAAGACATAAGTCAAGATGTGGAGAGTTGTCTGTTGATTTCCATTCAAGTAACTTAACTGCGTTTGGTTGGTTGGTTATTGATCCAGCGGCCTATGGACTCCTACCCTTTGGCCCAATGCCATATAGTACTAACTAATTACACGTGTTAATGGTGAGATGAGATTGTTTGTTACCCTTCAGATAACCAACACATATAGTAATATTATGTCATGAAGCTAGTTGACTTTTCCTGTTTTGTGGTGCAAATTTTCCGTTGTCATTTTTGACAATTGCTGTGACTAGTTTATTTTTGTCACTAATAGTCTCGGACATTGATGGGAGGCAGGTCTGAGAGAAACGAGTGGCTCTTGCTTCATGCCTTTCACGAGAAACAGTACCTCTGTCCTGACAAAGAATTCAAGAAGAAGCAAGTTGTGGTAAGTTGGAAGACTATACATGTCCCATCATTGTCTCATTTTGTAAAGTGATTGAAATACAGGTCCTGTAAATCTGGCCAGCAATATGGAAAATGTCATTGGTCAGGATAATATAGGCCTTAAACCATATTTCCCAATATGCCACACAGGTATGTAAATGGAAAAAGATGGGAAAAAACTAAATGATTTTTTAAATGTGTTAGTAGATGGAAAATAAAAACTGCAAAGTTTAGCTTTACATAATGAAAAGTACATAAAATTTATAAGATCATGTTAATTTTGATTATGTTATAGTTTGAAGTTTTGATTTGACTTGTGGCTCAGAACAAAGTGATAACCGAAGTTGATAATTCTAGGCATATATATCATTGTTCTCACTAGGATAACACAATCAAAACCAGCAATGACAATAACAATGTAATGATACATTTAAAAAATAATGCTAGTAGCTGGGAAATAAACTCTGCAAAGTTGACCTTTACAAAATAAAAAGTAGATTTAGTGGATGAAACAAACATGAAAGAGTATATGTTTACTTTGAATGTGGTATGGATATTTGAAGTTTTGCTTTGACTTGTGGCTTAGATCACACTGATAACTGAAGTTGGTAATTTTAGGCATACAAGTGTTATCAATCATAATCATGTAGCATGGCTATTATAGAACGTCGCTCCCATCACAGTCTGTCTGAAAGAAACTCTTTCCCTTGCCAAAACTCCTCCGCCAAAGTTATACCCAGGCATTCCTGGATATCTTGGTGCCATCGTCTTCTTGGTCTTATCCTGCCGCTTTTGCCTGGCACCATACCTTCCATCACTGTTGTCTCTTGATGTGGCCAAAGTGGAATTGATGAACCAGTTCTCCTATATGTTAAACTCTTGCCGAATGTCTTAGTCTTTTTCTCCGTGTAGATTATTCTGAAGATCTTTCTGTAATATTTTGACTTGAGGATTCAATTTTTTGTCTAGAAGTTTTGGTAATTGTCCTTGATTTGCAGCCATATGCAGACACAGGAAAAACACAGGCTCTCAAGACTTTCATGTTCATAGCCTTGTTGGTGCTCTGCCGTAATTTCTTCAGGCTGTTCAGCCTATACGTTGCCATGGTTAGTCTTCTTCTGATTTCTTTTGAGCAGTGACCATTTTTTGTCAATTCTGGAGCCCAGATATTCAAAATACGTGACCTGATCTATTTCCTCACCACCTACTGTAAATTATGCTGACATCATGTTTTGTTGGTGATTATCTTTGTTTTGTTTATGTTCTCAATAGGATAATAAAATTAAGGCATGGATGTTTTTTATGTTTGTGTATGAATGTTTTTTATGTTTGTGACTATAAAAATTACATTACAGGTCGCTAATGAAGGGGATGAGGATGGTGATCAACCTGGATCCAAGAAGACAGCACAGGGAAGACGGAAACCAGCTTATACTGGAGGTCTTGTGTTAGAACCCAAAAAAGGTCAGTGTTTTCCTTTTCACTGTTATTTAAACAGTTCTCATTGAATCGGAGTAACGCATTAAAAGAAAACTGAATCGCGTTAGGGGGCTCAATGGTCTTGAGTGCCGGAGGTCGCGGGTTTAAACACGGTGGAGACTGATTTTCTCTCGTGTATTTTCTGGTACAAATTCCCCTGATCTCTGGGTAGTGAGATTGGACTCCCGTGTTTAGTTAAAAAATACCTTGGCAGTTAGAAATAGAAAAGAGTAGGCTTAACGGCCGATGCCCAAATTATTTGTTTCTTCCCCTAGGCGTAGTAAGCCGTAGAAAGTTGTAAAAATATCTACTACATATAGGCTTTTGGCTACCTGGCAACAGATGTTAATATGCCTGTTTGAATACCAGGATTCCAAGAATCACATTAACCCTTTCTATCCTAGCCCAACCATAACCAAGGACAATTTTCCGAATTTGCGGCTTACGGTGTAAAGCGTTAACAGAGAACTTAAGTAAGAGAATTAAACTAAGACAGAATGTTGTATCTGTTTTTTTATTTAAAAAAACTGTGTCCACAGCATAATGTGCTGGATAGTTGCAATTAACATGCACTCTCTTCTTGAATTTATGTTCGATATCAGACAAAGCAAATAGTGACTTTTAGACAGCAATAAACTCCCTGCACTTTGCTAAGGCTGCGGTCAACCTTCTTGTGTTGGCCCAGCTCTGGTTCGTGGTTTGCACTTCAACTTCCATTGTTCTCCACTAAATTATTTTACATTGAGCTCTCTGTTGCTTTTCATCTGGGGTCCATTGCATTGCAGTATGGAGGATTGCATGTTCGCATAGGCAATGGGTCGCATAATGTCGAGGGTCTACCACTGTGTCCCAGTCAAACTTTCACTGTGAGTTCGCCGAAAGATGTCCCTGTCGGCTGCTAACTGGGGGCCTCATACTCTGTGAATTTGAGTCTGGGCCACAGAGGGTGGTTAACCATTGTGTGAGTCCATTGTTGGCCTGTGTAAGATTTCCTAGTAACACCAAAATTGGCAAACAGGGTGAAGAACATCATTCTCGTCAAGTTCGGGCATGTAGACTGGTCCCTGTGGAAATATGACACAGGGCAACAAAAGTACCAGATAAGTCTGCCAGGATAGTCGGAGAAAATACCACAAAACAAACTAATCCATTTAAATGGACAATGACATCATAGATGTTGTTTGTGGATTAGTGTTAATTTAAGTCAGATCCGTGGTCTACCGCATCGACGATAGACTCAAACATGAGAGAAAAATAGACCCACAGCTGGTTAGGCGCCATCTTTCCTGGAGAAATGACAGTCCTAGTTCTAAGAGCAACCAACTATAATGGTGTGGATATCATTGTTGTTACTGTAGGTAAACTGTTTTTGGTTGGTTGGTTGGTGTTCAGCCATCAAATTATATGAATTGTCCTTAGGTTGTTTTAGCAAAGAGTAAACAATGTTAAAGGAAACATACTGATCAAGACCCCCACTCACATCCCTTTGGCTACATTACTATGGTCAATGAAGTGGGGATTGACACTGTGATATCCATAGTGATGAGCTTTCTGAGGAGCCTCGCATTACACTACAGCCAGGAGGACCTCAAGTACGCCTGAGGTTGTAAGAAGAGCCACTCTAACCTCCTTTCAAAGAAACTCGGAACAAGTAGCTTTGAACAGCTTAGACTTTAGAAATATGGCAACAGCCATTTCCTTTTCCACTACACTACATACTATACAGAAAGTGCATCATGGGAAAAGTTTAATTGGGGAGATTTTTGTAATGAAGAATGCAACTTCCTCATCGGCGACATCTTGAAAAGGAAAAGCGTGTTTTAACATTTTGTCATAGATTACAGCGAGACTGCAATATGTGTTTTGTTCAAAAGCATCCGATTTGAGCTGGTGTTTTTGGATATCAGTTTTTCCTTCCCACTGCGACCCATATTCTCTTAGCTAGACTACACTAGTGCAGCCTGTTTCTAGATCCACTCTTGTAGTCGGAATAAGGTCTTTGTCAGCTCTGGTTCGCTGACCCTTGATGCAAGCAGCCAGCTATTAGTCGCTGGCCGCTGCCAGCTCATTCACTGTGCTGAATATTTGACCCAGAATGCATCTAATGTCAATAGCATACATAGTTTACTGCTCTGTGAATTGCCTTTTTCTTCTAACAATCCATTCTGTTTGTCTGTGTGTGCTGTTAGGATTCTACGACACTTTCATACTGCTACTGGACTTCAACTCGCTGTACCCATCAATCATTCAGGAGTACAACATCTGCTTCACCACCATATCTAGGTCGGAGACAGCAGCTGAGGTAAGTTTGCTGTTTATTGGAAACCACGTTTTGACAAGATGCTCTTTTATCCGGTACATAACAGGTTGTGCTGTGGTGCAATGCTTGGACCATGGGGAATTATAAAATGGCTTCATGTTGGTCCTGTGGCCCCGTCAGATTGTTGTTCTTTGCGAATGCCCACAATGAGTAGGTTACTCTTTTGTGCTTCCTGAAAAGGACGTTAAGTTGTTTGTAGTATAGATATGTTTGTATGTAGACATAAATGAATAAAGAACTTGTTGGTGTTTTTGTTATGTGTGTGTGTTAGTTTCTGAGATACAAGATGATGAAGGTGAAAATGAAAAACGGCAGAAACATTACTAATCAATTTCGGGGGGAATCTGGACCTTTGAAATTTGAAAATAGTCAAAGAACACTGGGTTTCTTAGAAAATCGTCATATCTGTTTCCCTTATAAACGATTTATTACTTCTTAAATAAACAAATTAAGCAGATCTACTTCAGAAAAATCTGTTGCAACAACTTAACTTCATCACCCTCAATAATGGGATAATCTTCCAGTCAAATACCGGGTTGTTCAACCTGTGTAAACACATTACAATGCTCTAGGATGGTTTTCTTATCGCCCTGCATCTTTCCTCTAGCCTTTAGTATGAGGCGTGTTCAAATGAAACTGGACCAAACTGCAACAAGTGAACATACGTACGATGCACATGATGTCACTTCTAGTGTAAACAGCGCATATCAACCATCAAATTTTCATTACCCTAAAACTCATAGTTTCCTCAGCAGACTGGTGAAAACATGGCGGGCGTGATACAGAATCCGCCCAGAGTTGGTCAGCGTGCGGTTATTCGGTTTCTAACAGCTGAAGGATGTCGACCAGTTGACATTCATCGCAGAATGTAAGCACTGTATGGTGACCAGAATTGCTGCATCAATTTTGGCGATGACATCTTCTGACGCAACAATATGAGCCTGACCTGGTCTCAGAAGATCTTTTATTAACTCACGTCCTTCTTTAAACATCGTTGTCCAGTTCTTCACTGTTGTCTTCGACACACTTTTGTCACCATACACTGCCTGCATTCTGCTGTAACAAACGTGTGTCGAAGACAACAGTGAAGAACTGGCCAACGATGTTTAAAGAAGGACGTGAGTTAACGCAACAATGTGCGCCTGACCTGGCTCGGAAGATCTTTCGTTAACTCATGTTAAAAATTGTCCCACCTGAAATTGAAACGAACCTAAGTGAAGTCTATTTTTAGATTCTTATACCCGTAGGTTTAACCGTTTCTAAAACATTAACCTGGATGTTTTTACAGCGCTAAACTGTTAAGTAAATGGAGACTATGTGACTGGCTAGTTGTCTCCCCAACGAAGTGTTACGGAAATTTATTCTTGACAAAAAATCTCCACATGGGTGCAGTAAAGGCTAATCTTAGCTTTTCTCATGCCAATCTGTAACAATTATAGTATATAGACCAATGTCGATCCAGGCAAATTTATATAAGGGACCCCCGTATCCTCCATGCAAGGGACATCCCTACTTGGTTGACATTTTTAAATACTTAAGTAGTTATATTGATCCTATTCTGTCTTCCCAGTAAGTGACCCCCCCAGATCCTCCACACGGGGGACGTCCCTACTTGGTTGACATTTTTAAATACTTGAGTAGTTATATTGATCTTAGTCTGTCTTTCCAGTAAGTGACCTCCCAGATCCTCTATGCAAGGGACATCCCTACTTGGTTGACATTTTTAAATACTTAAGTAGTTATATTGGTCCTATTCTGTCTTCCCAGTAAGTGACCCCCCAGATCCTCCACATGAGGGACATCCCTACTTGGTTAACATTTTTAAATACTTAAGTAGTTATATTGATCCTAGTCTGTCTTCCCAGTAAGTGACCTCCCAGATCCTCTATGCAAGGGACATCCCTACTTGGTTGACATTTTTAAATACTTAAGTAGTTATATTGATCTTAGTCTGTCTTCCCATTAAGTGACCTCCCAGATCCTCTATGCAAGGGACATCCCTACTTGGTTGACATTTTTAAATACTTAAGTAGTTATATTGGTCCTATTCTGTCTTCCCAGTAAGTGACCCCCCAGATCCTCCACATGAGGGACATCCCTACTTGGTTGACATTTTTAAATACTTAAGTAGTTATATTGATCCTAGTCTGTCTTCCCAGTAAGTGACCTCCCAGATCCTCTATGCAAGGGACATCCCTACTTGGTTGACATTTTTAAATACTTAAGTAGTTATATTGATCTTAGTCTGTCTTCCCATTAAGTGACCTCCCAGATCCTCTATGCAAGGGACATCCCTACTTGGTTGACATTTTTAAATACTTAAGTAGTTATATTGATCCTAGTCTGTCTTCCCAGTAAGTGACCTCCCAGATCCTCTATGCAAGGGACATCCCTACTTGTTTGACATTTTTAAATACTTAAGTAGTTATATTGATCCTAGTCTGTCTTCCCAGTAAGTGACCTCCCAGATCCTACACACGAGGGACATCCCTACTTGGTTGACATTTTTAAATACTTGAGTAGTTTCATTGATCTTAGTCTGTCTTCCCAGTAAGTGACCTCCCAGATCCTCTATGCAAGGGAGACATCCCTACTTGTTTGACATTTTTAAATACTTAAGTAGTTAAATTGATCCTAGTCTGTCTTCCCAGTAAGTGACCTCCCAGATCCTACACACGAGGGACATCCCTACTTGGTTGACATTTTTAAATACTTAAGTAGTTATATTGATCCTAGTCTGTCTTCCCAGTAAGTGACCTCCCAGATCCTCTATGCAAGGGACATCCCTACTTGGTTGACATTTTTAAATACTTAAGTAGTTATATTGATCCTAGTCTGTCTTCCCAGTAAGTGACCTCCCAGATCCTCTATGCAAGGGACATCCCTACTTGGTTGACATTTTTAAATACTTAAGTAGTTATATTGATCCTAGTCTGTCTTCCCAGTAAGTGACCTCCCAGATCCTCTATGCAAGGGACATCCCTACTTGGTTGACATTTTTAAATACTTAAGTAGTTATATTGATCCTAGTCTGTCTTCCCAGTAAGTGACCTCCCAGATCCTCCACACAAGGGACATCCCTACTTGGTTGACATTTTTAAATACTTAAGTAGTTATATTGATCCTAGTCTGCCTTCCCAGTAAGTGACCTCCCCAGATCCTCCACACGAGGGACATACCTCTTTAGTTGTCATTTCAAAATGCGTGAGTAGTTACCGTGACGATTTTAGAGGTGAATGTCGTACCTCTAGACAGCGGCAGCCACCACGCATAGACTAGATGACGCTGTCTCTGACCAGCGCCCACATCTGTAGGTTTAGGTGAGGGACCATTAACCCATGGCTGAGGGGAGATTCCGGTCATGGCATGTAATGAAAATGGATGCAATTTCCAAGTAGGTCGTGCACACCAACCAAGGACGGTGCGCAATCTGTAGTGACATCCTATCCAACGTGTATTCTATAACACATGCAGAACAGATTGTGTTTTCTCAGAATTCTGAGGAAAATTACACACATATGATTCCTGTGAATAGTGTAGGACGTGCTAGAAAATGATCACAACACTGCACTCCATACATTAATTGGAAGGAACAAGCTATACGAAAATCACAGACCACAAGAGCAGCTGTTGCTTGGTTGCCCCATCTGGCCTGTTACACTGATATCAATAATATAAAATATGCTGATGATACAGTGTTAATGGCAGAGGATCAAGTACATTTTCAGAACTTAATTGGCAAGAAAACCAGCAAGAGTTAGCAATATGGGCTGGAAATCAACATAAAAAAGACTCAAGTTATGGTGTTTGCCAAAAAGAAAGAAAGTCCAAAAGCTTCCATCCACATAAATGAAGAATTTCTGAAACAAGTGTCAAGCTATGTATACCTTGGCCAACTCATTTCAGCTGATGGCAAATGCGAAAGGGAGATCATTAAAAGAATTGCAATGGCCAAAAATAGATTTAACAGCGTGAGAGAGATGCTTCTGTCCAACCAGATATCTCAAAACTTGAAAATGAAAATCATTAAATGCAATGTGCATTCTGTTTTATTGTATGGAATAGAAACCTGGACCCTGACAAAGAAAATGGAGAAGAGTATTGAGGCCTTTAAAATGTGGGTATTCAGAAGATTTCTAGACTAGTTTCTTGGAAAGATAAAAAAACAAACCCATAGTGAGGTTCTGGAACAACTCCAATGGAAGCAGATACTTCTGAAGGAAATAAAAAAACAAAAATAAAATATTTTGTCTGCTGAAAGTTATATTGGAGAGTAAGAGAACCCAAGGTTGACAGAGGTACAGATGGACAGACAACATCAAGATGGGGTCAGGACATAGTTTGACTGTGTGTACCAGTCTAGCGCGGGACACAGACAACTGGACATCCGTTACCATCAACCTCAGATGCGGAGATGACACTTGATGATAAGCTACACTGGTCATCTTCTTGTTTTCCCAGTAAAGGACACCCATATCCTCTATGTAAGGGACATCTATCTTTAGTTGTCAGTTCTAAATGATTGATTGGTTATAGAAGTGCCTTTCTTTCATCCCTCGCCGGAGTATTACCAAGTCCTCAAATGGAAGCAAAATTTAGTAATACTGTAACCTACCATGCGGTGACTAAGGAGGGTTGGGAATGGGGCACGCTGCAGAAGCTTTATACCACAACAAATATTGAAGCGTTTTTGGATTTTTTTATTGTACAGCGTTTCACATTTTTTTAAAAAGTGTTTTTTTATCCTTCCAGGCTTCTAATGACGATGAGGCATGCCTGATACTACCAGACCCTGATCTTGAACCTGGAGTCTTGCCTACGGAGATAAGAAAGCTTGTTGATAGTAGAAAACTGGTATGGAATAAGTTCTTTGACTGGTATCAGTTAATCATAACAAGATGGTTGACATTTAGTTTTTGTTATTCGAAGCTGATCGTGCTGTTTGCATTACATCTGCTATTTTTGCCTGTCGTCTGTGTTGACCTGTCATCTGCTATGTTTGCCTGTCATCTGCTATGTTTGCTTGTTCATCTGTTATGTCTACTTGTCATCTACTATATTCTTATTCTTCTTCTTCGTACGCTGTCAAACGTCATCCTGAGGCTGTCGATACTGCCATAGAGCTTGTCTCGTGTTGCCACTGGTGATGGCCACATGTGCTTTCTCTGGTCCTTGTATTTCGGGCAGTTTTGCAGCAGATGTTCAGCAGTCATTTTTCCGGTACCACAACTGCATTCGTCAGTGCCACCTATCTTCAGCTTATTGAATAGGTGATACCTCAGTCTGTTGTGGCCTGTACGGAGTCTGAAGACCACGACCTGCTCTCTTCTGTTCAATTGGTAATAGGCATCATTTTTTGTGTAGCCAGTATGTTCTGTTTCCCATTTGGCCATGTATCTGGCTCTAATGAGCCTTTTTGACTCTTTGTAGGTCACACTAGAATCTGGTTGTGGTAGTCTTGCACCTTCTTTTGCTAGTTTGTCTGCCTCCTTGTTGCCTTGGATGTTACAATGGGATGGAACCCACTGTACCACTACTCTTTTTGGTGCTGTCTGCTGGCATAGTTGACAGAGTACTGCTCTTAAATCATTAAGTTCAGTATTTTTCTAGCTTTTAAGTGCTGTGACTACGGCCAGGGCATCTGTGAACAGGACTATCTGGCTTTCATTTCATTAGCCTGTCAGCATTGCTTCTGCTGCAGCCCTCAGTGCCTCTGCCTCCACTCTGAAATTGCTTGAGTATTTTCCAGTTGCCACTGACTGTTATTTTTCTACCATTTGGTAGGCTCAGGAATACCCCTGCCCCTCCATTCTGTGTTGTGTTTGTTACAGAACCGTCGGTGTATGCATGGATCCAGTCCGTGCTTGGGTAGTTTTTCGTTATGTACTTCAGGGTTATGTCTCTTCTTTCTTTTTCAGTCTGGCTGTTCTTGTTTCCAATACCTGGTATATTTTCTGCCACCATCGGAAATATATGCTGCTTCCAGGTAGGTTTTCGTACAGTAGGGATGGGCTTTGGTGTTGTTAATGTGTTTATAGGGTCTTCGTTCATCTTTGCTTTGGCTATTTCTGCAAAGTTTCTCCGCTTTAGTTTCCCATTACCAAATCTATTTAGTCTCTGGTGCATTGGATGGTCTGTCAGTCTTCTGAGTTTCTCTGCTTGCTGCTGGGCTCTGCAGTCTCTTCTGTGGGTCATGGATTGCAGATTTGTAATCTTTTCAAGTTCTACAATTGGCGATGACTTCATGCCTCCTGTTATAACTCTCATGGCTTGGTTTTGAAGTTTGCTAATTTTGTCAAAGTTCGGCTTTGCTGCTGTTGTCCATGCCGCAATGCCATACTCGAGAACTGGTCTCATTCTTCCAGTGTACAGTTTCTTTAGTATACTTCCGTCTGCTCCCCAGCTTGTGCCAGCAAGTTTCCTCATGATTTCCATTCTTTGTCTGGCTCTCATTCGGTTTCTCTCGATCTGACTTTTCCATGTCATGCGCCGATCAAATGTGACTCCCAGATAGTTTGGGTTATCGTTTGGCCGCAGATATTTGCCGTTAAGACTTATTTTGGGGTTTGTTTGAAAGCGAGAATATCGTACATGTTGTTTTTTCCTCATTTATTTTGACCAGCTATGAGTTCGCCCACTCCTCCAGCAATGTAAGGGCCTGCTGTTCTGTTTTTTGAGGTAGTGGCTGATCCATCTGTACATTTTCCCACAAACTTCACTTCTTCTTAGCTTGACTTTAAGTGCCTCTTTCCACACCTTGTCGAATGCCTTCTCTAAATCCACCCAAACTGCCACTGTATGCTTTTTCTCCTGGTAGGCATCCTCTATTTCCTGGGCTATGAGAGTGATCTGGTCCTCAGTGGATCTGTGCTGTCTAAAGCCTACTTGCTGTGGAATTAGTATGTGTTTTTCTTCCAGATGCCACATCAGTCTGGTGTTTATCATACGCTCCATCAGTTTGCCTACACAGCTCAGTAGACTGATAGGCCTGTATCCATTTGGATCTGCTCTTACTTTCTCTTTCTTTGGTACTGGTATAATTACAGCATCTTTCCATGCCTGCGGTACAATTCCCCTTTTCCAGCTTTGGTTCAGGACTGATAGTAACTTCTTAGTTGCTATTTGGCCCAGCCCCATCAGCATTTCGTTTGTTACCCCACCTTTTCCGGGCGATTTCTTTTTCTTTAAGGTTCTCATGGCCTCTTCCATTTCATTCATTGTTAGTTTTGTCATCATGTGCTCCTCTGGTGCCATATTGATATTGTCGTGGCTCTTTTGTTCTTCCCTAATGTCTGTATGCCTATCTGTAGGAACATCAGTGTGGTTTGCTCTGGCATAATGTTCAACAAAGGCGTTTGCTGCTTTTTTTCCAGTGAGCACGTTGTCGCCCTGCTTGATGGTAATTTGTTTGTTTGATGGAGTTTCGTCATTCATGGCTCTGACTAACTTCCATAGTTTGTTCCCTTCTTTATCTAAATTGAGGCTTTCTGTTTTGGTTTTCCAGCTGTCTCTTGTTATTTGGTTTAGTGTTCTTTTGTATTTCGCCGTTAAACCTGGACAAAGACGGGAACAAGCTATGGAAGCTAGTCAGAGCCATGAACGACGAAACCCCGTCAAATAAACAAATTACCATCAAGCAGGGCGAGAACTTGATCACTGGTAAGAAAGCCGCAAACGCCTTTGTCGATCACTATGCCAGAGCAAACCACATCGAGGTCCCTGCAGATAAGCATACAGACATTAGCGAAGAGCTAAAGGGGCACGACAACATCAATATGGCACCTGAAGAGCACATGATGGCCAAATTAACAATGCGCGAAATGGAAGAAGCTATGAAAACATTAAAGAAAAGGAAATCTCCCGGAAAAGACGGGATAACAAACGAAATGCTGATGGGGCTGGGCCAAACAGCGAAGAGGAAACTGCTATCGGTCCTGAACCAAAGCTGGAAAAGGGGAATTGTACCCCAGGCATGGAAAGACGCAATACTGGTACCAGTACCAAAAACAGGAAAGGATAAAACAGATCCAAATGGATACAGGCCCATCAGCCTACTGAGCTGTGTCGGCAAGCTGATGGAACGGATGATAAACACCAGACTTATGTGGCATCTGGAAGAAAAACGAATACTAATTCCACAGCAAGCCGGCTTTAGACAGCACAGATCCACTGAGGACCAGGTCATCCTCATAGCCCAGGAGATAGAAGATGCCTACCAGGCACAGAAACACACAGTAGCTGTTTGGGTGGATCTGGAAAAGGCATTTGACAAAGTCTGAAAAGACGGACTTAAGAGTCAAGCTAAGAAGAAGTGATGTTTTTGGGAAAATGTACAAATGGATCAACCACTACCCCAAACAAAGAACGGCCAGAGTCCAAGTACAAGGGCAGATGAGCAAAAAGGTGACACTCTAGCAGGGAGTACCCCAAGGGGGAGTACTGTCACCCACACTCTTCCTGGTATATATAAACAATATTACAGAGAATATACCAAGAAGAGTCCATAGCTCAATGTTTGCAGACGATCTGGCTATGTGGACCTCTGAAAAGAATCTCACCATAGCAAGAAATCGGATGCAGACAGCCCTAACATCGCTGGAAGAGTGGGCGAACTCATGGCTGGTCAAAATAAACGAGGAGAAAACCACATGCACAACATTCTCGCTTTCATTAAAACCCCAAAATACCAAATTAAGTCTAAATGGCAAATTCCTGCAGCCAAACGACAACCCAACCTATCTGGGAGTCACATTTGATCGGTGCATGACATGGAAAAGTCAGATTGAGGGAAACCGAATGAAAGCCAGAGAAAGAATGGCAATCATGAGGAAACTTGCTGGCACAAGCTGGGGAGCAGACCAAGGCATACTAAAGAAACTGTACACTGGAAGAGTGAGACCAGTTCTTCAGTATGGCATTGCGGCATGGACAACAGCAGCAAAGGCGAACTTCGATAAAGTTAGCAAACTTCAAAACCAAGCCATGAGAATTATAACAGGTGGCATGAAGTCAACGCCAATTATAGAACTTGAAAAGATTACAAAACTGCAATCCATGACCGATAGAAGAGACTGCAGAGCCCAGCTGCAGTCAGAGAAACTCCGAAGACTGATCGACCATCCAATGCACCAGAGACTAAACAATTTGGGAAATGGGAAACTAAAGCGGAGAAACTTTGCAGAAATAGCCAAAGCAAAGATGCACGAAGATCCCATAAACGCACTAACACCACCAAAACCCATCACTACTGTACGAAAACCTACCTGGAGGCAGGATATATTTCCAGAGGTGGTAGAAAATATACCAGGTATTGGAAACAAAAACTGCCAGACTGAAAAAGAAAGGAGAGATACTACCCTAAGCTTTATATCGAAAAGCTACCCAAGCATGGACTGGAACCATGCATACACCGACGGTTCTGTAACAAACACTACACAGAACGGAGGGGCAGGAGCATTTCTGAACCTACCAAATGGCAGAAAAATAACACTGTCATTCGCTACTGGTAAGTACACAAGCAATTTCAGAGCGGAGGCAGAGGCACTGAGGGCGGCAGTGGAAGAAATGGTGACACACAGTGAAAATGAAAGCCATATAGTCCTGCTTACAGATGCTCTCGCCGTAGTCACAGCGCTAAAAAGCCAGAAAAATACTGAGCTTAATGACTTAAGAGCAGCACTCTGCAAACTGTTCCAGCAGTCCACACCAAAAAGGGTAGTGGTACAGTGGGTCCCATCACACTGCAACATCCAAGGCAACGAGGAGGCAGACAGACTGGCAAAAGAAGGTGCAAGACTACCACAAACAGATACTAGTATGACGTACGAAGAGTCAAAACGGCTTATCAAAGCCAGATACATGACCAAATGGGAAACCGAACATACTGGTTACACCAAAAACGATGCCTATTACCAGTTGAACCGAAGAGAGCAGGTCGTTGTCTTCAGACTTCGCACTGGCCACAATAGACTGAGGTACCACCTATTGAACAAATTGAAGATAGGGTGTACCGACGAATGCCCGTGCGGTACTGGTAAAATGACCGCTGAACATCTGCTGAGAACTGCCCGACATACGAGGATCAGAGAGAGCAGATGTGGCCATCACCAGTGGAACTGCAAGACAAGCTCTATGGCAGTGGCGACAGCCTCAGGATGACCGCCGCTTTTTTCGAAAAAATAATGGTTACTGTCTGACTGCGTACGAAGAAGAAGAAGTATTTCGCCATGATGGCTTTGAGGGCGATATTTGCCTCCATAGATTGTTCTCTCTCTGCCATGTTCCTAGCATTTGAGACTTCGTCTTCCGCTTTCTGCAATTCATCGTTCCAATATAGCTTGTAGTTTTTCCTTGCCCCTCTTGGGATGGTTTCGGTGGCTGCTTGCATTATTGCTTTGCTTAGGCTTTCCACCATGGGTTTCATATTGTTATTTCGTGTGTTGATGGTTTCACACAGCCCATCTGTCAGGATTGCAAATCTGCCCCAGTCGGCTCGTTTATAGTTCCAACGTGGGAGCGGTTTTATTTCCTGTGGGCCTACTTCCATAATCTGCTATATTTGCTGGTTATTTGTTACATCTGCTTGTCTGTTATGTTGGCCTATCATCTGCTATGTTTGCTGCTCATCTGTTATATCTGTTTGTCTTCTGTTCTGTTATGTCTAATGGTCATCTGTTATATCTGCTTGTCCTCTGTTATATCTGCTTGTCATCTGTTATATCTGCTTGTCATCTGCAGGTCAAGACTTTAATGAAAGGCAACGAGGTCAGTCAGGACCAGATGATGCAGTACGACATCCGACAGAAGGCTCTCAAACTGACTGCTAACTCCATGTATGGCTGTCTCGGGTTCACCTTCTCTCGGTTTTATGCCAAACCACTGGCAGCCCTGGTAACAGGCAAGGGCAGAGAGGTGAGATTTGTAGTGGGTGTGTCGGCACTAGCACGTCATGTCTCATACGTGTTGTTAATTATTGTGGGAGTTATTATTTTTTTGTTTTGCATTCGCATTATTACTTTATTCCCCAAGACTATATTTTTATTGTATGCATTTTATGTAAGGGTCTGTTTTCCCAGGGTAACGGCCGGTGCTGTGGTTGGGGAGCGAAACCAGCACCTTCAGATTGTGAGCCGAGTTACTTAACCACTAGACCACGGTGCCCTTATTGTAGGAGTCATGATGGAGAGAAGACCAGGCAATGATCATCATCAGCAAGTTATTCAGTTCTGGGACTGATTTGCAAGCTCAGGATTCTGTCTTTCCATTTCGGCCTGTCATCTGCTGCAAGCTCAGGATTCTGTCTTTCCATTTCTGCCTGTCAACTGAGGTCGTCTTCAGCTCAACATAAGTTTTCACGGCCATAGTACTATTTCGTCTCACTGCTATGTCTGACCTATTTCCTCCTACTCCTACTCCTACTCATTTCTCTGTATATCTCTGCTTCTCTTTTACTATCTCTCTCTGTCTGTCACTCCCACTCTGTCTTCTTCCTCTGTGTTCATTTTAAAAAGGACGTTTGTCACACTGTGTTGTAGTTCACAGCGAGGCTGTGATAACTAAACCTTTCAACCCAACCTAAGATTTCATGACATGTTTTAGACGGGTTTGCCTTTTCTTTTCGATACCTAATTTCTTGGCCGGGCCGCATGGTTGCAGTCTGTTTCCAGGACCGCCACTTGGAGGCGGAATATGGGTCACTGACCCTGATGCAAGCTGCCAGCTATGAGTTTCTGACTACTGTCAGCTGATTCGCTGCTGCAACTTCATCCCCATTCTCTGTCTTTCTCTTTGTCTCTCTTACTTTCTCTTTCATTCACTCTCACTTCACTTGCTATCTCTTTCTGCTACTCTCACTCTTGTCTTCCTTTCTGTCTCTCTACCTCTCTCACTTTCTCTATCACTCACTATCTCACAATTCCTAACTTGATGTACTCCCTGACAGCTCTCAACAAAACAAATGGTCATTCAGTGGTTCCCATCCTCCTGCAATATCGCAGACAATGAAGCTGCAGACAGACTAGGAACGTGTGGAGGAGCTTCCCAATAAACAGACCAGAGAATCATGTATACATGCCAACTCCAGGAGATAGTTCGCGAATGAACTTCCCACTCCTACTTTCAAAAAGAGAACTCTTGGGATTTAGCCAAAAAGAGCAAGTCATCATATACAGACTGAGAACTGGACATAATAGACTCAGAGGGGTGATCTTTACAACAAAATGAGGATTGGGACAGATGATAGATAACTCAAATGAAACACACTTAGTAGGAGTCAGATGCAAAAGACGAATCCATCTTGTTGGCCCAGAAGATAAATAGATATATATATATATATATATATGTGTGTGTGTGTGTGTATATGTATGTATATATATGTAAACATATATGTATATATATATATATGTATGTATTGTGTGTGTGTGTATATTATATATATATATATATATTGTGTATGTGTGTGTGTGTATATATATATATATATGTATATTAAGCATAAGGACACCACTGCAGATGGCTCTTTACAGGAAGCATACACCAAGACGCATTGGAAGCCATTGCTGTAGTGGTTTGTATCAACAATCTGTTTTCCATGACGATGATATTAGCCTCGTGCACAACCAGCTTTAGCTACCATTTATGTCATTCTTGAAAGGTTACAGTCACCCTATTCATGTCAACTTGGGTACCACTCAGAATCTGGAATCTGTAGACTTTGAAATTGTGAAGTAGTGTGACAGTCTGACCTGTAAAAGATTGTTGATAAATCTCCAACAATCCTAGAGTTCTGCCAGTACTGTATACAAGTTTGGATTGTATATGATTGTTAGTAAATCTAAATTTCTTGAGTCCTGATAAATGATTGTTGGTAAATCTCCTATATTTCTTGAGCCCTGGCAATGCTATTTGACAAGATTGGTTTGTAAATGATTGCTGGTAAATTGCCTACATTTCTTGAGCTCTGGTAATGTTGGTGTACAGTTGGGTTTGTAAATTATTGTTAGTTTTTCTTCTTCCTCTTTGCGTTCCGGATCTTTTGGTCATGCTACATCTGTAGGCCAGTCGTTATGATGAAGTCTGTAGTCTTCACCAGGTCAGAGTGGCTGCCCCACAGTTTTTATCTCAGCTCCGCAACATCTCGCCACGTCTGGTATCTCATTTCCCCATAGAGTGGGCATTCCTGTAGAATGTGTTCAGGATTCTGGCCTCCTGTTCCACATGGGCACACATCAGTGTGTGAGATCTTCAGTCGGTATAGATGTTCTAGTAGTCTGCATTATGTAGTTCTCAGACGAAATAAGGTAGTTTGTTGATTTCTTTTGAGTTGGTGAATTGGGTCTGGTGTACTGCTTATGTTTCTGTCTTCTCTCCATTGGTGTATATACTGATCTCTTATGATGTTCTTGATCTCTCTGTAATTATTGTTAGTAAATCTCCTACATTTCTTGAGCTCTGACAATACTTTTTTATTCTCCAGATTCTGATGAAGACCAAGGATTTGGTGCAAAAGGTATGGCAGTTCTATCATACTTATGTCAAGTTTCCAATATTTACACTTTTTTCTAGTCATGTGGTACTGTTTCATTACAGCTGAAATTTTCAGCCAGGGGAACAGCCAAAATATGAAACGAGCCATGTCGGGAGGACAGGTAGCCTGACAAACCAGAGGAATGTTGTTTTTGGCCAAGAAAGTCTGAACCAGAGGCGAAGAATGGGCTGATGAATCATGATGGAGCTGCCAAGTTTCTGTTGTCCACAGGTACGGTCGTTTGTGCTGAACAGCTTCGTAGAGGCGACGAATGACCTACAGGTAGCACTCTTTAGTACCTTGTGGTGTGTACCCATGATGCACACCCCACAGGATTTTTGTCTGTACCCGAGGCTGAAAATTCCACTGAAAGGGACCCGATTTGAATCATGATAAGATATGTGGAATGCGACGACCCAGCTGTACTCTATTCCGAAAGAGGCCTTTCTGAAATTCTTATAACGATGGCGGAATCGCTGAGAGAAGTGTGGGGAGTCCAGAGGAGAACACTTGGAAAGGGATTAGGGTTTTAAACTTCCATGTGAGTAATTGTATTTTCCGGCCCAAAGGTCCAAGACTTTTAGAAACACATAGCGCGCCATTTTGATCTAAAATAAAATGTTATTCTCTCCGGTTTTCAAAAACACAAAAATTTTAATTTCATGCAAAATTAGCTCATGTTGTATGCATTAGGGTCTTGGGGCATAGAAATTTGGTATAGTTTGTTTGACTGGGTTAGGGTGTAAAGAGTTAAAACTCCTAAAGATAGAATGGCTTCCATCTCATTACAGTTGAACCTTGATGTTATTTATGGAGACACAGACTCCATTATGATCAACACCAACAGCACCGACCTTGACCAAGTCTACAAACTTGGAAATAAGGTGAGTATCTTGTGGTTTCTGTATCTAATTGTAGGACATCTTATTAGTTGTTAGACAAGCATTTCATTCCTATAGCCATCATCAATATGTAGCATGACAAATGCTGTTTATTGTACTGTTTCTACTGGGTGTGTTCAAATGAAATTGGACTAAACTGCAACAAGTAAACATACATATGATGACGTCACTTCTGGTGTAAATAGCACATACCAGCCATCAAGTTTGCAAAATTTTATTATTCTCATAGTTTTCCCGGCAGACCGTTGAAAACATGGCGGGTGTGATACGAAATCCGTCCAGAGTTGATCAACGAGCGATGATTCGGTTTCTAACAGCTGAAAGATGTTGAAAGGTTGACATTCATATCAGTATGTAGGCAGTGTATGGTGACAAAAGTGTATTGAAGACAACAGTGAAGAACTCAACAACGATGTTTAACCTTAAATTATTGTTATGGACGGAGACCCTACTAATAGCCATTTTTTAATGCTGAATGCGCCACATTCATCTACACAGGTTTTTTGCCCGTAAAAGTATTGTATGGTAGATTACAGGTGGATTTTAAACGATTTATCTTCTTATTATGCGAATTGGAGCCAGCCATCTTTTTGAGAAAGATGAAGTAGGTTGTTGGTAAAGATTTTTATCGGGTAGATCTGTTTATTTTGTTTGTTTAGATGTAATAACTACGTTTGATTTGAATACTCACAGTTGTGTCAATATTATAAACACAGTATCTATACATTGTTGAGGTTTCCATGGATTTCTATCGGACCAACTAGGCCTAGCGGTCGAGTCCAAATATTTTCTTTTCAATCAGTTTTCATCTTCTTGTATCTCAGAAACTAACAAACAAACACACAACAAAAACTCCAATAAGTTCATATTCATTTATGTCTCTACAAACAAGAAAATCATATTTATTGACCAACAAATAGAAGAGTTAAAAGCTTTGAAAGTCAACTACAATAGCGAAGAGTTAAAAGCTTTGAAAGTCAACTACAATAGCGAAAAATTAAGTTGCAAAAATTTTCACTAAATTTGTGCAACATAGTAAAAGTTAAAGAAGGACACGAGTTAACACAACAATAAGTGCCTGACCTGGTCTCGGCAGATTTTTCGTTAACTCACAGCCATTTTCAAACATTGTTGTAAAGTTCTTCACTGTTGTCTTCAACACACTTTTGTCACCAGGTGTATCACACCTGCCATGTTTTCAACGGTCTGCTGAGGAAACTATGAGTCAGAGTCTAATAAAATTTTGCAAACTTGATGTTTCGAATGTGCTGTTTACACCAGAAGTGATGTCATCATACGCATCGTACGTGTGTTCACTTGTTGCAGTTTAGTCCATTTTATTTGAACGTGCCTTGAATAATGGTCCGATTTCTATATTTTTATATTCTCATGGACTCCTGACATTGGCCATTTTATAGTGCAGCCTAATTTGGTAAAATTGTGCTGCACTTCATATGTCAAATAATTTTATTAAAAATAAAATAAATTGACAAAGACGCTGAGCAGCACATGAGCTGCAGCGACCCATCACTGTAGCAGAATGTAGCCCAGAGAACAGAATGCGTTGTGTCGTGGTTTACAGCTTGACTGCGATATCTGCACCTTTCGGTCCAACACAACCGATTTCAGCAGTTATTTTTTAGTACTGGATGGCCCTCCATCTTCGATCCCTTCTACTGAGCCAGTCTGCTCTGTTGCAGCTTGTTATCCAGGGTCACCGCGTGGAGGTGTAGAAGGGTCTTGGCAGCTCTGGTTTGCTGGCCCTGACACTAGCAGTCGGCTATGGGTCGCTGACCGCTGCAGTTCATGTGCTGCTCAGCATCTTGATCCAAAGATGACAATTGAGAAACTGAAAAAAAAATTTCGATCCACAACCTGTAGTATTTCTGACAGATGCAAATCAGCACTTCAAGAATTATGATCCAGGAAACTGCCAGAAGTACAGGCTCTACTTTCTGAACTCAGCAAGATTGTCATACAGTGGATACAGTCTCATTGTGGAATACCAATAAACGCAAGTGCAGATAGACTTGGCAATGGAGGATTCTTCAGACGAGCAACCTGTTATACCAGATACATACCAACAGTATAAAATATGATAAAACCAATCGGAGAGTCACAAACCATTACCATAATATAAATAGACAAGAGTAAATTGCTGGGCCTCAGAACAGGACACAGCCGACTCATCAGCAACATGTACACAAAATTGAAGAATGGCAACTCAGCCATGTGTACATGCGCACAGACATCACAGACTGCAGAGCATATACTGCATAACTGCCCCGATTATGATATTCTGAGGAAAAACCCACAGACTCAAAAGTGAAACCTAATATACCTATATGGGAACCACAAAAGACTGAAGTTTATACAAGAAACAACATTGCAGGCATATTTTCAAGTGAGCGAAAGAAGAAATAATTTCATTGAGTTAAAATTACAATCTAAAGACACACGTTTAACCTTTAGCACGCTACATAATTTATGAAAAAAATTTGACCTAATTAATTTTCTTAATTAGTCGCTGTGGTAGTCGTCTTTCAAAATTTGTAACTTTTATGTTTGTTTGTCAATAAATATGATTTTCTGGCGTGTAGATACACAATAGCATAATGAACATGTGGGTGTTATTGTTTTTGTTGTATGTTTGTTAGTTTTTGAGATTTAAAAAGATGAACTTGAAAATCTCGGGAAAAATTTGGACTCGACCACTAGGCCTAGTCGCTTCGATAGAAAACCATGGAAACCACAACAACGTATCGATACTGTGTTTACAATATCGCCACAACTGTTAGTTTCAATTGAAACGTAGTTCTTTCATTTAAACAAACAAAATAAACAGATCTACGCGATAAAAATCTTTCTCAACAACCTACTTCCCCTTTCGCAAAAGTCAGCTTGCTCCAAACGGCGTATACAAAATTAAAACTGTTCAAAAGCCATTTGTAATCGAACACACGATACTTTAACCGGCAAAATATTGTGTATATATGGAGGGCGTAGTCAGCAGTAAAAAATGGCTGTCAGGAGTGACTCCGTTCAAAAAAAAAAATTTTTTTTTCCGCACACCGTTTTTGTAGGCCGAGCTGGTTAGAAGAGACAGGACAAGGGCATGCTAAAGGTTAAATTATTTATGACATGAAGCATTCATAATAAACATATATATTAGTATGAAACAGTCAATGGTATTATGGAGACAAAGATTTGATCCAACAGTTTTTGTAATAAGGCTGCATGTGCAATTCTCTTTGTTAATGTCCTTCGATAGCATTACCACAATTTAATTTGTCAGAGTTCCAGTTAAAGTCTGAATAGGACAGGAATTGTAATTCAGATACATGATCATTGGTCTAATAAATCATTTCTTGGGTATGGAAGTCCCAAATTTTGTCGCACAGAAACGCCTTTAGAAATTCACCCCATTTGTAAGTACGGACCTGATAGAAATAGCTAACTATTAAATTAAACTTGCCCATGCGCCGCATCATCAGCTAAAATATAGGTAATTTTAAAACATCAAACTGTGCAAACTAAATGACGGAACATAACACGTGTTAGAATTTGAATTTTTTTGCGCCATTTTGTGACTGGTCGAATGAAGCTGTAAAGAGTTCATTGATAATAAAATTAAATGTTTTATCTTCATTCCTCAATTTTTCACAGGTCAAAGCGGAAGTCAACAAGCTGTATCGTCTGCTGGAGATTGACATCGACGGAGTCTATAAATCCATGTTGCTGCTGAAGAAGAAAAAGTATGCAGCCCTGTCTATCTCCCGTTCAGCAGACGGGCAAGTCATCACTAGTCAGGAACTGAAGGGGTTGGACATCGTCAGAAGGGACTGGTGTGACCTGGCTAAAGATGCTGGACAGTAGGTTAAATTTGTACTTTTGTCATAAATTATTCTATTTTATATGTGTAACGAAGTGCTTAGTGACACGGCTCACAAACCAAACTTGCATGTGTTCATATTCATTGATCAGAAAGGTATCCCAAAGGGAAGTAAACTCATTTTTTAAATGGTTGCATAAGTCAGATGTGCTAGGGCTTCTTCTTTCTTCTTTTCGCTTATTATTTTATGCTTTTCAGCGTCAGGTTATGAAGATATCTCTAGAAAGAGCCGCCTGTGTGCCTCATGCACAGTGGCATTCACCATCTCAGATATTTCTGTAAGTCACCTTTTTCATGGTCTGTCGTTTGGCTTTGAATCTGTTCTATCTAAAAAGCATTGCTTGTTGTGGGGTGCTGTGTGGTGGTAGGCCTGTTACGTGGCCAAACCATTTTAGTTGCTGTCTTTTGATGTAGTCTAATACTGGGGTTGTTCCCACTAGTCTCCTGATGTCATCATTTCTAATTATGTCTTTCCTTGTTACGCCCAATATTTTTTGCAGGAATTTCATTTCTGCTGTTACGATGTGTTGTTTCTCATTTGATGTTAGTGTCCAGTTTTGACATTGAAAACATACTGTCTGGATGAAAATCGTGTTGTATTTAGATTGTAATTTTAAAAATAATTTTGTGTGTGTGTCTAGAGAAATATTAAAGACACCACCGGCCTTTAATGGTCACTGACCAAATCTCTAATAAGAAGCTTAGTTTTAATACATTTTTTATTTTTAAAATAAAAACACAAGAGTTGCACTTCTTGTCTTTAATGACAAAAACTGAGTAAATTAGGTCAGGCAGTTAAAGCTTATCTTAACCCTGGCACAGCCAAGAGTTACAAATTTTGTGAGAAATGCCTGTAGTCGTTTGATGTGCGAAAATGCATATATAACCAACTGTAACCTTGACATTCAGGTTTGTTGTGAGCCAGATCCTGTCAGGGGAGGGGAGAGAGACCATAGTAGAGAACATCCATGCTAAACTACAGGAAGTTGCTGAAAAGGTCACCAGCGGGGAGGTGCCTGTTCCACTCTTTCATATCACCAAGGTAGGCCATTATAGTGGAATAAACATCTAGAAGATTACTTCTAGCAGATTCATGTGTGCTCCATCTATTTTAGCAAGGGGTATAGTTACTGGCAGTTTCTGCTTCTTGCTAGTTGTTCACACTCACGTGTCCTTGCATACGTTCCCCACGCTTGACCTACTTTTGATTTAATACTCCTGCAGTCTTTGTATTGTTGATTCATTTATTGCATACAGCAGATGGTCATCATCCAGCAGATAATTATAATACAAAAAAGAGTGACAAAGCTGATAGTGGGATTCCAGAATTGCAGTTATGAGGAAAGACTCCAAAAAACCGGCCTTCAGGGTCTAGAAGAGAGAAGAATTCTTGGTGACTTAATACAGGTTTATAAGATGATCAGAGGAATGGATAAATTAGACGAAAACCCTGCTGAAGACGGATGTGTCAGACCGAAAGGTGCAAATATCGCAGCCAAGCTGTAAACTAGCGACACAACGCATTCCGTTCTCCAGACTACATCTTGCTACTTGCAAAGTCCTGTTCAGGGCTTGGTAGACGGAGATTGAGAATGAACACAGAAGAAGAGAAGGAGACCACAACAGGTTTTTTAAAAATACAACCACCCACAAGAACAAGAGGGCATAGCTACAAATTAACTAAATAGAGGTCCAGATTAGATATTAGGAAATATTTTTTCAGTCAGAGAGTTGTGAATGCTTGGATTGCATTGCCACGGGAGGTAATGGAGGCAGGGACAGTTCTTGCATTTAAGAATATATTGGATGCGCATAGCTTTTAGAGGAAAGTGATGTAAATAAAACTGCTTGTATACAGGCTCTGCAGAGTCTTCTAAACCAGTATAAAGAAGTTAAGTCTAGCAGGATTTTACATTATCCATTTATAATGTCCCCACACTGGATGTTTTTTGAACCAACAGTATCTTCATTGCCATGTACCTCAATTTGGGGATCAAGATGCTGTGCAGCACTTAAGCTGCAGCTGTCAACGAACCAAATCTGCCAAGACTCTTCTACGCCTCCATTCGGTGATCCTGGATAACAGAGCAGACAGGCTAAGGAGAAGGTATCGAAGAGGGAAGGCTAACCCTCTACTAAAAAATACCTACTGAAGTCAGATGTGCCGGACCGAAAGTCAAGCTGTAAACTACAACACACCCAGGATATTGAGGACGAAGAAGAAGAATATACGTCAATTTGACAAGGACAATAGGTCTGACCTGCACAAGTTCCTAGGTTTTAAATTTCTGTCTGCTATCAGCTCATTCATTGCCATAAACCCCAGCATGACCTGAACATAGCCAGACTAGGACCTAAAGGTTTGAAGCCTCTAAAGTCTGCTATCAGCTTTTTCATTGCCATAAACCTCAACTTGGCATGAACATAATCACACAGGAACCTAGAGGTTTGAGGCCTCTAATTGTTTAAAGACAGGGTCAGATTAGATATTAGGAAATATTTGTTTATTCAGAGAGTGGTAAATGCTTGAAATACATTGCCAAAAGAAATAGTAGAAGCAGGGTCAATTAATGCATAAAAAAATAGATTGAATGCACACTATTATTTTTAGATCGTGAAGTAAAGGAAATAGGTTTTATACTGATTCTGCTGTCTTCTAAACAAGTATAAGCGTTATGTTAATTTAGAGAGCTACAGCTTAACTCTTTCCGAACCGATAGCCACTAAAGTGGCTCTCTAACGAAACCCTACAAGACCTTTATTCACTATAGTGGACAACAAGAATCTTTGTTTTGCAGAACAGCGATTCAGGTCTTTATGTGACCGGATACTTTACTGCTAAGACTAGACTAGTTCTCTTAGCAAAATTTTACCAAAACAAGCGCTCTGGTGGTGTAGCAAACCTGTTATTTCAATTAAAGTGTGTTCACTGCTTCTACTTTGATGCATTTTTCATATTGTTATTGATTTTGGAGCCATTGAGACAAAAGTACATAAGTTCAGTATTTATGGACATAAATGCATCAAATAAACTGGGTTTTGGAGAACTTAATTCTTGTGTATAAAATTGCCAGAAAAATGGGTAGCAACAAACCATGGACAAATTTAGGAGAGGTACTTCTTCGTACGCTGTCAGATGTCAACCTGTATTTTTTTTCGAAAAAAGCAACGGTCATCCTGAGGCTGTCGACACTGCCATAGAGCTTGTCTAGTGTTGCCACTGGTGATGGCCACATATGCTTTCTCTGATCCTCGTATGTCGGGCAGTTTTGCAGCAGATGTTCAGCGGTCATTTTCCCGGTACCACACGTGCATTCGTCTGTGCCACCTATCTTCAATTTATTGAATAGGTGGTACCTCAGTCTATTGTGGCCTGTGCGGAGTCTGAAGACCACGACCTGCTCTCTTCTGTTCAACTGGTAATAGGCATCGTTTTTTTGTGTAGCCAGTATGTTCTGTTTCCCATTTGGTCTTGTATCTGGCTCTAATAAGCCTTTTGGACTCTTCGTAGGTCACACAAGGATCTGGTTCGAGAGGTACAATATTTTGACATATAAATTATCTGCTTCTTAACATTTTTTTGGTTTTTAGCAACCTATTTTTTCTGCCAACTAATCAAATATCAACAATTTACTTATATGCTCATTTTCTGCCACCATTTCCCTTCCCAATGATATATCTCCTTCTTCTTCTTCGTACGCAGTCAGACAGTAACCATTATTTTTTCGAAAAAAGCGGCGGTCATCCTGAGGCTGTCGACACTGCCATAGAGCTTGTCTTGCAGTTCCACTGGTGATGGCCACATCTGCTCTCTCTGATCCTCGTATGTCGGGCAGTTCTGCAGCAGATGTTCAGCGGTCATTTTACCGGTACCGCACGGGCATTCGTCGGTACCACCTATCTTTAATTTGTTGAATAGGTGGTACAAATAGAAGATGCCTACCAGGCACAGAAACACACAGTAGCTGTTTGGGTGGATCTGGAAAAGGCATTTGACAAAGTCTGGAAAGACGGACTTAGAGTCAAGCTAAGAAGAAGTGATGTTTGTGGGAAAATGTACAAGTGGATCAACCACTACCTCAAACAAAGAACGGCCAGAGTCCAAGTACAAGGGCAGATGAGCAAGAAGGTGACACTCGAGCAGGGAGTACCCCAAGGGGGAGTACTGTCACCCACACTCTTCCTGGTATATATAAACGACATTACAGAGAATATACCAAGGAGAGTCCATAGCTCAATGTTTGCAGACGATCTGGCTATGTGGACCTCTGAAAAGAATGTCACCATAGCCAGAAATCGGATGCAGCAGGCCCTAACATCGCTGGAAGAGTGGGCGAACTCATGGCTGGTCAAAATAAACGAGGAGAAAACCACATGCACAATATTCTCGCTTTCAATAAAACCCCAAAATACCAAATTAAGTTTAAATGGCAAATTCCTGCAGCCAAACGACAACCCAACCTATCTGGGAGTCACATTTGATCGGCGCATGACATGGAAAAGTCAGATCGACAGAAACCGAATGAGAGCCAGAGAAAGAATGGCAATCATGAGGAAACTTGCTGGCACAAGCTGGGGAGCAGACGAAGGCATACTAAAGAAACTGTACACTGGAAGAGTGAGACCAGTTCTCGAGTATGGCATTGCGGCATGGACAACAGCAGCGAAGGCGAACTTCGATAAAGTTAGCAAACTTCAAATCCAAGCCATGAGAGTTATAACAGGAGGCATGAAGTCAACGCCAATTGTAGAACTTGAAAAGATTACAAAACTGCAATCCATGACCGATAGAAGAGACTGCAGAGCCCAGCTGCAGTCAGAGAAACTCCGAAGACTGACTGACCATCCAATTCACCGGAAACTAAAGCGGAGAAACTTTGCAGAAATAGCCAAAGCAAAGATGCACGAAGATCCCATAAATGCACTAACAACACCAAAACCCATCACTACTGTACGAAAACCTACCTGGAGGCAGGATATATTTCCAGAGGTGGTAGAAAATATACCAGGTATTGGAAACAAAAACTGCCAGACTGTAAAAGAAAGGAGAGATACTACCCTAAGCTTTATATCGAAAAGCTACCCAAGCATGGACTGGACCCATGCATACACCGACGGTTCTGTAACAAACACTACACAGAACGGAGGGGCAGGAGCATTCCTGAACCTACCAAATGGCAGACAAATAACACTGTCATTCGCTACTGGTAAGTACACAAGCAATTTCAGAGCGGAGGCAGAGGCACTGAGGGCGGCAGTGGAAGAAATGGTGACACACAATGAAAATGAAAGCCATATAGTCCTGCTTACAGATGCTCTCGCCGTAGTCACAGCGCTAAAAAGCCAGAAAAACACTGAGCTTAATGACTTAAGAGCAGCACTCTGCAAACTGTGCCAGCAGTCCGCACCAAAAAGGGTAGTGGTACAGTGGGTCCCATCACACTGCAACATCCAAGGCAACGAGGAGGCAGACAGACTGGCAAAAGAAGGTGCAAGACTACCACAAACAGATACTAGTATGACGTACGAAGAGTCAAAACGGCTTATCAAAGCCAGATACATGACCAAATGGGAAACCGAACATACTGGTTACACCAAAAACGATGCCTATTACCAGTTGAACCGAAGAGAGCAGGTCGTTGTCTTCAGACTTCGCACTGGCCACAACAGACTGAGGTACCACCTATTCAACAAATTGAAGATAGGTGGTACCGACGAATGCCCGTGCGGTACTGGTAAAATGACCGCTGAACATCTGCTGCAGAACTGCCCGACATACGAGGATCAGAGAGAGCAGATGTGGCCATCACCAGTGGAACTGCAAGACAAGCTCTATGGCAGTGGCGACAGCCTTAGGATGACCGCCGCTTTTTTCAAAAAAATAATGGTTACTGTCTGACTGCGTACGAAGAAGAAGAAGAATAGGTGGTACCTCAGTCTATTGTGGCCAGTGCGAAGTCTGAAGACAACGACCTGCTCTCTTCTGTTCAACTGGTAATAGGCATCGTTTTTGGTGTAACCAGTATGTTCGGTTTCCCATTTGGTCATGTATCTGGCTTTGATAAGCCGTTTTGACTCTTCGTACGTCATACTAGTATCTGTTTGTGGTAGTCTTGCACCTTCTTTTGCCAGTCTGTCTGCCTCCTCGTTGCCTTGGATGTTGCAGTGTGATGGGACCCACTGTACCACTACCCTTTTTGGTGCGGACTGCTGGCACAGTTTGCAGAGTGCTGCTCTTAAGTCATTAAGCTCAGTGTTTTTCTGGCTTTTTAGCGCTGTGACTACGGCGAGAGCATCTGTAAGCAGGACTATATGGCTTTAGTTTTCTTTGTGTGTCACCATTTCTTCCACTGCCGCCCTCAGTGCCTCTGCCTCCGCTCTGAAATTGCTTGTGTACTTACCAATGATATATAATATTAATTAGTAATATGTTTTTCTTTATAATGGTGCGAAGTAGTAACATAAATAAAAGGGCATGCAGTGATTTTTTTCCAAAAATGAATTTGGTCCAAACCTAAAAACAATCAAGTTCAGAAAAAAAATTCATTTGTGCACACATATCAGAGTGAAAAAAGTGAGAACAGAATTAATTGTGCCACATCATAAGCAAGTGCTATGATACAGGCTTCCTGTAAGGTCGTGGCGATCTGTTCTGATAAAAGTATGCTTCAGATGGAGCCAAAGCAGGAATATTTTACAGCGATATCGGAGAAAATAACATCTCATTTCATTGGCTACTCTCTCTGCAGCAACTAACCAAGAACCCAGAAGATTACCCAGACAAGAAAAGCTTACCCCATGTACAGGTGGCCATGAGATTCAACTCCAAGGGTGGGAAAAAGATGAAAGCTGGTGATACTGTGCCCTACATCATTTGTGAGGTACTTACAGGATGTCTTGCTTGTAGTCATGGGGACAGTCTTACATTATTGTGAAGTACTTACATAATGTCTTGTATGTGGTCAGGGGACACTATCTTACATTATTTGTGAGGTACTTACAGAAAGTCTTGTATGTGGCCAGGGAGACAGTCTTACATCGCCGTGAGGTACTTACAGAATATCTAGTATGTGGTCAGGGGGATACTATCTTAAATATTTTTTGAGGCACATTCATAATGTGTTGTTTGTAGTCAGGGGGACACTATCTTACATCATTCTAAGGAACGTACAGAATGTCTTGTATGTGGTCAGGGAATACTATCTTATTTCATTATGAAGTACTTCACAGAATGTCTTGTATGTGGTCAGGGGAAATTGTCTTACATCATTGTGAAGTACTTATAGAATGTCTTGTATGTGATCAGGGGAAATTGTCTTACATCATTATGAAGTACTTATAGAATGTCTTGTATGTGATCAGGGGACACTGTCTTACATCATTCCGAAGCACTTATAGAATGTCTTGTATGTGATTAGGGGGACACTTATCTTTTTTCAATGTGAAGTACTTACAGAATGTCTTGTTTGTGGTCAGGGGGACAATGTTGTACATAAATGTGAAGTACTTGCAGACATTATTATCAATAGCTAGCCGCTCTGGGACGCTAATTAATGCGTCTTACGTCATTTTTATATTGCATACATCCTTTTTTTTTTCTTTCTCCTTGGTCCATGTCTCAGCACCATAGCACATAGCAAGGGGCACAGTGGAATTGAAGAGCGAGGCTCTTAGGTTCTGGTCTTGGCAACCATCCAGGACCGTGTTAATAGACCAGAAGGCTGCCTAGCCAGCGCATCGACGTTTTGTCAATTCAGGTTCCAGGTTATTCTCTGTATTGAGAAGGAATCCAAGATAGATGTACTTGTTAACATCTAGAAACAATTAATAATAGCTGTCCATCGTTGTCGATGAGGACCGCCGACATCATCCTTGTCACAGATTTCCCTGTTGGGTGTGGGTGCGCATGTGGCTGAACAGGCCAATGCGGGC
The DNA here is from genome assembly GCA_036924085.1 of Ariolimax columbianus. Taxonomy (NCBI): domain Eukaryota; kingdom Metazoa; phylum Mollusca; class Gastropoda; order Stylommatophora; family Arionidae; genus Ariolimax; species Ariolimax columbianus. Next base: position 70,631,398 of record JAVGWX010000002.1, read on the forward strand.
ACGAAAACATCTGCTACATATCGGGTACACAAGGTTTGTAGAAATGGATGGTAGTTCCCGCTGCTCGGGATTTCACCGTCTTGCATCTGCTCTGGGCTTTCACAACACGGTTGTCTTCACTGGCAGCTACACCCGATTTGACTGCGCTTCTCCAGTCAGATCTGTTTTGCGCAAGACATTCCCAGGTGTCGATGTCTATCTGGCAACTTTTCAGTGAGTCCTTCAGACTGTCTTTAAAACGTTTCTTTGGGCGCCATCCCTCTCTCAGCTCGCCGTAGAGAAGCTTCTTTGGGAGCCGCTCGTCTGACATACGGACGAGGTATCCGGCCCATCCTAGTCGTGCTTTCTCTAGCAGTGCATGTATGCTGGGCATGTTAGCATTCGAGAGAACCTCGATGTCAGTGACACGATCTTGCCATCGGATGGGGAATATTCGCCTCAGGCAACCTGTGTGGAAGTGGTTTAACCTCCTTGCATGTTCAGAGTATACAGTCCAGCTTTCGCAAGCGTATAGTAGGGTTGGAATGATGGTTGCACGGTAGACTTTGAGTTTGGTCTTGACGCTGATGCCACAACGTGCCCAGACTATCGAGCGCATTCTACCAAAGGCTGTGCTAGCCTTTGCTATTCTGCTTGCCACCTCATCGTCTAGGCTGACAGATCTCGACAGCATGCTGCCCAGATATGTGAATTTGTCTACGGCATTCAGCGTCTGACTATAGTCTCTGGTTTTGTGTACGGCATGCCTCGTGCTGGTTGGTACATGACCTCTGTTTTTTTTGCATTTATGGTCAGGCCAACATTTTCGCATACGGCAGAGAACTGGTCCATTCCAACCTGCATGTTCAGTTCTGAGCTGCTCATTAGAGCGCAGTCGTCAGCAAATACAAGTTCCCTGATTATGTTGCCAGCCACTTTGGTTTTGGCCTTCATTCTTCTGGGATTGAGAAATTTGCCATCTGTGCGGTACTTTATGGGTATTCCAAGCTCCAGTGATCTGAAGGCGTCTGTCATCGTGGCCGCGAACATCATGCTGAACAAAGTTGGGGCGAGTACACATGCTTGTTTTTACTCCGTTTGATACTAGAAACGTTTTAGAGATTGCATCGCTGTCCAGTACACGAGCACACATGCCTTTGTGTAGCTGTTTCACCATTGTTATGAACTTGTTGGGGCAGCCAAACTTAACATTATTATTCACAGCCCTTCTCTGTTTACTGTATCAAATGCCTTTATCAAATCAATAAATGTGGTGTACAAGGCCTGATTTTGTTCTCGACACTTCTCTTGTACTTGGCGAGCGGCAAAAATCATGTCCACTGTTCCTCTTCCGGCTCTGAATCCACATTGGCTTTCTGGGAGGTGGTGGCTTTGTTCAAGGTGTTTGTTGAGCCTGTTTAGCAGTAAGCGCGCTAGGATACCATTTTAAAATATAGATAATTTTCGGGTGGGAAGTGAAAAAATGCTCTAGAAACAATACCCCTTTAAAATATACCAGAACGAAAGAAAGGAAAAGAACTACTATACAGTTGTTTGAAGTTACTTGTCCTGGGGATCTTCACTCTTGACTATTTTCTGACAAGGTGTTGTGGCTCTTCTTATATCCTGTGACTCACAGAAAAGGGCGAGTCTGGATACTCTTGGCTGCAGTGCAGAGCTAGACATTTCAGCAGGCTCATCTCATCACTACAGGGATCACAATGACGATTCCCACCTCGTTGGCCAGGCTGCTTTAACGCAGGATGTATCCAAGGGCATGCATGGATGTGGGGTGGTCTCTTGATCAACACGTTGCACCTGATGTTAGCTTTTCCGCCCAGCCCTACTGTACGAGTTGGTTTTCATAGAAATTTTGTTACGTGGTGGGAATTGGAATCATTTTTTTTAAATGTTGGAACATTCCCGCTCAAAATAAATTTAGATTTTTGTGACTTTGTACTTTAGGATGGTTCTACCATGTCAGCCACCCAAAGAGCTTACCATCCAGATGAGCTGGCGAAACAGGACAATTTGAAAATTGGTGAGCTGTTATAATTTCTGTATTTCAAAACCTTTCTTTTCTTAGGGGAGTGCATGTTTTCGAAAAATTCACTAACCTTTATTACACTAAAAAAAATTATGCCATTTACCCTGCCACTGAATTATTTTTAGCACTTCATGTTTTCTAGGTTGTTGATTTTGAAAGCCTGTATCTTTTTTATTTGATTGTCTATAGGTAGAATTTGTTTGTGTGTAGAGACATAAATATATAAAGAACTTGTTGATGTTACTGTCTTTGTGTGTGTGTGTGTGTGTTAGTTTCCAAGATACAAGAAGATCAAGGTGAAAATGAAAATAACAGTAATCTGGACCTTCAAAATTTAAAAAAATGTTCTCAACTTTCATGCTGATGGTTGTTATGCCCTGCCTCACTTGTCCTGGCAATGAATGGCCCTGCCAATCACTTTAGCCTGTCTCAGAAATAATGTACACATTTATCCAATTCACTTGTAAAATAATTTTAAAAGCTGAATGACTAACAGAATTCAACATTTTCTTTTGGAATGCAGATACAAGGTATTACCTGGCACATCAGATCCATCCAGTGGTTGCCAGATTGTGCGATCCCATCCAGGGTACAGACAGTGCTCACATAGCCGAATGTCTTGGTATGCAATTTGTATTCTTACTCTTCTCAATTCACTCCTTATTCTTTCTCAATCACTCTCTCTCTCTCTTCTATCTTTCTCTCTGTCTAATAATAATAATAATAATGTTCGCTTGGGTGTATGAGGCCCATAGCGTCGGTCGGCCTCGTCCAGTGCGAAGATGGAGGTTGCTATGTGCTGGAGCCACACTGTGCGGGGCGACCTCTGCTGCACCTCCAGCCGGTCGGGGGAATACTTTTGGTGTTGAGGAATGACTTGTGTAGCGTCTTGTTGGTCGGGGTTTCCTGTGCTGTGGGCCATCGGATGCCCAGGATAGGCCACTGGTTGTGCATTTGGAGGCCTCCCGTCTCGATATGTCAAGTTTCAGCAAGGTCCAGCTTTCTATCTCTGTATATTTTTCAATCACCTATATTTTTTTTTAAAACTATGCTCACCACAAACTACCACACACAGGCTTCTCTCTTCACTTACCATTTACATATGAAATGACCACATTTATTTCCTTCACAAGGGAAGAGGAGACTAACATCTGGTCAGGCAAAACCTACTGATCGGTCATGTTAGTCAAGGTCAGGTAAAATAAACTGGCCAAGATCCCCGCCTCACTTCCACGTAGGTCTACCTGGATAAGAGCTGTTTTTATGGCAGCCTGACTACCGAGGTGGGGAAATTAACATGATCCCGTAGTAGCGCCCAAAAGAGAAATCTTACCCGTTGTTGGCATTCAACAATTTAAATCACAAACATTGCGGTCTGTCTCTGGTTTCTCTCGTCACCATACAGTCTTAGTTGACCTGTACTTCTACAGACGTGGGTACCCTGTGCAGGTTCCAGCTCTGACGTGAGCTGAATGTGGCAGAGAAGAGGATTTGCTACTTAGCGGGCTAGGCTCATACAGCTTATTACTTTGCTGCATTGGGACAAGTGCCGCTGAGAGTGGTTAACTGATGTGCAAGTCCATCTTAATAGACTCAAACACTAGAGCAAAGTAGACCTCCAGTCTGTTAGGTGACATCAAATGCTGCTCTTAGCAAACCACTTAACCATGGCCGGTGTTGTGCCATGTCACACAGTCACCTCTTACGACATGCTCCCTGTGGAGCAGTAATGCTGTCCTTGTCACACAAAGACCTACATATAGTTTAACCATCAAATGATCACATATATTTCCCTTACAAGCATAACTGTTTATCCGTCTCCTCTACTCACCTTACAGTTTATCCATCATGTATTTTATCGCCTGGATTAAATAGAGCATTCGCGGGGACGGCGTGGCCTAGTGGTTAAGTGGTACGGCTCACAACCAGAAGGTGCTGGGTTCGATCCCCATCACAGCACCAGCCATTACCCCGGGGAAGCAAACCCTTAGAAAATGCAGGAGGAAGCAGACCCTTACATAAAATGCGTGCTGAAGTCGGATGCACTGGGCCGACAGGCGCAAAATAAAAACCACAGTGCAACGCACACCGCCTTGGGGAATAGAGAAATAAGGCGAACGCAAAAAAAAAAAAAAATACAGCATTTGCCTTATTTGTCCATTCCCCAAGCACCCAGCACCTTCGGTTTGGGAGCTGTGTCAATTAACCACTAGCCCATGCCATTCCCTAGATTGTATCTGAGTTTTCTAGAGGTCAGTTCACAGTTTGAAAGCTATTATAATTCATCTATTTTTGGTTAGAAGTTGTCTGTGAGTAGTAGTATGTGCATTGTATATCCTACTGATTCCACAAGCAAGAGACATAATTCTTTGCTTTCTAATCAGGTCTGGATCCAGCTGGTTACAGACAAGTAACAAACCAGGAGGAAGCTGCAGAAGAGGATCTCGTCACCATGCAATTAACAATGGAGGAAAGGTTTCGTCACTGTGACCGGTTCACTTTCACGTGCCCGTCTCCAAGTTGTGGCCGTCAGATTGTTGTGGACTCAGTCTTCACTGGCAATGTGAGTATTTGACGGCTTGTTCATCATACATTGTGTAGTAATTTATGCATGGGGCTAGCGACCTCTTCGTGTAAAACAAATTGTTACAGAAACCACCACTACAAAAGCACTCAAAGTGCTTTGGTCTATGCTGGGGGGGGGGGGGGGGGGTGTGTGTGTGTTTAAAGTTAGTTAGTTTCTGAGATACAAGAAGGTAGTGAAAATGTTGAAGACGGCATAAACATTTAGACTTCCCAATTATAAAAACATTTTTTTTATTTGAATCGCCTTATTTCTGTATTCCTTAAGGCGGTGTGTGTTACACTGTGGTTTTTATTTTTGCAGCTGTTGGACCAGTGCATCCGACTTCAGCATGTATTTTATGTAAGGGTCTGCTTATTCGGGGTAACGGCCGGTGCTGTGATGGGGATCGAACCCAGCACCTTCTGGTTGTGAGTCGTGTCACTTAACCACTAGCCCATACCATCCCCACTTTCCTATTTGTGAATATGCAAGTTGTCTAGTAAATTTGCCAGAAAGTACTGATAGTATTCTTAACAAGATCGACATATCTGTTAGTTTCCACTACTGCTTTTTCTTCATCGATCAACTGATGCTATGCTTCTAGTCCGGAGAGGTTCAGCCCCCCCCCCCCCCCCCCCCCCCCCCCCTCATGAGGGCTGTGCCGCAAGTACGAAGCTCACCACAGAGATACAATGTCTAGATAGACAACATTATGTTGCTATAAAAAAAATGAGAAAGGACACAATTAGCAAGCTGAAGCAAGCAGTTCTTCTTGTTTGGTCAACTGATGCTATGCTTTAAGCCTGCTTTTCGAGCATGGTCGCTCCCCCAGGTCAGACTGCCTCTCTTTTGTTCTGCATAGGTAGGGCATTCTTGCAGAATATGTTCTGGTGTTTGCTTTGGTGCTAACTCATGGGTGTCTCTGAGACCCATTCTGTGGAGGTAGGCCTTGAGTCTACAATGAGTTCTGAGTCTGAAGATCTTTGTCTGCCCATCTCTACCAAGTTTGTCTATGCTATCATTTTCTGGCTTGTATTCTTTGTGCTGTTCTCTCCATTCTGTCCTCATGGGTCATTGAGTGTCTTTGCTTCTTTATATCTCTGTGTGAATGTGCAATTTGCTTGCCGCCACTTCCGGCTTTTGCAAGCTCATCTGCTTTCTCTTTTCCGGGGATCCCATAGTGGGCCGGAATCCATTGTAGGACTAAATCTGTTTTTTGAGACAGCAATCCTATGTTGTATTTTATTTCATTTCATGTGAGAGTATTTCCACTATAAATGTATTTATTACATAAACAAAACAGATCTAATTCAAAAAAATTAATTGCAACAACTTAACTTAATCCCCCTCAATAACGGAATAATAATCAAATCGAGTAAAAAAGAGAATATATAGTTTCACATTTAAAAAATAATATCCACAAGCACATCTCCCATTTGAAAAGGGGACTAAAAAGAAGTGGCATCTATTTACACTCAAATACGCATGTTCAGCCGTTTCCAAAGCATTAACCCGGATGTTTATACACAGTATTAACAGTCACTGGAATTTGGTGGCACACAGTGCCTTCCGTAGGGAAACACTTTAAAAAAGCAGGTTCATCTCTAAACCTAACACGTGTTATAGGTTACGCAGTCCTGTTCGACCAGCATCAATATCAATCATAGTATCATTCCGCCATTGAGCTTTGGATTTTAAAATAACCGTAACCAATCCAGTCTGATCGAATCTAATCAACTTGTCTTACAATCCAAGGCCAGTACTGAAGCCCTGTGTCTTATAGTTTGTTCAAAATAAATTAATATTAAACATGTGGAACTAAAATTCCAATTTAAAGATCCCCAATTAAATTATCTACAACATGAAGAATTCATAACAACATTATATATTGGAATGAAGTGTTGAATGTCATTAATGTGGTGGGGAAAATATGGCATATGTTTTCGGATTTCTTTTTAACTAACCCTACATTATGTCTGCAAGATCTTAGTCAGGAACAAAGAGTGATCTAAAAAATTTAATAAATCACAATTAAAAACTAAGACATGATGTACTACGGCAAGACACTACTGTTTGAGTTAGCCGTTACTATCAAGATTATGTGATGTCTTAATATGCCAGTCATGAAAAAGAGTAGACATGGGGACGACGGGGGCTAGTGGTTTAATGACACACCTCCCAACCCGATGTTCGGGTTCGCTCCCCAATCACAGCACCGACCGTTACCCCGAGGAAGCAAATCCTTAGAAAATGCAGGAGGAGGCAGACCCTTACATAAAATGCATGTTGAAGCCAGATGCACTGGGCTGACAGGCGCAAAATAAAACAATGCAAACGCACACCGCCTTGGGAAATAGAGAAATAAGGCGAATGCAAAAAAACATAACAAACAAGAAATGGTGAATATGATTACAGGTAGAATGAATATAAATGCAAAAATGCACACACAGACACTTCATATTTTCATTTTCTCCTGCTTGTGCCTTTCACTGCCAGGTTATGAAGAGGTTTTTTGACCGAGCCCTAGCACGTGCTTCGTACATAGGGAGCCTCATTGTGTCTGTTATTTCTGACATCTACCTGTTGCGTGAACGATCCTTGGCTCTGATTCCTTTGTATTTATATAGTATTTCTTTCTGATGGATACTATCTGGTGTTAGTCATGTCGCATGGTCGAACCATTTGGTTTACTTTCTCTTGATGAGGTCTAGCACTTTTGTCTCCTCTACTTGTCTCCTAATATCTTCATTTCTGATTCATTGAAGGCTTTTGATCTTGATTCAATGTTTCTTTTATCTCTTTGTTAATGTCCAATTCTGGCACTGCTAGCAAATTGGGGGTAGGAATATCGTGTTACATAGTGTTCTATTTGTATACATTGCCACGTGTTTACATTGTAATATCAGGGACATTTGCCTAATGATTTTACTTGCTTTATTACATCTGTTTTTGATTTTGGTGCTGCTTTTTCCATCTGCTGAGATTATGTTGCCCAGGTACATAATCTTTCACCTGTTTTGCTTGTTAGTTTTGAATTAATACTTTTGTTTCTATTTCCTTTCTTGCAATCGCCATGACTTTGGTTTTCTCTATGTTGATTTTCACACTGTAATTTGTACATATCTCATTAAGTTGTTGATGTTTCTCCAGCTATTTTTCTGATGTGTATAACTCACAGTTGCTATCGATCAAAAGTAATCGCTCAGTGACAGCAACGCCCTAACCACCACCACCACACCCCCGTTTTAAGGTTATTTCAAAATCCAGATGGCGTGCTATATAAGGATATTGACAGAATTAATTGTAACTGATGTTATGTCCGACGCGGATTCCTACAGAATAGAGCTGTAAACAGTTAAAATATACTTTTGTTTATCACCACCAGGACTCCAGCATGAGTCCTGCTCTTCAGTCGTGTCCTAATGCAGAGTGTAGGCTACCATTGTGGAAGTCTAAGGCCAAGCTCAAGAACCTTCTACAGATGAGAATACACCAGCATGTCAATAAGTATTACCAGGTGAGTCATTTGTGTCAATAAATACTACCAGGTGATCACTTTCTGTCAATAAGTACTACCAGGGGAGTAATTTATGTGAAGTACTACCAGGCGAGTCATTTATGTGAAATGCTACCAGGTGATCACTTTATGTCAACAAATATTACTAGAATTTATGTGAAGTACTATCATGTGAGAAATTTATATGAAATACTACCAGGTGATCACTATGTGAATAAGTACTGTTAGGTGAGTGATTTGTGTCAACATGTACTACCAGTGAGCACTTCATGTCAACAAATACTATCAGAAAGCACTTAATGTCAGCAAGTACTATAGTGAGCACTTTGTCAGCAAGTACTATCTGGGAACACTTTCTGTCGACAAGAGGGAAGGTAAAACCAGTACCAAAAAAAGCCAGCTAAAATTGGATCTGTCAGACTGAAAGACGTAGATATCGCAGGCCCGATGTAAACTATGGCACAATGTCAGGATGAACGTCGAAGAAGACTCAGCACATGTCACAACAGATTAAGATGTCTTCGTAAGACTGCACATGCCCCAACAGATTGAGATGCCTTCGTACGAGAACAATGAAAGTACAGGTTGTCATCACCAATACCATGCCTGGACAAGCACTATGGAGACACCAATAACTTCATCATTTCATTATATTCAACTGGAATCCACCAATAACTTCATCATTTCATTATATTCAACTGGAATCCACCAATAACTTCATCATTTCATTATATTCAACTGGAATCCACTCTATTGTGGGGCGTTTCTCTCATTCTGTCTGTATTGTTTATTCTATCTGTGTATGTTCATTGCGCGCCAAATATGGCACATAAGGCAGAAACAAATGATCTCCAGTTGGAATGGTGTGACGCCACTGTTTTTAGATCTTGTATGGTGCTGAGGCCCATAGTTGAGAGCCCTCTTGGGTCTCCCTCTTGTTTGAATGCCCCTTGGTGTCCATTCGAGTACATGTAATGGAAGATGCTTGTTGTTCATTTTAAGGACATGCCCGACGTATGTCTATCATTTTTTCCTGATGATGGTCGACTCATATAGTTGGTCTCTGTTATTATTGAGTGATTAGTTATGAACTGGTCCCAGCGTATATTCAATAATCTCCTTAGACATATATTTTCATACATTTAGTTTGTTTTCCATCACTTTTGTTGTCTTCCAGCTTTCACATCCATATGTCAGGACTGATATTACAATTCAGTTGAATAGTCTGTTTGGTATGTTTGCTCAGTGTCGTTGATTTCCAGATGTTGGTGAGCTGATTAGAGGCACATGAGGCCAAAGCAATTCTAGTGGAAATTTATATCGTGTCATCTCCATCTTGTGTCATTTTGCTTCCCAGATATGTGTAGTGTTGGACATTTTGTTGAGATTTTCCCTGTAGCTTGATATCAACCGTTTCAGTTCTGGAAGCCATGATTTTTGTCTTTGAGGCGTTTACTTGAAGTCCTATCTGTTCTGACCATTGGCATAATGTATCTCAATTTTCTTGTGTTTTTTCATTAGTGGTACTTAGTAGCTCAAAGTTATCTGCAAAATCAAGATCTTCTAAGGTCTTGCTATGTGTCCTATGCCTAAATGCTTATCATGGGCATAGTGTTTCATAATCCAATCTATAGCTATGCCAAATAGTAGAGGTGATAAAATACATCCCTGTTTTACTCCTGTTTTTATGTTAAACTATTCAGTGTTGCCTTCGGTTGTTCGAACACAGCATCGTGAATTATCATTTAAGGCTTTGATAATATTTATGTATTTTGAGGGTAAGCCATAATTCTTTAGAATTTTCCACAATCTTGGACGGTGTAGACTGTCAAAGGCCTTCTGGAAGTCAATAAAGTTGGACGGTGTAGACTGTCAAAGGCCTTCTGGAAGTCAACAATGTTGGACGGTGTAGACTGTCAAAGGCCTTCTGGAAGTCAACAATGTTGGACGGTGTAGACTGTCGAAGGCCTTCTGGAAGTCAATAAAGTTGGACGGTGTAGACTGTCGAAGGCCTTCTGGAAGTCAATAAAGTTGGACGGTGTAGACTGTCGAAGGCCTTCTGGAAGTCAATAAAGTTGGACGGTGTAGACTGTCGAAGGCCTTCTGGAAGTCAATAAAGTTGGACGGTGTAGACTGTCGAAGGCCTTCTGGAAGTCAATAAAGTTGGACGGTGTAGACTGTCGAAGGCCTTCTGGAAGTAAATAAAGTTGATGATTAGTGGGGATTGCATTTCTACTGATTCTTCTATGATAGTTCTGAGTGAAAATGTGATCAATGCAAGAACGCTTTGGTCTAAAGCCAGCCTGTTCTTCTCTTATGATGACATCTACTTGTTCCTGGAGTCTTTCTAATATCATGCATCGTACTTTCCCAGGCACTGGCAGGAGTGTTATGCCATGCCAGTTGTTACAATCGGATAAGTCTCCTTTCTTTGGTATTTTTACAATAATACCATTCTTCCACTGTTGGGGTGGTTTTTCTTCTTTCCACACATTCATTTATGATGGATAGGAGAAAAGTGGGTGTAGTATCATCTGGTACTTTTAACATTTAATCAGCTATCTCATCATCCCCTGCTGCCTTGAAATTCCTTAGTTTTTGTCGATGGCTGTTTTGATTTCTGCCAGTGTAAATTCTACACAGGACACTGGTAAGAGGGGCATGTCTGTTTGTTTTTTGCATTTTCAAAATTAGGGATTGTGGTATGTGGTCTATTCAAATATCTCTAAAATGTTCTGCCCAACGTTTCATCTGTAGTAAGAAGGTTGCCATGTCTATATCTTTTACGGCTGCTGCTAAAATAAGTTTTCTCTATTTCATCAGGGCTGGCTCGTGTGTGAGGACACTGGATGTGGGGCCAGGACTAACAAGATGCCTCTGAACATGCATAGAGGGCACCCAGTATGTCCTACCTGTGACAAGGGATATCTGCATCCTGAGGTAAGGCTTGTCATTGTGATGATGGTCATATTTAGTTAGTGAACCAATATAACACGATGTCAAGTTAGTGAACCAATGATAACATGAGATCAGGTTAATGAACCAATGGTAACATGAGATCAACTTAATGAAACAATGGTAACATGAGGTCAGGTTAATGACCACATTTTAACATGATATCAGGTTAATGAACCAATGGTAACATGATGTCAAGTTAATGAACCAATGGTAACATGAGATCAGGTTAATGAACCAATGGTAACATGAGATCGGGTTAATGAACCAATGGTAACATGAGATCAGGTTAATGAACCAATGGTAACATGATATCAGGTTAATGAACCAATGGTAACATGAGATCAGGTTAATGAACCAATGGTAACATGAGATCAGGTTAATGAACCAATGGTAACATGAGATCGGGTTAATGAACCAATGGTAACATGAGATCAGGTTAATGAACCAATGGTAACATGATATCAGGTTAATGAACCAATGGTAACATGAGATCAGGTTAATGAACCAATGGTAACATGAGATCATGTTAATTAATGAACCAATGGTAACAACTCTGCATGTTAAATAGTTTTTATTCAAAACAAAATTCATTGGTATTAAACAAGTTGACCCTAAAAATATAATCTAAACATTCAATTTATAAAAATTACGCAATTTCCCCAGCCACTAAATGCACTTTCAGAATTTTAAAAAATCGTCATAGAACATTCATAATGTTTCTTACAAGATCGTCATATCTGTTAGTTTCCCTTACAAATGTATTTATTACTTCTATATAAATAATAAATTATTTAAATCTACCCCAGAAAAACACGTCACAACTTAACTTTATCGTCCTCAATAATGGGATAATCTTTCAGTCATATTGAATAAGAGTATAAATCATTTCAAAATTCTCTTTCAAACAAAACTGGCCAAGTTTCTTGTTTATATCTACCATGACGGAAGTGTCTATTTTTTTTTAGCGAATACCCACATGTTGAACCAGTGTAAACAATGCTCTAGTATGGTTTTCTGATCACCCAGCGTCTATTTACATCATTAGAAGTAAAGCGGAATTTATTTATGACATGAAGTGTTCATAATAAGGTTTATATATCAGTATGAAGTGCTAAATAAAGCGGACATTTTTTTTTTCTTAAGCGGATGTGTGTTGAATATCCAGATTCGTGGCCATTGGTCTGAACAAATGATAAAACCATTTCGTGGGTCTTGGCGCACAAATTGTGGGCAGCTAGTTAAACTTTTACACATTCAAAATACAAATATGCCAGGGAATGTGAATTATACTTCAAAGGCTACACATCCTAAGAACATCTGGTTGTAATTCCTCGTTGCTATGTAACATTAGCTGACGCTAGTATTGTAATACTGATTTCAATAAACATGTAACTTAAAATGAGATTTTACACTCCCCTGATGCCTACAGTACCTGGCTGAAAACGGTTAATGAGGTCAAGTAAATGGACTAAAAACAGCATATGGTGAAGTTGATGGTTCCATAAAGCATAAAGTTAACTGATGGACATTAACAGTTCATACTATAATGTTGTATAGTTGCTGTTCAAACTATAATAAATAATAATAGCTGTCCATCGCAAGCGATGATGACAACAGCAGTCAGACATGTTGTGCTCCACATCACCAGTGAGTTCGGAGGTGGTTGTATAGTCCAATTCTGGCACGGAAAATCCTTTCACATTTAATTGGACATGTGAATGTCGTTTTGTCTTTACGCAAAGTGCGTTTTTTCTGTGCTTCGGGGGTCCGGCACTCCTCAGCAATGGAAATGTTCAAACTATAATGTTGCATGTATAGATGCAGTTTAAACTCCTAATATTGTATGTACAGACAGATGTTGTAAAAACTCATAATATTGTATGCACAGATGCTGTTCAAACTCATAACGGTGTATATACTTATTCAAACTTATAATGTATATATGTATAGATGTTTTAACCTGTACTCCTGATATCTTTCAGTACTCTGAATCGTCACTGTACACCCAATTGTGTTACTATGACTGCATGTTTGATGTTCCTAAGACCAGCACATATCTCAATGATGTGGAAAAAGGTAATATACAGAGAAGGGACAGGGACAACAGTAAAGTGATTTGTTTGTAGAATGTCGTTTGAAGCTAATTGTACTTATCTGGACAATATTTGTTTGGTAGCGAATTACAGTGGCTGTTCATACATACCAATTCTACTTGAGAAAGTGGACATGGACCTCCTGGCTGCAGTGCAATGCTCTATGAAGATTAAAGCGTTGATCCCCTTCTCGTTGACCAGGCTGCTGTGACACAGCCTGTTTTCAAGAGCACTACTAGACATAAGTTGGGTCTTGTCAGTATATTTCACCAGTCCCTGATTACCTTTTTGATCCAATTTATAGAGATTATTTGTGAGAGAATATGTGTATGTATGATAGAGGTGTGTGTGTGTGTATATGATAGGGATGTGTTTATATATGATTAGGATATGTGTTCTTAAAAAAAAAAAGGGAATGTACTTATGTTGGGACTTGATAAACATGATGATTGCAATAAAACATGATGATTGCAAATATTGCTGAACTGAAATGATCGAGAGGGAAGATCTACAGCAACAGATGACTGCGCTCAACGAGAGTGAAATATCTACAGCAACATATGACAGCGCTCAACGAGAGTGAATATCTAGAGCAACAGATGACTGCTCAACGAGAGTGAATATCTACAGCAACATATGACTGCGCTCAACGAGAGTGAAATATCTACAGCACCATATGACAGCGCTCAACGAGAGTGAAATATCTACAGCAACATATGACAGCACTCAACGAGAGTGAAATATCTACATATGACTGTACTCAACTCTGTGTGCGATAGATATATTATGAAAACTAACACATCCAAAACAGAAACTCTGCAGATCGCCTGAACATTATGGTAAACGAGACCAAGATAAAACAAGCACAGGGATTCTAGTACTTGGGCTGTGTTTTCACACACGATGGAGATTTAGACAGAAATTGAGATTCCGGTCCCAAAAATACAGTGCTGAAATTGGGTGTATTGGCCGAAAGGCACAGATATCGCAGCTTCACTGTAAACTACGACACCATGTCACAAATGTCCTTTTCAAGAAGTAGTAGTTTAGTAGACAGGTCAGGTCATCCCGTAACGGGTGAGATCGTTGGAGCACACATGAAGATATCCTCACAACCCCACGTCATCCCTCTATCAGCGGCCACTCCCTGTGTCTCCTCTGGTTGGAGATTGGTCCATTATTTTATGTTCTCCCACTTCTTTTTTGGTCAACCTCTTCGTCGTCTGCATTGCATCTTTCCGTGCAGGATCGTATGTGCAAGACTATTTGATCTCAATATATGACCGTACCAAGCGAATTTCCTTCTTTTGACAGTTGCCAAAAGGTCTTCAAAAGGCCCTATTACTGTTGTAATTCTTTCTTGTATTTCCTCATTTGTAACTCAATCTTTGTACGTGATGTTTAGAAGTGTTCGGAAACATCTCATATCCAAGGCCTGTATCCTCCTCTGCAGGTCAGCTGTAATTGTCCATGCCTCACAAGCATAGAGGAATATTGACAGGACCAATGTACGCATTAATCTGATTTTCGTGCATATTTCTAACCATTTATCTTGCCAGATTTTGTTAAGTCATACAAGTACCGCTATTGTCTGCGCTATTCTGGCCAACACCTCACATTTTGATCCTTCATTACTGACAATCGAACCAAGATATTGAAAACGGTCGACCACTTTGAATTCCTGGACATTAGCTTTTATCCTACTGATGAAGTGCACTGCGCTGTTGGTCGTTAATTTTGTCTTTCCAGTTTAGTAGTAGCTAAGGATTTCCTAATTTTGTTCAGTCAAGATGAATTATCACAAAATATCTTTACCTTGTCAATTTCAGCGCTGGCTCGTAAAATGAACCCGGATGTATTACAAGCCTACAGAGAGTTAAAGCATGTCGTCTCCCATTGGTTGGACAAAAGTGCATATTCAAATGTGGACTTAGGGAGTCTATTTCAGGGTCTTGGATTTTCTACTCAAATCAGAGTCAAAACAGAAAGAGAAATGTAGACCAATCTGCGAATAGAGCAAGGCTACAATAAAGCAATCAGCCCAAGACAGTCTGTGATGAGCGACAGCTCCAGACCAATATTCCGCAGAAAACATTGGCCATTTGTTGATGGCCAAAAATAAAAGCCATATATTTTTGCTGGTCTGTTCATTACAAAAAAAAATGGTTTATTTATTATTTTTTGTTGCTGTAAAAAGGAAGCTTTGCTGCAATTTTTGTGTATGCATATTTTTATCCTTAGCAAACAGAAAAACTATAATTGTATTTATGTTATGATGGGATTTTCTCACCCCACTTGGAGTACAAGAGGTCAGCTCTAAAGTTGGCTCCTCCAGGAAGTCTGTCGAAGCATGCATGTGCTGTTGTAAGAGGTTGCTATTCATATACACAACCCTTCTTAGTTGCTTTTAATTAGTAATTATTTCCTCCATAGTTACCATTTGCGTTGATTCTGTTAAAAAAAATTGATAACGGTTGTGCCATAGCAGACACTGCTGTTGTGGATAAAGTGTTAAGATATTTAATTGTACTATATCAGCGTCTTTTTGTTGACCATTTCTCTTTCTGGCACTGCCTTGACTGTTCTTTTGCGATCATTGCTCATTTAGACTGGTTCTCCGGATAGCTTCAATAAATTCTGCTGTCTTTTTCAGTCTCAATATCACTGTACAGTTTCTCCTCAAGGGGAGTCAACATGAGCCACATCCTTCTCCTCAGATCTGTGTGCTGGGGACAGTCCTAAAGTACATGTACAGCTGTCATGTATGCCAGGCCTTATCGACATAGACTAGTGGTACCAATCTTGCATAAAATGTGCATGTGGCAAAGCATGATAATATGGTCTTTTCTAGACAGAACCAATTTACAGCTTGTTAGACAAGTGTTGCCAGGATGCGAATGGGTAACAAAGATTAGGGACACTTCAACCTGGAAGGTCTTTGATGACATGCTTCACATGGAGCTGAAAAGTTATTGATGATTTAACCTGCCTCTAGGGGCATGAAGCTGGCTGTACCATCTGTAGAAACTTTAACCCTTTTAAGTTCAGGCTAATTTTACCGATGTGTATCCTTCAGAACCAATATTCCTGATTTTTGTGTCAAAAGATTTATTCAAAATAAATCAATATTGAACAAATTGAGCTAAAATTATGACCTAAACACTGTAAGATACATAATTAAAATATCTAGGACATGAAGTATCCATAATAAAGATTATATATTAGTATGAAGCGTTAAATGACATTAATACACATGCGGAAATTGGCCATGTAATAATACTGCCACCACACACCCAAATTCCCAACAGGGAATGCATCAGATTCAAGGTCCAAGGCCAACCATGAAAAAGGTGGCTTACTGAAATATTTGAAGAGGTGAATGTCACTACATGAGGAACACAGTTGCGAGCTCGTTCTAGAGATTTTGTAGCAGGGTTAACGTTATTTCTATCCTAGGTCACGGTACTATTTAATCTATAGTACTATTTAATCTATATGCAGCAAGTCTAACGTTATTGTATCACTTTGTTTACTATCTTTCTTTTTTACCACTATCACTCCTTAACTCACACTATAATTAAACCACTAACAATTCTTTTAACAAAATCAAAACAAAGAATGTTTATTGCATAAACATACACATCATATCAAGACACTAGGCTCGTAACTCGTATTATATTGTTCATCAATTATTAACTAACTTTAATGTCACCTTGTTATCAACACTTCTCTAACTGACTATAATTGCTTTCTAGAGATTCGTGCCATTAGCACAGTTGTTTCTCTTGCACTAAACTTTACCCAGGGTTCTAATCATGTGGTCGGAATCTAGCAATTGTTCTATTTACCGTCTATATCTCTGTACGTTTATATAATGCTGTCTAGCTACTTGTTTACAGTCCTAATCTCTCTGTCCTCGCTCGTCTAATGGCCTATGTTCCACCTCTCAGCGTATACAATGTGGATTGTCTACCGAGCTTCTTGTCTCGTCTCAATGTAAGGCAGATGTCTACTGAACCTCTTGTCTCGTCTCAATGTCAGGAAGTCGGCGACTGCAGCTGTGCTCATGCCTATAACAGACGACAGTGGTTCTGTTACTGTGGTTATCAGGCCAAGGAAACATGAGTTGTCCAAGACGACAACTTCATGTTGAAGCAACACGTCTCCCTCTGACGAGAATGAAGTCGGGTCATGAGAGACAGGTGTTAGCGACGACTCGAACAGAACAGCACACACAGACAGATTCTTACATATGTGTGGTCTCTCGTTGCCTTTCAGTGTTGGTCTTGCTTCAGTGGCTTCTAATTTTATCTCTATATTCTGGTCACTCACTGGCTGTCTTGTAGTTTTATCTAGCAACTTGTTCTAGCCTTATATGGTACCTACTAAACTACATGGTAGAATACTGAATACCCTTCTCTGCTCCTTCTGATCTGTCCCTCCTGATCTCTCTCCCCCAGCTTATATGCTAAGCTCCCCGCTTTGGTCAATGACTTCTTCTTTCTTGAGTTCATTTCCCTCAAACTTTATTTGAATTGGCGTGTCCCAGAGAAAGGCTGCCTTGTTTTTCAAACTACTGGATGACCTATAGGTCGTGGAATTCCCAGTTCGAAATGTGGGAAGAGAACCATGTTGCATGGACAGTTTTAAATTGCATTGTTTGAGAATTAAGGACAATGCCTCGTTCAATGAACTGAACCTCTCGGGCAGGGTTCTCAAGTTAGGTGTGGGTACCACGAACGGTATTTTCAGGGCTTCCCTGGCATTGGCTCGTTGGACCCTTGTAACTCTGTTACAATCTCTTCATAACCTGACACCGAAAAGCAAAACAGGAAAAGATTAAGAGGAAATTGGAGAAAACATTTTTTTTACCTACCGCATCATGCATTTCATCAATATATCTGTCAATTCCTTTACATTTACCTTTCATACTGTGACTAAGTCAAAGTGTGAATCGGGCGTGTGTTGAATATCTACAAGTAATCCAGCTGCATGATCATTAGACTGTTCAAATAATAAATCATTTCTGAAGCAAAGAATCTATAACTTTGAAAGCTATTTCTGAAAAATGTTAAACACAATTCTAATCGCACACTGTTTGCGAAAATGACAGGTCAACATTTGCTGAAATTGCCTTTTTCTTCTCTATATTTGTCATTGTCACACAGCAACAATATCTAGGATTTATCATTATGAAAAAAATATTAACAAATGTTACTATTATTACCTTGGATATTATGCTGCAAATCTAATAAATTGGGTCAGTCTGTTAAAAGATTGCAGTTCCTTGAAATGTCTGACTGAAAGGTTAAACAAAGATTGCAGTTCCCTGAAATGTCAGACTATTAAAGGTTAAACAAAGAAAACAGTTTCCTTGAAATGTCAGACTGTTAAAGGTTAAACATAGATGACAGTTCCTTGAAATATTAGACTGAAAGGTTAAACAAGGATTTTAGTTCCTTGAAATGTCAGACTGTGAAGGCTTAAACAAAGATGGCAGTTTCTTGAATCATTTATAAGTTGTAATGTTACTGTAATTAACTTTTGGAAATAAAATGTTCATACATTGTGCTTTATTATCTATTTTTGTCAGTACTTTTTTTCTTTGTTCTAATTGCGCTTGTGAATATAGTAACTGAATGTTTGAACAAACTGAAAATAGCGGTGTTCATTAAGCTGGCTACCTCTTCTCTGGACATTAAGATATGCTGTGCCTCTCTGATCTAATCCCAGGTCCATTACTGAGGAGGAAGGAATATGCCCACTGACCTACATACATGGTTTTAGGGCACCAGACTAGCACCTCATTTTTCTGATTTTAGGCCACCAGACTAGAACTTCATCTTTCTGGTTTTAGGGCACCAGACTTGCCCCATCATTCAGGTTTTAGGGCACCAGACTAGCACCTCATCTTTCTGATTTTAGGCCACCAGACTAGAACTTCATCTTTTTGGTCTTAGGGCACCAGACTTGCCTCATCATTCTGGTTTTAGGGCACCAGACTAGTACCTCATCATTCTGGTTTTAGGGCACTGGATTCTCGCCTCATCTCTCTGGTTTAGGGCACCAGACTTGCCTCATCATTCTGGTTTTAGGGCACTAGATTCTCGCCTCATCATTCTGGGTTTAGGGGGCCAGAGTAGCACCTCATCATTCTGGTTTTAGGGCACCAGATTAACCCCTCATCTTTCTGGTTTTAGGGCACTAGACTTGCCTCATCATTCAGGTTTTAGGGCACCAGACTAGCACCTCATCTTTCTGATTTTAGGCCACCAGACTAGAACTTCATCTTTCTGGTTTTAGGGCACCAGACTTGCCTCAAAATTCAGGTTTTAGGGCACCAGACTAGCACCTCATCTTTCTGATTTTAGGCCACCAGACTAGAACTTCATCTTTCTGGTTTTAGGGCACCAGACTTGCCTCATCATTCAGGTTTTAGGGCACCAGACTAGCACCTCATCTTTCTGATTTTAGGCCACCAGACTAGAACTTCATCTTTTTGGTCTTAGGGCACCAGACTTGCCTCATCATTCTGGTTTTAGGGCACCAGACTAGTACCTCATCATTCTGGTTTTAGGGCACTGGATTCTCGCCTCATCTCTCTGGTTTAGGGCACCAGACTTGCCTCATCATTCTGGTTTTAGGGCACTGGATTCTCGCCTCATCTTTCTGGTTTTAGGGCACCAGACTTGCCTCATCATTCTGGGTTTAGGGGGCCAGAGTAGCACCTCATCATTCTGGTTTTAGGGCACCAGATTAACCCCTCATCTTTCTGGTTTTAGGGCACCAGACTTGCCACATCATTCTGGATTTAGGGGCCAGACTAGCACCTCATCATTCTGGTTTAGGGCACCAGATTCATACCTCACCTTTCTGGTTTTAGGGCACCAGATTCAAACCTCACCTTTTTTATTTTAAGGCACCAGACTAGCACCTCATCATTCTGGTTTTACGGAACCTCATTCCTCCACGAGAAGACCAGGGGCTGAACTTTTGCTGTCAGAGGCTTTCTGTGTGGTCCTCATGCCTTAATAGCATTTAAGCTTCCGGTCGAGTGCCGTGACTAGCCGCTGACACGTCAGCTTCGGATATTCTGTGATATTTCATCTTCTTCCAAAACTCAAATTCAAGAAGTGTTTTATCAACGAAACACCACATGAGGAGAGCGTAAGTCACCTGACAAGCTAAACTACAGTCAAACAGTTGCGGGACTCCTGGCTGAGCAATAAAGCGGATGAGATACAGGGATTTGCTGACAATCATGATCACCGTCTCGAAAAGCGAACTTTTCATGCTTTCACTGCCTGCAAGTATGCAGATCCCAAATTGGACTCGTCAGCCATCTCCGCGCCCATCCACAACCCGGAATTACAGAATACTCGACTGAAAGGATGCTAAATGAAACAAGAACAAGTCCTCATCTTTCTTGGTGGACGAACAACATACACATAATAGCATTTAGCCTATCCTCAGTTACACCCTTGGCTTCAGCATCATGTGGAATCATATGAGGATCGAATCAATACAGAGATTGTCAATGTGTAAAAACTGACCCGACATGGTAAGAATCAGAAAATGGCAGAGATCTGGTTGTTACAAAACACTAACACTTTCTTATTGCAAATCCATAAGCGCCTACTGACACTTGGTCATATCAACTCTATCTCTGTCGTCTTTCAGCGCCAAAGCCATTGCCACTTGGTGGTATCAACTCTATCTCTGTGGTCTTTCAGCGCCAAAGTCACTGACACTTGGTGATATCAACTCTATCTCTGTGGTCTTTCAGCGCCAAAGTCACTGACACTTGGTGATATCAACTCTATCTCTGTCGTCTTTCAGCGCCAAAGTCACTGACACTTGGTGATATCAACTCTATCTCTGTGGTCTTTCAGCGCCAAAGTCACTGACACTTGGTGATATCAACTCTATCTCTGTCGTCTTTCAGCGCCAAAGCCACTGCCACTTGGTGATATCAACTCTATCTCTGTGGTCTTTCAGCGGCAATGCCACTGACACTTGGTGGTATCAACTCTATCTCTGTGGTCTTTCAGCGCCAAAGACCGCGCGTAAGACAGAATTCAAAATTCGTCAGCTCAATTGGTCCGCACAACTCTCTGTAGTTCTTACATGTTCCCTAGCCCCATGGATCCACCCCCTCTCTTGATAGTACTGTAAAGAGTTTCACTGTGTCTACCCCGCTTCCTGTTGCTGCTAGGTTTCCACATAATCGCCTGTAACGGGAGTCTATTATTGTTCATACGCAATACCTGCCTGGTGTACGCCCAACGTTTCTTCCTGATGACGTTAGAAACATAATCTTGGTTGGACTGTAATTGTATTTGCTCATTAGTCATAGAGGACTGCCTGGGCTAGTGGTTGAGTGGAACGGATAACAACCCGAATATGCTGGGTTCGATCCCCAACACAGCACCGGCCGTTACCCCCAAGAAGTAAACCCTTAGAAAATGCAGGAGGAAGCAGAACCTTAGATAAAATGCATGCTGAAGTCGGATGCACTGGGCCGACAGGCGCAAAATAAAAACCACAGTGCAACGCACACCGCCTTTGGGATTAGAGAAATAAGGCGAATGAACACACAAAAAAATAAATAAATTCTATCAGCCAATGCCCAATAGGCGTCAAAGGCATTTATGTTTGTTTTGGAGCCATTTATATCAAGTCCTATCAGTTTGGCTATGTTGCAGAGTTGGTCTATCTGCCCCTGCGTTTCTTCTATATTTTAATTCAGGAGTGCCAGATCATCCGCGAAATTCAGACCCGCTATGGGTTTATCATCTGTCCAGATAATGCCTAACTCCTGGTGGATAGGGGCGACAGGCCCCAACTAGACACGTCCACGGGTGGAGGATATTAGAACGACCTCCAGATATGACACGTCAGCTGGGTAATAAGCCAGGTATAATAGATGGGCGTAAAGGTCCGTGTGTGTATATATATATATATATATATATAAGTAGCCCCTCTTCAGTCATGTCTAACTATAGGTTGATGGGACCTTGGAGTAATAACTCTCTACTGAGTTTTTGGTTTCCCTTTTCTTTCTGACGTTTTTTCACTTCTCTGTGTTGGATGGGCTTATTTTCGCCAAGTCTGAGTTGCTACTTCAGGTTGCATCTCCATTTGGATCGGTCTGCAGCTATGTCTTCCCAAGGTATCAAATCCATATCCAGTGTATTCATGTCCCGCTTACATACGTCTTTGAAACTCAGCTGTGGTCGGCAAACTGTTCTTTTACCACACGCCACCTGAACATAGAGAATATCTTTGGGGATCTTCCATGCGACGAACATGACCAAGCCATAGCAACCTTCTCTGCCGAAGCATAGTATATATACTTGAAAGACCAGTACGAGAATGCATCTCTGCGTTTTCCACCATGCCTCTCTAGGAGAAACCAAGAATGGATCTCAGGCACCGTAGGTGAAAGGTGTTGAGCCTTTGCTCTTGTTTAGCATAGGTTGTTTACGTTACAGTACCATTTATAAATCTACTGACAACACAGGCATTGTAGACCATGGCCTTGGTCTTGGCTGTAAATTTGTTTTTTTTCTAGATACAAGATGTGAGCGCATGAGCTGCAGTGATCAGCGACCCATAGCTGACTGCTAGCGTCAGGGCCAGTGAACCAGAGCTGCCAAGACCCTTCTACACCTCCACGCGGTGATCCTGGATAACAGAGGCTGCAGCAGGGCAGACTGGCTAAGGAGAAGGGATCGAAGAGTGAATGCTAACCCAGTACTCAAAAAATGCTTGCTTAAGTCGGATGTGTTGGACCGAAAGGTGCAAATATCACAGTCAAGCTGTAAACTATGACACAGCGCATTCCGTTCTCTGGACTACATTCTGCTACTTAAGCCCATTCAGGGTTTGGTAGCAGGAGATTGAGAACGAACGAAGTCAAGCCCAACACATTTTGTCTAATCTGTTCCCCCAACACATTTTGTCTAATCTATTCCCTCACCATTCGATCACTTCTCCTTAGCCAGTTTTCTCTGTTGCAGCCTGTTATCCAGGATCACTGCGTGGAGGTGTAGAAGAAGGTGTTGGCAGCTCTGGTTTGATGATTCTGATGCTAGAGGTCAGCTATGGGTCGATGACCGCTGCAGCTCATGCACTGTCGTGCCAACATCTAATAGGCGGTTATTGATCATTCCCAGAATCTCATCATATCCATATCCAAAGTCCTTACTTTTAAAAACCATTTTTATAGAACTTTCGTTGTTAGTTAGTTGACTGACTAGTTGGTTGTAAAGTTGGTTTGTTAGTTAGGGTCAAATTTTGTATTTGAAAATTCAGACACTTCCCGATAAGCTAGAGAGCTGAAACTTTCAAGACAGACACAAACACGATGACACTTTCATTATATTTTGGGACAATATTGGGACGCAGGGACAATTGTTGCAAAATTGTCACAATTTGGTTGATCTATGTATTCACGTGCAAACGGATGTATGATTTTGCTTGTGTGTGTGCGTGTGTGTGTATGTGTGTGCGCGCGTAAGTGCCTGTGTGTGTGTATGTACCCGCAAATGTGTGTTTGTTTTATAATAATACAGCCGCACATAAGCGTGTGAGTAAGTCACATAACTATATTATATTATAATTTAATAAAAGAAAGATTTAACATATCCGAAAAAAAGGATAAATTGAAATATTTTTTTAAAAAGCCAACACCAAACCCCCAAGCCTCCCAAAAACAACCAACCACCCACTTTTATTTAATTTCAAGATGTGCTGGTTGTTACTCCATCGTAATCGATGAGGACCACTTTGTCAGCATTCACTGTAAACTGTTCTCATGAGTTCGAAGATGGCTAAATAAGCCAATCTGAGCCTTGAATTGCCTGTTGCACTTTGTACAGGGAAATAAGACCTCCTTCCACCGGGTTTTTGTTGTTGCTTTTTTTTCCTTCGCCTTATTTCTCTAATTTCCAAGGCAGTGTGCGTTGTACTGTGGTTTTTATTTTGCACTTGTCGGCCCAGTGCATCCGACTTCAGCATACATTTTATGAAATGGTCTGCTTCCTCTTGCATTTTCTAAGGGTTTGCTTACCCGGGGTAACCACTAGCCCACGCCGTCCCCCCGACAGGGGTTGAAGAAGGGTTAATGTGAGTTGGCTTGCAGACCTATTGTCTCTGGATGGCCTCATCTATTCTTGATGCCTCATGTCTCTGAACACCCTCAGCAATAGTTCTGCGCCAGTCTGTGCGGTTGGTGGCGATTCTTTCCTAGTCATCGTGGTCAATACCGCACTGGATAAGTGATCTTTAGTGTGTCTCTGTACCTTTTCCGCTGCCAACCGTTTGCTCTCTTGCCATTTTGGAGTTCACCATAGAGGAGCTCTTTTGCTAGACGTTGATCCGACATGCATACCACATGGTCAGCCTATCTCAGCTGTGCTGCCCATATCATGCTGTGTATACTGGACATGCCCGATCGTGCTAACACATCTGTATTTGGCACCATGACCTGCCATCTTATCCTCAGCAGTTTCCGCAGGCAGTGCATGTAGAAGTGATTTAATTTCCTGGCATGGCGATTATAGATGGTCTACGTTTCACATGCATATAAGAGGGTATGTAGAACAACTGCAGCGTAGACCTTAATTTTTGTTTGAGTCCTGATCCCTCGCCTATCCCACACCTTAGTATGAAGTCTACCAAATGCCGCACTTGCCCTAGCTATTCTTATATTCACCTCATCATTATGTGAATGATGTGGAATAAAGTACTGCCAAGGTACGTGAATTTGTTAACATTTTTTAAACAGTGGCCGTGTGCCTTGATTGAAGTCTCTCAATAGGCAATATCTGGAGCTGGTTGATGTAGGACCTCTGTTTTTGTGATAGAGATGGTGAGGCCGAAGTTTTCAGAAGCTGTGGTGAATCGATCTATACATTCTTGCATGTCAACCTCCGTATTGGAATTTAAGGCCCAGTCATCCGCATAAAGAAAATCACGTATGGTTTACCTTGTAGATTTTAGTTTTGGCCTTGAACTATCTCAAATTGAATAGCCCACCGTCAGTGCGGTAATGAAGCCCAACTCCGACGTCGCAATCGCTGTAGGCATTCCACAGCATGGCAGAAAATATCATACTGAAAAGAGCCGGGGCCAGCACACATCCCTGCTTCCTACCGTTAGTAACTCTAAAGGGGACAGTAATTTCCCTGATCAATGACTTGGTCACGCCTGCCATCATAAAATTGTCGCCCCATTGCAAACGAATGTTGCCGGGCACCCAAACGTGGCCATAACTCCACAGGCCGTTACGATTTACAGTAGCAAATGCTTAGTGAGATCAACAAACGTCGTATAGAGAGAAGTATGTTCTTGATACTTCTCGTGTATCTGCTTTGCAGCGAGAATCACATCGATGGTCCCACGGTTCTTCTTAAAGCCACATTGAGTCTCGGGTAGTAACCCTTGCTCCAGGTGAAGATTTAGTCTGCAGAAAAGAATTTTTGCAAGCTTTTCCTCCTACGCACAGCAATCCCTCTGTGGTTATCACATATTTGTTTACTGCCTTTACGCGTATGTAAATGAACAATAGAAGCGTCTTTGAATTCTTGTTGGATGCTATTTTTCTCATACATTTCGCAAAACAACTGGGTAAGCTTCTCAACCATATTTTGGCCGCCAGCTTTATAGACCTCTGCTGGGATGGCGTCAGTTCCCGGAGCTTTGTCGTTTGTGAGGAGGTAAATTGCGGCCCTAGTTTCCTGTTTGGTCGGAGGATCATCCACGCTCTCATTCATTTATATTTGTGGTACGTAGTTAACTTTACTTTTACGTCTTATGTCAACCGATCATTCTGTTTCATCGTACATATGAGATATAAGTGTAGGGCGATGATTAGAATTCAGCAGTATTTAGTTGTGTATAAGAATTCAGCGCCTCACGTTTTTAATTCATATTTGCTAAATTGTAATGAAACATAATCATAATAGTGATTGGCGTTAGACGTAAAAGTAAAGCTAACTAAGTTAATATAATTGAATTATTGCATACGTTTAGGGCATTCTAAAATATTTATCTCATTAAAAATTTTTTATTGCGCATTTGAGACGAGAGGATGCCAGCTGGTTCATTGCAATGATTGAACCTAGTATAACAAGGACGGTGTGTGTAAAACGCCCGAACTAGTCTCGTGTAATAAACTTGGATTGGCGACTAAAGTGAGGAATGTTTTATCTGGACCTAAATGAACATTTAACATGAAAAGAAAACAACAGAGTCAATGGACAACAAAACTAAAGAGTCCTTGTTTTTGTTGTTGTCCACAAACTGTCCTCTATTAATGAAGAGCACAAGTGATTAATAATCGATAACGTGTAGTCGTCTGCAAGTGTGTGACGATGGCTGGCAAGCGGAACGTCGTCAATCAGGCCTCAAGAACTTTCAAAAAGTCTATACCTTCTCCACCAGAAAGGTTGCTTCTCTTCACACGACATATGTGTTGTTTCTTGTAGATCTACACGTAATAATTGCACGATTAGCATCTTTATTGGGAAATGGAAAAAAGTTCACAAACGGCCCGAGGGGTACTTATTTGAAGTTATCACGACTCTCACTCTCGACAAGCCGGTTCCCAAGTTGTGTTTAGTTTAGTAGTTTGCTTTACTTAGCTCTGAAATAATTGTATTTTTTCCGTTTCTAATAATATAGTTATAAACTTACTTATAGTTATATAATAAGGCTAATCTTCAGCTCCGATCCTCAAGCTAGCTCTTTTTCATTTTCGCCGTCACCAATCTATTTTAATAATTTTATAGACAATAAATAACTATAGGAAACGAGTAAATAAACTCACTAATACTATTAGTAATAATCACAATTGGAGCACCGGGTCCCAAATAATGAATATTTTCGTCTTATTATGAGTTAATAAAAATTATGTTTCATTAGGCATGGGGCTAAGTGCACCATATTTCTACAGTCCCTACTGTCAGGTATGTCCTTAGCTCTTGTTTTGTGCAGTCCAAATGTTTGCATCTCCACATTGGTCCCTAAATCATTTGACCTGTCTAGCTTTGGGGACCTTGCTGATAGTCTTCTTCTTCTTTTGCGTTCATTCTCAATCTCCGTCTACTAAGCTCTGAACAGGGCTTTTCAAGTAGCAGGATGTAGTCTGGAGAACGTACTGTGTCGTGTCACTAGTTTACAGTTTGACAGCAATATTTGCACCTTTTGGTCTGACACATCCATCTTCGGCAGTTGCTGATAGTGATAGCTTCTTATTCTCTTCAGAACAGATTTACTATACATTTAAAAAAATACTGCAGTTGGCTTCTTGCAAGAAGCCTACATCAAAGCACTAAGTGTTTTTACAGTGATGGTTTCTGTAACGATTCACTTTGCATGATGATGTTGCTAGCCCAGTGCACACTCCTCTTCAGTCTCTTTATGAGAGGCTTCAAAGAGTACAGTGAATCTATTCTTTATTCCCCAGTCCAGCATTGGAGACTCTGCTGGTAGTTATGCTAACTTTACTTCATGCCTTTTCTTTAACATCTTGACATGGTTTCTACGAGACGAAGCTGCCTGTCCCATGCGCAACCCTCTTTTGTTATCTCTTGCCTGGCCAATTACAGTCTAACGCTTCTCTGCTTCATTTTCAGGACCTATTAACATATGGGCGATGGTACTTATGCTACCTGCATAGCTTGTGGAATTTTAGGGACACAGAAGATCTTCATAGAAATTGCTCAGGATCGAGCTATCTGGAGACAGTCAGTTGGAGGGGGGTGGGGGGGGGGGGGGGGGGGTAGTGGATGCTGATGCTCGTAGAGGTCTTCTGGCTGCAGAGAAAAGAGAAAGACGGAAGAGATCAAGGAACAGCCAGACAAGCTAGCCTCCTCAGTATGGTTGTACGATCTGTGGCAGGGACTGTCACTCTCGGATTGGCCTTTACAGCCATATTAGACAGTATCAAAATACAGGCGATGGAGCTGGACAAAACTTACAGGCCGCCACGCGCATGATTTATAGAGACTGAGACGCCTATGATGATGATGACATATATATATATATATATATATATATATATAATACATATGTACAAAATATATAATATATATGTACAATATATATATAAAAATATACAAACCAGAAATTTGGTATGTATGAATGGTTTGTGGCCTTGCACTTTACTTCATGGCATCCACATGGATGTTATTGTATCCAAGATCTTCTTCTCGTTTGCCATTGTTTTATTATGTCTACATGCAAAGTTTTGCCCGAGTGGTCTTCCGGAGTTTTTGTGTATAACAAGGACAAGAATAACACCACTGCCTCACAGAGAGCTTGTAAGAGGCAACTAACTGTGTGACATGACATAACACGGCCATGGTTAAGTCGTTTATTTAGAGCAGCATAGATGGTGGCTAACAGGCTGCGGGTCTACTTTTGCTCTAGTGTTTGAGTCTATTAAGATGAACTTGCACATCAGTTAACCACCCTCTCTAAGTGCTTGTCCCAACGCAGCAGAGTATTAAGTTGCTCGAGCCTAGCCCGCTAAGCAGAACCCTGAAAATGGGATGCACTAGTGTAGTCTGGCTAAAAGAATAGGGATTACAATAGGAAGGCAAACAAGGTACCCAAAAAAGCCGGCTGAAATTGGATGTATCAGCCCAAAAGTTGCAGAAATCGTGGCCTCGCTGTAAACTACAGCACAACATCCTTTTCAAGACGAACAATGAAGAAGAAGAAGATTATATTATTTATAGCACGAGAGAGTAAATCATTTATTTTAATTCTTCTGACGTCATGAAGCAAAATCATTTATTTTAATTCTTCTGACGACAGTGAAACAAAATAATTTATTTAATTCTTCTGACAACAGTGAAGCAAAATAATTTATTTGAATTATTCTTACAGCATGAAGCAAAATCATTTATTTTAATTCTTCTGACGGCATGAAGCAAAATCATTTATTTTAATTCTTCTGACAGCAGTGAAGCAGCTCCATCTAGCAGCTTCCCTGTAGACTCATGGACGCCCACCCCTGGCACAGCGTTTAAGCTGCTGATGTCTGCCCGGCTGTGTGCTGCTCTGTGGAGTGTTGTTTCAGACTGCGATGAGACCTTCAACTACTGGGAACCTGTAAGAAACTGTTTGAGGATATATGAGGAGTAACTGACAGTAGTGCCACAGCTGATTGATCTCTCCCTCCAATGCAGATTTTTCCTTGATGAAAAACTCTAGTTTGAGTAGCTGACGATTTAATGTATTCTGGTACAAGATTGTAATTGTAGGAATTGTGTTGTTATTGTTGAAAGCCACTTGTACTGAATTAATTAATCTCTTGGCACCGTTTCATTGGTGGGGGGGTTACAGTGACTCTTCTAACATCTTGAGACATATTTGAGAATGTGGACCGCGGTTCTCCTGGCTGTAGTGTAAAACAAGGCTTCTCAGTGAGCTGACCACTATAGGGATTACAGTGTTGATCTCTGCCTCGCTGGCCAGACTGCTGTGACACAGTCTGTTTCCAGGGAACCCACGTGAAAATAATGGGGCGTCTTGATCAGTATGGTTCACATGACCATGAATACTTTTAGCTTCCCACAGGAAATGGAGTAGATCAAGGTTTCTTATCTGAGCTTCCTTCGAACCTTAGGGTTTCATGAGAGATCGTGATTGAAAAAACATATTTTTTTCAACTTAAAGACTATCCATTAAAGTATGTTCACATGATAGGGGTGGGAAGGCAGGGATATGTTGAAAGTAGATATCTAATTTACACACTAAATGTCAACTCTCACTCATACACAAATCTATCACGAGTAACAAACCCTGTTATCAATAAAAGCTTCTTACTGTACTAAATCCTAGCAAATATTCTTTTAATTTTGTCCCTCTTGCCAGACCTTCTAATCTTTCTAGAATCAATATCTCTAATATGAAGAGAAAATTTTATAATTTGTTTCACATAATTAAATTGAGTTATCTGTCTAGAAATGATATATTGTATAGAATTAAACTATGTTTAAAGTATATGAAGGTGATTATAAAATTTAAGTTGATGTGTTTACTCAAGGCAATGTAAAGTGGACCTTCATAAAGGGGAAGCTGTCAAAAGTTGATAGAGGTGGAGAGTATTTGGCTGGCTGTTTGACTGGGAACTCTCCTTGGTGTTTACAGTTTTAAGGCCGTGAAGTGGGCTTCATCACTTGTTATTCCCCACCAGCAACAGTCTGCTGGCATGCTGTGTGTATATGCAACAAATTTAAAATCTGCCATTAGTGTAAAGACATGTAAACTTTTCATTCTTATACCTGAAGGTATTACCTCAGGTCTGACCTCATCTGTGGTTGACCTCCCATTCATCCCTATCTCATTGTCCTAAATCAGTCCAATCATTCATTTAGGTCAGAGAAAAGCTGACTGATAGCGTCAGGCCTAGCGAACTAGAGTTGCCAATACCCTTCTACACCTCCACACAGTGATCTCAGATAACATGCTGCAACAGAGCAGACTAAGGAGAAGGGCTTGAATAGGGAAGGCTAACCAGGTACTAAAAAATACCATGCTAAAGTCGGATCGAACGGTGGAAATATTGCAGTCAAGCTGTAAACTACAATGCATTCAATTCTTTGGACAACATCCTGCTACTTGCAAAGCCCATTTCAGGGCATGGTAGCTGGAGTTTGTGAAGGAACGACGAAGAAGAAGAATTTTTGTCAGGGTAATGTGGTCTGTGTTTGTGGCGAATTGTACCCACACAGCGAGTTGAGGAATCTTTAACCCTAGAGAGGTTCATTATTTCATCCAAGCAGTCAGGTGGGATGTTGTTATAAGATTTTTAAATGTTCACCAATGAAGAAAATATGATCTTACCCCCTACAGGCACACTTCCTCAACTACGGCAGAGGGTTCCAGACCTGGGAGTACTCACCTGTTTATGCAATTCGCTCATATGCATATATTCTTATACATGTCATTCCTATGAAGTTGTGTGCACTATTTCTTGGAGATAATACAGTAAGTCAATTCTCGGTAGGAATAAATATTATATTTACAGGAAGTCAGTTCTCAGTAAGAATAACTATCATTTACAGGAAGCCAGTTTTCAGTAGGAATAACAATTTCATTTACATGAAGTCATTTTTCATAAAAAAATACTATATTTGAGTAAGTCTGTTTTGAATAGAAGTTAACAAAAAAAATACCCAATAAGCCTGACCTGAACATTACTAAAAATATACAGTAAATCTGTTCTGAACTGGACAAAAAATATACAGTAAGCCTTTTTTTGAACAGGACTAAAAATATACAGTAAGTCTGTTCTGAACTAGACTAAAATTATATAGTGTCTGTTCTGAACTGGACTAAAAATATACAGTAAGCCTTTTTTTGAACAGGACTAAAAATATACAGTAAGTCTGTTCTGAACTGGACTGGGGGGTAGGGCAGGAGCGTGTAAGGGATAGCACCTCACGGCATGAGGCAGTCACTTTCTAGAAAAAAAAGGATGGCCTGGACCCTACTTGGTTCCCCCGCTCCTGTATAACTCACTTATGGCTCCTAGAGTCTGCTAACAAACAGCAGCTTTCCTAGGAGAGACAACTCTGGACCCAAATAACTGCTGCCCCACAGGCAGACTGGGAACAGCCAAGGGCTAGGGAGATGGCTCTGAAAAAATGCATGCTGAATTCGGATGCACTGGGCTACGGCGCATAAAACAGTGCAACGCAGTGCGTTTAGTGATGACGGACACCAAAATGACTTAACGAGATGGTGCTTGACCCAAGGAGTCCCGCCAGGTAGCAAGAATGTTGGAAGCCTCCCCCCTCCACGAAGGGGTCCACCAAATGCTACTGGGGGTCACCTACCTCCGTGCCGTGGAGCCAGGGCACGGACAGCTGGGGAAACTGCAGCTGGAAGCATTGCATTGTACCTCAAGTGTGGAAAGAAGCATAAATGATTCCCATCTTGAAGAAAAATAAAGATAAACTTGACCCAAATAGCTATAGGACAATCAGTCTCCTGAGCTGCACAGGCAAGCTTAGGGAAAATATAATAAATACCAGACTCAGCGGGCATCTCAAAGAAAAACAAATTATTATACCACAACAAGCATGCTTCAGACAGCACAGGTCCACAGAAGATGAAGTAATCCACATAGTACAAGAAATCAAAGATGCTTTCCAGTAAGGAAAACTCTGGCTGTTTGGGTAGACCTGGAAAAATCCTTTGACCAGGTATGGAAAGACGGACGTGGAAAAATGATGGAGTATGCAGAAAAATGTACAAGTGGATCAGCAACTACTTAGAAAATAGAACAGCAAGTTTGCAGGTCCAAGGACATACCAGCAAAAAGGAAACCATGGAACAAGGTGTTTTCCATATATGACATCGCCAACAACCTCCACAAAAGTACCCCCTATTCTCTCTACACTGATGACCTGGCCATGTGGACTACTGAAAAACACATCACTACAGCCAGCACACGAATGGAAGGCTCTGTGGCAGCCCTCGATAGGTGGTCCAAGACCTGGTTACTAAAAATAAATGAACAAAACACGACACATACCATCTTCTCCCTGTCAAACATACGGCAGCAAGTAAAACTCCAACTTAATGAAAAAGAGATACGGCTGGGACCCGGCAGGCTAAAAAGGAAAAGTTTTACAGTTCAGGCAAAAGAAAAGATTAAAAACAACGCTGCACTTTTAAACGAAAAAATAAAACCAATACCAGCATACTCCATCCGCTGCCTCTGGAAAGGAAGACCCTTCCCTGATCTTATATACAATATCCCCAACATCGAAGACAAAAAAAGTCACAAACAGAGGAACAGAAAAAACACATAGTTACAAATTACATCAACCAAAAATTTCCACCAACAGCCTGGACACACGCCTATACGGATGCCATTGGAAACGGGGGAAGAGGCATCACTATAAAACTAAAAAGCAAAGTATATTCAGCAGCATTTGCCACTGGGAGACGCTGCAGCAACTTCAGTGCCGAAGCCAGTCGCCCTGAGACAAGCAGCTGAAACCCTTATAGACCATAAGGAGCAGGCAGAAAAGCAAGACGTCATTTTCACATACGCCCTAACAGTGTTAATGGCGCTCAAGAACCAGCACAAAAATGAACTCGGTGCTCTGGCAGACTCGCTCGAATGCCTGTCCCAGTGCTTCAAAAAAAGCATAGTCCAGTGGATACCAGCCAACTGTGACATTCCAGGCAACGAGAAGGCGGACAGACTCGCCAGAGAGGGAGGAATGCTGCAGCAGAGGGATACAGAAATCATATACAATGAGACTTAAGCATTCATCAGCGCAACGTACAGTGCAAAATGGAAAAAAGACCACCCTGGCCACATAGAAAATAATACCTACCATCGACTCTCCAGACAAGACCAGGTGATAAATCTCCGACTATGCACAGGTCACAACAGACTTAGATGTCATCTGTACAGGTAGTTCAAGATTGGCACTACAGACCTTTGTGCCTGCGGCACAGCCTCCATGAACGCAGAACATATTTTGCAGTCCTGTCCACTGTATACCGACAAAACAAGTAGCATTTGGCAACAGCCAGTGTCCTTCCATGAGAAGCTGTATGAAAGTGTACAGAGCGTTTAGTCAACTGCTGCCTTCATTAGAGTCATTAAAGTTGAGGTCTAAAGATGAACGAGGAAGAAGAACTGGACTAAAAATATACAGTGTCTTTTCTGAACTGGACTAAAAATATACAGTAAATCTGTTCTGAACTGGACTAAAACTATACAATAAGTTGTGAACAGAAGTAAAAAAAAATATGCATGGTAAATCTGTTCTTAGTTCGATGACTTCATATTTTTATGCATCTACAGATTCTTGTGTTCTACATGACGAGATGTTTGCTAGCGGTAGCTTGTGCTGTATCAGAGATGCTTTTTTACAGGTAAAGTTCTCATATCATAGCTAGGTTTTGGAGGATTTCATTGTTCCTTCTTTATAAATTTTACTAGCAGAGCAGAACTCTTGTCTTGCTCGAACTGTACAATATGAAAGAAACAACAGCAGATTGAGAATTAAATGTTTTTCCCTTTGGCACCCATTTCCTAGTTCACATCCCCATTTCACTCTTGTCCCTGCCCATTTTCCCTTTTTAACCCGCCCATCTCTTCACTCACCAACTCACATATCACCAAACCGCTGATCTCTTCCCTCACCACCCCACCCATTTCTTACCCCATCAATCTGCCCATATCTACTACACCTGAACTGACCATCCCTCCACCATCAACTCGCCCAGCCTCCTCTTGGTCCATCTCTTCCATCCCCCATAAAAACCATTCACCTCCCTATAACCCAGCCGATCACCTCGTCAACCTCTTCCATCCTCAACCCGCCAATGGAGACATACATTATGAGGGGTGGGGGGTCGGGGGAGGGGAAGCCTACAATTCTAAGTGACTTGCTGTAGCTTGTTCTTCCTCCTAACATAAGTTTTAAACATAGATTGAGTCTCAAGAAATTTATTCACTATTTTGGCTTGGCTTTGTTCGTTCTCAATCTCCCACTACCAAACCCTGACACCGGCCTAAGTAGCAGAGTGTAGTCCAGAGAACAGAATGCGGTGTGTCGTAGTACCGGGTTAGCATTCCCTCTTCGATCCCTTCTCCTTAGCCAGTCTGCTCTGTTGCAACCTGATATTCAGGAACACCACGTGGAGGTGTAGAAGGGTGTTGGCAGCTCTGGTTCGCTGGCCCTGACGCGAGCAGTCAGATATGGGTTACTGACCGCTGCAGCTTGTGCGCTCATTCTCTATTTAAAAACTACTCCTCTAAAATTACATGGCCTAATTTAAAAAGAAGATGTTTGTAGATAGAAAAAAAAATTGCCTGCATAAATGAGCATATTTGCACAGAGCATATGGCTGGAGTTTAGTAATTCATTTTTCTTCCCATAACAACTGCTATAAGAGTATACTGTTCATCACCACAGTGATACATCTTCTTCCTCGTTCGTCTTCAGACCTCGACTTCAATGACTCTAACGAAGACAGAAGTTGACTCAAGGCTCTGTGCACTTAACTTAACATCTTCATACTGGTTTAGAAGACTCTACAGAGTCTGTATACAACTAGTATTTTGGGGCGTGATTTAACTGATGTGCAAATCCATCTTAATAGACTCAAACACTAGAGCTCAGTAGACCCGCAACCAGTTAGGCGCCATCTATAGCTGCTCTTAACAAACCACCTGGGGAAAAGTACAATAACTTATCCAGCGTTTTAACATGTTTTGTAAACTCTTGAAGAAAACGAGTTTCTTAAAAATGATATTAACATCAGTTCTGTAAACTCTTGAATTAACACCATCTTAATAAACAGATGTCCTATTCATTATATTAACATCAGTTCTGTAAACTCTTGAATTAACACCGTCTTAATAAACAGATGTCCCATTCATTATGTTAACATCAGTTCTGTAAACTCTTGAATTAACACCGTCTTAATAAACAGATGTCCTATTCATTATATTAACATCAGCATTGTAGTCCAAGTCTAGACTTTCTGTTGCAACTGTTAATATTAACTAATAAAATGTCATCTCAGTATTTATTTATATTTTTGACAAGTGTAAGTGCATACAGGAAGTACATCAAGCTGCAATATCAACTTATGTGCACATTTACACTGCGTTTTCATTACGTCTCATCATAAGTTCACTCTGATATCTCGATGTCTCATGATGAAAATCAGGTCGCAAAAGCTCAGCTCTAGAGGGGATGTAAAGTTTCTCGCTAACTCTGGTCCAGTTTTCTACATTATAATGCATCTGCTCTCGCTTTACTAGGAAGAGATTTTTATCGTGTTCAAAGGTTGGAATAGTTCCAAGATTTGCATTCTGTGTTATGCTGGTTCTATTTGGTATGTCAGTCTTCCATTTTGGCACATAGAGCTTGGGTATAATTGGATGTGCTCTTGAATATTCAGGAATTCTGGGTGTATTGTAGCGAAATAGTTTCTGCCAAAATTAACAGTTGCTTGTTGCCGACTCCAGCCATTAAAAAATGTTGGTACAGCTTCTTGTGGAAGGACACTAGCTGTTGCCAAATGCTACTTCTTTTGTCGGTATACAGTGAGCAGGACTGTAAAATATGTTCTGCCGTCATGGGGGCTATGCCGCAGGTACAAACATCACCACAGTGATACAATGTCTATCTAGACAACATTATGTCGCTAATAAAGTGAAAAAGGACACAATTAGGAAGCAGAAACAAGCAGTTTTTCTCGCTTGGTCAACTGATGCTATGGCGGTGAGGTTCACGAAGGAGACTGCGTTTCAGGTTTTTGCCGATCACCCACAGTTTTTCTAGCATGGTCAGACTACCTATCTTTGGTCTGTATAAGTGGGGCAGTCCAGCAAAATATGTTTTGGTGTCTGCTTGGGTGCTAACTCATGTGGCGGTGTCTCTAAGACCTATTCTGTGGAGGTGGGCCTTGAGTCTGCAATGTCCCATTCTGAATCTAAAGATCTTTGTCTGTCCATTTCTGCCAAGTTTGTCTATGCTTTAATTTTCTGGCTTGTATTCTTTGTGCTGTGTCAAGCAGTGAAATGTCTTATCTTAGTTCTTAATCAACCCTGTGCAGGTCCCAGCTCTAGTATGAGCTGGATGTAGTCGGGAGAAGGGTTTCTTGCTTAGCGGGCTAGACTTGAGCAGCTTAATACACCAGGATCACCACGTGAAGGTTTTAGAAGAGTATTGACAGCTCTGGTTCGCTGGATCTGACACTAGCAGTCAAGTATGAGTCTTTGGGTTGCTGACTACTGCAGCTCATGTGCTGCTCAGAGTCTTGATCTCAAACAAATACACATATTGACCAGAAAAACACAAGAGGTAAATAATTTAGTCGAGCAACCAGTAAAAAATACGGTAAATTAGCTCACGGACAAGCAAAGAGATTTGATAATTTGTGTCACAATCTAATTTCATATTTTCAGAGGTGTATGTAAAGTATTTGGGACCAATGTTGGTCGCTTGACGCTAATCCTGCTGCTGTTTTCTGCCGGAATGTTTGCTTCTTCTGCAGCCTTTTTGCCCAGCAGTTTCTCCATGTACCTGACCATGATTGCATATGGAGCCTGGCTTATAGGAGATGCTGATGTAAGTATCTAAAGTTCAAACCACTATAAAAATGTAATCATTAATCAGTGAACTCTGTAGCAATCCAACCCAATTTACAGGATTTTGTCCTGAAGTCTAAGACAAGAGAAGTAGCCATGTTTGTTAACTCATTTAGTATGGAATTTTGTTCCCCAATAAAATGCTGTCAGAATATCATTTACGTGAGGTCTATTATCTTCACTAATATTTAATTGGAGGCTTCGTGGCCTTGTTTGGTTTTCACAATCCCAACGCACCAGTTCAGTTCTCACTGTGTCCAGTTTGACAGACACTGGGTTTTTTTTCTTGGATGATTGCTCCTCCATGTACGGAA
The DNA here is from genome assembly GCA_036924085.1 of Ariolimax columbianus. Taxonomy (NCBI): domain Eukaryota; kingdom Metazoa; phylum Mollusca; class Gastropoda; order Stylommatophora; family Arionidae; genus Ariolimax; species Ariolimax columbianus. The sequence continues at coordinate 70,669,023 of JAVGWX010000002.1, forward strand.
AGTAGTAGCAACCTACTGTACTGCACACTTGCCAAGAAACTTATAACAGCCAAATAGGTGGTGGTTGTAAGAAGCAACGTTCTGTAAAGGACCTGCTACTTAACAATAAATATTCCATTCTTACGTCACATATTATAAACTGAACTATTCATAATTATTCATAAACGTTTAGTCAGGCACAACATACTGATCAGACGTGTTTGTCAGGGTCAGGCAAAATATACTGGCCAAGACCCTCACCTAGGCAATCTCGTAGCCCTCCCTTGAAACGGGCTGTTTTTCATGGCATCCCGGCTAACGAGATGAGAGACAACATGATCCCCGTAGTAGTGAGTGACACACAGATGAAACCAAGCATAGCATAACTGCCTGGAGGACCCCTGTCCACCTTCATCAGCACTTTCTGCATGTGAGGAAAGCTACTGCAACCCGTCACTTAACGTCCTTTTTAGGGCGCACAAAAGTGTAAACCTACTCATTGTTGGCATTTAAAACAACAAAAATTCACAGTTGAATGACAAATAGAATGGAATAAAAATATCTTATATGTGGGGATTCAGTTTTGTTATAATAAAAAAATACAAATTATTTTCTCACACCTCAATAATTGAGCTAGCTGCTATATTATCCATGCTTGAACAAAACAATAGATAATGGATGTAAAAATGTATTCTGAAAGTTTCACCTTATTAGGTGAAATGTGAAATAATTTTTGATAATATTCATATTTTACTGAGGAGACGGTGTGGGACAGTGGTTAAGTGATACGGCTCACAATCCGATGGTGCTGGGTTTGCTCCCCAATCATAGCACCGGCCGTTATCCCGGGGAAGCAACCCTTAGAAAATGCAGAAGGAAGCAGACCCCTATATAATATGCAGGTCAAAGTTGGATGCACTGGACCGACAGGTGCAAAATAAAAACATGCAACGCACACCTTGGGGAATAGAGAAATAAAGTGACAGGAAAAAAAAAACAATATTTTACTGAAGACATAGTGATCAAGATGCGGAGCAGTGCATGAGTTGTAGTGGCCAGTGACCCTAAGCTGACTGCTGGCGTCAGGGCCAGCAAACCACAGCTGCCAAGACATTTCTACACCTCCACATGGTGTTCCTGGATAACAGACATTCAACAGGGCAGACTGGCCAAAAAAATATGCCATGCTGAAGTTGGATTTGTTGAACCGAAATGATTAACGCAATCAAGCTGTAAACTACGACACTTTGCATTTCGTTCTCCAGACTACATCTTGCTTTATGCAAAGCCCTTTTCAGGACTCGGTAGTGGAAGATTGAGACTGAATGACGAAGAGGAAGAAGACATATCTTTATCTTCTTCGGCATTCGTCCTGAAAAAGATGTGCTGTAATTTATAGCAAGGCTGTGATATCTGTGTCTTTTGGCCAGACACATCCGATTTCTTGAGTACCGAGTTTGCCCTCCCAACTGCGATCCCCATCTCTTGGCCAGACTACCCTAGTGACTAGTGCTGCCTGTTTCCAGGGCCCCCACGGGGAGGCAGAATAGGGTCTTGGTCAGCTTTGGTTTGCTGATCCTGATGCAAGCAACCAGCTATGAGTTGCTGTTAGCTGCATCTTGGCCTCACTAAAGACACGAAGTAGAATTTTTTTTTCAACAAAAATCAACTCATGTTTTAAAAAAGGATGCACGAGGCATGTACCTTTCTTTCTTAACTACAGACTTCGATGATAGCACTTTTGGGATTGAAAAAAGGGGAATTTTGTAATTTAAAAAAATATACATTTGGTTCAACATTTTTCCCAAGCCAATTTGGTTGGTTCCATGCACTGAATGAGTTAAATACTTTAACAAAAATAGAACTGTAAAATCCCATTGTCATGTGCTCGGGAAGAAATATGTACAAAGTAGACATCTGAGGAAAACTATTCACTATGACAAAACTATGTGCCATAATTTCATTATTCTATCACAAATTGACTGACTTGATCATTTCCAATGTTCCTACTTGTTATATCAGTAAATTGGAGAATATATTTATTGAAGACCACCCTGTATCAAAACTACTTGATCCATTACGTCAGATTAACACACCCCCCCCCCCCCACCCCCCCCCCCCCCCTGTACACACACACACACAGGAAGACTGGAATTTTCCTAGCTTGTTTACATGTCATTCTTCTTCTTCTTCGTACGCTGTTTACATGTCATTCAAATATTCACTTATCCTTTTCAGAATAAACACCATCTAAATCCAATGTATCTGCCCCTAAATCCTTGATAATACTTTCAACGACTTGTTCTGTTGTTAGCCTTTTTAAACAGCCATTTCCGTCAAATTAAAAAAAAAACTACTTTCCATCACGAAAATCACAAATTCATCCACACAATTTCCTATTTCGTAGATGCGGCCATATTTACTATCTCTGTAAATGTCTGTACTGTTTAAACGTCACAATATTATGGCCAAAATCTAAGCATTATAGCCCCAAAAATGCCTAAATGTGCCTTAGAATAATGGTCCACCAGCCATACTAATTCATGGGTGGCTCGGGGAATGGGGTATTTACACACACATATCGGTGCATCAGTGTCACGAGTTCAAAGACGCACAATTTAATTATCTAATGAAGTATTTGTATTAATAAATATATATGTTTTATATTTACTTCTTCTTTTGTCCTACAATCTTGCATTGCAGAGAGGAGGTTTGCATAGGTCTCAGGTCTGTGCTAGGTGGGAGGCTTGTGCTGTCAACATGTTGAACTTTTGGAGTGTTTCTTTGATCTCCTCTATCCATCATCACTGGGGTCACCTTCTTGCTTGTGGCCCTGAAACCTCCGTTTAATCTGATTTCGCTGCAGGTTGGTCATACGGCACCCATGTCAGATGACCAAACGGGATCAAGACGCTGAGCAGCTCATGAGCTGCAGTAGTCAGCGACCCATAGCTGACTGCTAGCGTCAGGGCCAGCGAATCATAGCTGCCAAGACCTTTCTACACCTCCACGCGGTGATCCTGGATAACAGGCTGCAGCAGGGCAGACTGGCTAAGGAGAAGGGATCGAAGAGGAAATGCTAACCCAGTACTAAAAAAATGCTTGCTGAAGTCAGATGTGTTGGACCGAAAGTTGCAAATATCGCAGCCAAGCTGTAAACTACGACACAATGCATTCCGTTCTCTTGACTACATTCTGCTATTTAATCCCTTTCAGGGTTTGGTAGTGGGAGATTGAGAATGAATGAAGAAGAAGATGACCAAACCACTTTATCTTCTGTGCGCCAATATAGTAGTTCACCGATGTAGTCCACGCCATATTCTTCAACGTACTGTTGCAAATTTTATTGTGAACATATATATATATATATGTTATTTGTTTCTATAAATTTTTACATGTGGGCTTAAAGAAATGGTCAAGATAACCTAATCAAATACCAAAATTCTTGCTGTTTGTTTGTACTGTAATTGTAATTCATCCACATTACCATGTGATCCTCATCAGCACCCATTTGTCGCTTCTGAGACGCCAATTCTAAAAATACGTACAAGTGGCTTCCATCAAATCCAAGTCAATGGGAAATTCTTGATGTCACAGGGGCCATGTACCTATGAATTATAGTATTGGAAATTATCAAAATGGGGGCAATCATTTGAAGGAGTTTTTGTTCCTGAACGTGTTTTCTGACACTGCCGTCCTAACGTAAGGAACAAATCAGGAAAACTTGAAAGCGTTTGTTAAAAGCACTTTTTATCAGAGAACATTCTTTGAAACAAAACACACTTTCACAAAAAATGTAAGCAAAGGATTTTTAAAATTAACTTATCAAATTGTTTAGTCAAGAGTCCATTGATTTTGATTTACTTCCATCTTTATCGATGGGTTATTGCTAGTGATATATATTTTCTTGTTGTTGTTCAATGCCCACAATGAGTAAGTTGACTCTTTTGTACACCCTTAAAATGGCGCTAACTGGCGAGTTGTAAGTAGCTTTTCTTACATTCAGAGCGTGCTTATGAAGGCAGACCACGGTCGTCCAGGCTGTTGTGCTATGCTTGGCTTCATCTGCATCATGCTCAATACTACGGGGATCACATCGATCCACATCTGATTTAGCCAGACTATCTTTAAAATAGCCTGTTTCCAGGGAACACTACATGGAAGGGAGATGGTTGTCTTGGTCAGTATATTATACCTGACCCTTATGCGACGTCCTGGTCAGTATGTTGTGCCTGACCGGACTAGCGTCTCAGTTCCCCATATTTACTGAGCTTAATGACCTAAGAGCAGCACTCTGCAAACTGTGCCAGCAGACCGCACCAAAAAGGGTAGTGGTACAGTGGGTCCCATCACACTGCAACATCCAAGGCAACGAGGAGGCAGACAGACTGGCAAAAGATGGTGCAAGACTACCACAAACAGATACTAGTATGACGTACGAAGTGTCAAAACGGCTTATCAAAGCCAGATACATGACCAAATGGGAAACCGAACATACTGGTTACACCAAAAACGATGCCTATTACCAGTTGAACAGAAGAGAGCAGGTCGTTGTCTTCAGACTTCGCACTGGCCACAATAGACTGAGGTACCACCTATTCAACAAATTGAAGATAGGTGGTACCGACGAATGCCCGTGCGGTACCGGTAAAATGACCGCTGAACATCTGCTGCAGAACTGCCCGACATATGAGGATCAGAGAGAGCAGATGTGGCCATCACCAGTGGAACTGCAAGACAAGCTCTATGGCAGTGTCGACAGCCTCAGGATGACCGCCGCTTTTTTCGAAAAAATAATGGTTACTGTCTGACTGCGTACGAAGAAGAAGAAGAAGTTCCCCATATTTACTTGTAATATGCACGTTTGTATGTTGAAGTTGATTTACCATGCTGGATATGTTTGTGGTGTGATACAGCTGTCATGAGATTCTGTTTTGTGTCATCAACAGATGGGAATCTTGGCCATAGCAGGTAGTGCAATATTAGGATGGCCCTTTGCTGCTGCACTAGGGTGAGTTGTGGCTATCAAGATGAGCTTAGCACTCAGTACAGCTAAGCTGGAAATTGTATGGTGTTGTTAATGTCTGTGATGAGTATGTCTACTCTTTTATGCGCCCTGAAAAGGACATTAAGTGGCGGGTTGCAGTAGCTTTCCTTACATCACAAACATCCTGATATGCTGATGAAGGTGAACTGGCATCCTTGGCTTCATCTGTGCAACACTGACTAATATGAGGATCATATTGATCCCCGCCTCATTAGTCAAACTGCTATGAAATAGCTTGTTCTCAGGGAGAATTGCATGGAAGTGAGATGGAGTCTTGATCGTTTTGGTTTATTTGACCAGAAGTTAGTCTCCGTTCCCACCTTATGTTGATAATAACTTATATAAGTATCAGTTGTTTTGATGAAAAGAATATGACCTCTTTTAATTTCCAAGCATGTCATAAAAGGTGACTAAAGAAGGTGGTCATTTGGGTTGTTACCCTTAATATGTAATAAAACCTTGTCATTATAATATAATCAACCACTGTATAAACATAAATAAGGAGTACTCTGAGTGGTGTGAAGTGAAAAGTGGAATGCCACAGGGCTCGGTTTTAAGACTAATTTTGTTCTTGATATATATAAACGAATTGGACATTGATATGGGATCCATGATTGCAAAATTTGCTGATGACACAAAACTATGCAGTAGTATTGCATCTAAAGCAGAAATGGATATATTGAGGTCGGATTTAGATAAAATTCGATAGTGGTCTGTAAGCTGGCAAATGGAGTTTAATGTAGATAAATATTCAGTCATCCACATGGGTAGATCCAATATGGAACATAATTACAGAATGGGAGAGAACAATATTAGAAAGATAGATAAGGAAAGAGACCTAGGGGTTATAATAGATCATACAGGAAAGGTGAATGAGCAAGTTCAGGTAGCAGTGAAAAAGGCAAATGTTAGGTATGATAAAAATAAATATTAAACATAAGAGCAAGGAAGGGATAGTCAAACTGTATAAAGCATTAGTTAGACCTAGATTGGAGTACTGTATACAGGTGTGGAGTCCTTATCATAGAGGGGATATAAACATGCTGAAAAGAATACAAAAAAGAGCGACAAAGCTAATAGTGGGATTCCAGAATTACAGTTATGAGAAAAGACTCAGAAAAACCAGCTTACAGTGTCTAGAGAGAAGAATTCGAGGTGACTTAATACAGGATTATAAGTTGATCAGAGGAATGGATAAATTAGATTATAGCAAGTTTTTTAAAATACACCACTCACAAGAACAAGAGGATATAGCTACAAATTAACTAAAGAGAGGTCCAGATTAAATATTAGGAAATATTTTTTTAGTCAAAGAGTGGTGAATGCTTGGAATGCATTGCCACGGAAGGTAGTGGAGGCAGGGACAGTTTATGCATTTAAGAATAAATTGGATGCGCATAGCTTTTAGAGTAAGGTGATGTAAATGAAATTGGTTGTATACAGACTCTGCAGAGTCTTCTAAACCAGTATACACACGTTAAGTTAAACTCAGATACAAGTTTCCTGTAAAGAGACCAGATGCAAATCTTCTTATTAATCAGCTTCATTGAGTGACTAGCTCTTGGAGATTTTAGTTAATAGAGTGCTGGGAAATCTCATGACTACTTTCCTTTTCACAATAGGCAGAAACCAGAAAATTATCGGGCTCCTTCCTGACCACTGAGGGGAGCATAATGCATTTGACGGTGTGCAATGTCGAGTGCCGAGCCAAAACATTTCTGACGAGCTCTTGGCATGCTTACCATCTTCACCAACAATCAGGAGCATTGTTGAGTTGGTATTGAAGTCCCGACAGTTGGTTCCACAATGTTTTATACTTGCAATAGTGCATGAGACAGGCGGCCGAGGTAGTTATACTGCCTGCCTTCATCACACCAGGTGGACTGACAGCTTGTCGATATTGTTAACAGACATGTACTACCTATGGTTCACATTGAAATAAACAAAAATGAATTGCAAATGCTATGGTAATGGGTTTTCTTTAACAGGGGTAGGCTGCAGTGGTGACCTATGGTTCACATTGGTGCGGAAAGGTGAGTGAGGAACTGGATACACTGTCGCCCAATCAAGTAGCAATACTTACAGTCAGAGTGGTGTGTAGGCTAGTGTCAGGACTCCACCTACGTCGACATCATGCATCTGGAAATTTCTGCATTCGTCCTGAAAAGGACGTTGTGTTGTAGTTTACAGCAAGGCTGTGATATCTGTGCCTTTTGGTCCAAACACATCTAGTTTCAGCGCAGCATTTTTGGAACCGGGTTTACCTTCTCTCTTTGTTCCCGATTCTCTCAGGCTGCATGGGTGCAGGGCCACCACTGACACAAAGCAGTCTGGTCAAGGAGATGGGGATTGATACTTTGATCCCTGTATTGCTGGACCTGCTAAGAAGCCTTGCATTGAACTACAACAGTCAGAAGGGACACAGAGTGGAAAGAAAATATTGTATGTTGTAAAGGGAGCGTAACTTTTAATATTCTCATCCTCTCAAACGTTCCTCATTATGAACTCCGCATAAATGTTAAATAGGTAAGGGGAGAGGATACATTCCTGCTATACTCCCATTTGTATTTTCAACCATTCCGATATGTCACCAGATACTCTGACAGCAGCTTGATATTTCTGATATAATGATTCTTCTTCGTTTGTTCTCAACCTCCCGCTACCAAGCCCTGAAAAGGGCTTTGCAAGTAGCAGAATGTAGTCCTGAGAATGGAATGCGCTGCGTCGTAGTTTACAGCTTGACTACGATATTTGCAACTTTCGGTGCGACACATCCTACTTCAGCAGGCATTTTTTAGTACCAGGTTGCCTTCCCTCTTCGATCCCATCTACTTAGCCAGTCTGCACTCTTACAGCCTGTTATCCAGAATCACCACATGGAGGTGAAGAAGGGTCTTAGCAGCTCAGGTTTGCTGGCCCTAACGCTAGCAGTCAGCTATGGGTTGCTGAACGCTGCAGCTCATGCGCTGCTCAGGGTCTTAATCCCATATAATGATTAGATTAGATGGATAGATGTACTGTAAACCTCATATCTATCATATATAGCCAACGGCCAAGAGAGAATTAATCCGATGAAAAAACTTACCACTGCAGTTGTTTAGAAATTGCAGTCCAACTATAAAATGTCAGTCAGATAGTGTTAATCAATCAATCAATCAATCAATCAAAACTGTTTAACTTTATCTGAAGCAATGGTCTTTAACAAATAGTCACCAGATGCCATTTGTTCCAGTATTGTCCAGAAACTTTGCGTTTGACTCCACCTCCCATCTCCAGGTGTGCCTTGGTCTGTCCCTATGCCTCTTTCTCCACTGCGTTCCAGAACAAAGGCTGCGTAGGAATGCTAACAGTGTCCTTCCTCAAGGTATGACCAATCCAGTCCCAACCTCACCAATCATTATCTCTTTCGCCACAGACATTGTTGGATAAAATTGTCTGGACACTCCGCAGCCATGATTTCCCATGGTCGTCCAAGTAGCTCATGGTGGTATTTTTGGTAGCTCGTTATAGATATTTTTTTCATGAAAATTTGCCTAACATTATTGAACTTCAAGTTTGAATTGGTAAAATTGCATGCACTAAATCGAAAAATTAATGTTCATATTTTTTGCATTTGTGTACGTTATTCATTTGCACAATTTCTAATACTTGTCATTATGTGGAATGATAAAAATGCTATACATTGGTTGGTAGCTCGCCCTAAAATTTAAATTTTAAAGTAGCTTGCATACTTATTGAGTTTGGCGACTACTGGTCAAAAGATTCTAGATTATCTTGTCCATCTTTCACACTTGTGTATTCTTGTCAATGTCCCAACAGAGCCCCCATAGCCATTGATGTTCTCCTTCTCCAGAGGAAGTATGTCTTCTTCATCAAGTGGTCTGTGGTGTCTATGCTGATATTCCTGGTAAGTCACATCACTTTAAACTTTCTAACATTTATTTGTTTGCCGTATGATTCATATGATTAGTGATAATAGGAAATTAAGCAGAGAATATTGAACAAGGAAGGGAGGTAATTATCATAGGAAGACCCACTGTTGAGCTAGTGTTTTTTAAAAGTTTTTTAGCTTCTTGACATTGTGTTGTTACCGATCCAACAGTTTCTAGGCTCTCGCCCTTCAGCTCAATGCCACATAATGGTATCTGCACACGATTGCCAGTTGTTGTCTAATGCCATATGCGCAAGTGCCATACAAAGTGTTCCATTTATCTGGCCTTGGAGGAAGAAGCATTTTCCTTACATTGTTGATCGCTGAGCACTCAAAGAGATGATGGTCAACAGTTTTGTATGGGTGTGTACACTGCTGGCACTCAGGAGTGTGTTGTGGTTGGATTCTGTTCAGGTGCTTCTTAAGTGGGAGGTGTTGGGTTCTCAGCAAGAACATGGGGCTCTGATCCTGTCTTGTGAATTGATTGATACTGTCATTTGGATTGGGGTTTGCCATATATCTGTAGACCTTCCCCCTGTGTTTCCCATGGCCCATCTGTTCAGGTGCTTCTTAAGTGGGAGGTGTTGGGTTCTCAGCAAGAACATGGGGCTCTGATCCTGCCTTGTGAATTGATTGATACTGCCATTTGGATTGGAGTTTGCCATATATCTGTAGACCTTCCCCCTGTGTTTCCCATCTGTTAAGATATTCTGAAGAGGGGAAGCCCACTTGGTCATGACTCCAAAGGGTCATCCTCCCGTTGTCTCTCTCTTTTACTTGGAAGTGAACTCATACCATATTCTCAGATTGTAGTTTCATTCATTTAGCCAGCTGGATGTGTTAACGAAACTAGTACTTTAGTTGTTGCATGTGCTTCACACCCAATTGATGAGCTGCTGATTTAACTGGAATTCACACTATTTGACCACTTACACTTGTATCCACAGAAACATGTTGTGGTTTTCCGCTTGGATTAGCTAGTCCGCTCATTTTGTGATGTTTTTCCCTTCGATTATTCTGGCATGGTCTTCAGCTATTTACAATAGTATTTTGGTTACCCTGTTGTATTTCTGCGGTCCAATGCACATGGCTGAACTTCACGAGATTGACGTCTTTCACCATGTTTTGGTGTGGCTGGCAAATGTACAGACGGGCCAGTAATAATGGACTAACACATTCGCCATGAAGAGATTGGGCCCTGCCTGATTAGCAACATGTCCATGACGCATCTCTCACACAGTGAGTGATGTTGTCAAGAGGTAAGGCACTTGCCTCTCAAAGCCATGAATGGAAACGGTTGGCGATCGAATCTCGCAAGTTTCAAGCAATTCCTGTTCTCAAGTGAGGTGGGACCAGAGTGCCTTAGTTACCTCCAGTCATCTTGACTTATGTCAGGCCAGTGGTCCTAGATAGCTTGGTACCTCAGAGAATGAGGTTGATGACCACCACAGTTTCTTCCTCACTATTATCCAAATGCAGCGCAAGTTACATCCTCAAGACAAAATTGTCTTGTGATGTCGTCATCATTGCTTGTGATGAACAACTGACTAACTAACACAAACTTAGTCCTCTCGTTGCCCCTCTCATACTTGAAAGTAAACCCATACTAAGTTGTCAAATTGTAGTTTCATCCATACAGCCAGCTTCTAAACTATTATTAGTCACTTTTATGACATTCTGAAAGCTTGGTCATTCTTGGACTGGAGTACGAAGCAGAACTGGACTGGGAAATTCCGCCGCAAGTCAGTGGACCGGTGTATCTTGGAACATGGCTACAACCTTCCCGTGGACCACCCCAGCTATGTGTTGGCACCCCCTGCAGCCCTGTTTGCATCAATTAGCATTCAATGGCCAACTCAAAACAAATATGGCCAGCAAAATCTGACTGTCTGATTAAAACAAAGTATTGCAACAATCGACACCTGGTGTTGATGAAATGTGTTTTTTGCCAAATGCTCTGGATGTCAAAGTGAAGAAATTCTAACAAGAACACTATTAACCTTTTGCTTTCCAGATTACAAAATTACATTTATTTCCGGTATCTGCATAATTTTTCAACACGTCATGCCCCGACCTGGGTTGTTGATTTTGAGAGCCTCTAATTTTAAAAAAACTTTTTGGTGTATGGGTATGTCTAGAGATATATATTAATAAAGAAGTTATTGTTGCTATTGTGCGTATGTTAGTTTCTGAGATACAAGAAGATGAAAGTGAAAGTGGTAAAAAATAGCACAAACATATACTCACCTGGGAGCCTTGGTTAGAAAAAAAAATTTGTGGAAAAGTGTGCCATTACTACTATTGATGTTTACTGTAATGGCTATGTCTGTCACTTCGACTATAAATGTAATTATTGTATCTAAATAAACAAACTTAATAGGTTTACCTCAGAAAAATCCGTTGCAGAAACTTAACTCCCCCATTCTCAGTAATGAGTGAATCTTCAAATTCAAGTGAAAAACAGAAATACTTTCCAAAATCTAAAAAAATCAAAAAATCGCCAATGTTTTCGTCTAACCATACAAGAGAGATGTTGGAATTCTCTACAATCAAAAGAGCAGTATATTCAGTTGTTTCTATAACATTAACCCTGTAGTTTATATACAATAAAGCGATGACCCTAGAGCTGACAGCTTGCAACGCCAGTGAAATGGAGCCAAATCGTCGTAATCTCATGCCGTTGGAATGGAAAAGGTTACGGCAGCCAAATGCCTTGTCGTCTAATTAATGATGCACATAACTTAGAACTAGTGCTAACCAGAGGAACATGAATATGTAATTATAACAAATTATAACGTGTCTAGCTGACATGGCAGGAGCTTGTTTGCACGACAGGCGAGCATCATATCCATTATCCATCTGTGCTGCTGCCTCTAAAGAATATTTTGGGTGAGCCAGTGACACAGTTGGTGGTTGAGTCGACAAAATGAGTGTTAAATCATCAATAGTTGGGTACGGACCTAGGTGGTAGTAACTGTCTCATCATCGAAAGGTCTGTGCGGGCAGTTGAGAATCAGCATGGACTGTGAGATTTGTTTGTAAAACAGATGATCAAAATCCTTGTACTCTCGAGCTGCTGATCGTCCCTCAACGAATTTGCCTAGCAGTTTTATAGTGTGGCCATTGTTTCTTTCCTGGAAGGTCAAAACAGATGGCACCTCTGGAAGGTTGTCCTGGGGCTAGCAACCTCAATATGTGAAAACCATTACCACTGAAACCACACTGCAAACTCTTGGATTCAGAATTTCTTATAAACTTGGCATGGTAAACCAAACGTATTGTTGGACCCATACTCTACCATTTAGAGTGACAAAGCCAATAATAATGATGTTGATGATGAACACATGGAGGATTTTAGATAATAGGTTACATAATTCTGACTTAAATCATTTCATAATGTCTGACTTAAATCAATTATATAATGTCTGGCTTTAATTATTTCATAATCTCTGACTTTAATTAGTTATATAATGTCTGACTTCACTCGTCTCAAAATGTCTGACTTAAATCAATTATATGGGGATCAAGAGGCTGATCAGCACATGAGCTGCAGTGGTCAGCGACCCATAGCTGACTGCTAGCATCAGGGTCAGCGAACCATAGCTGCCAAGACCCTTCTACACCTCCACGCGGTGATCCTGGATAACAGGCTGCAGCAGGGCAGACTGGCTAAGGAGAAGAGATCGAAGAGGGAATGCTAACCCAGTACTCAAAAAATGCTTGCTGAAGTCGCATGTGTTGGACCAAAAGGTGCAAATATCGCAGCCAAACTGTAAACTACAACACAGCGCTTTCCGTTCTCTGGACTAAATTCTGCTACTTACCCTTTCAGGGTTTGGTAGTGGGAGATTGAGAACGAAGAAGAAGAAGAAGAAGAGAAATCAATTATATAATGTCTGACTTCAATCATTACATAATGTCTAACTTAAATTATTTCATAATGTCTGACTTAAATCATTTCATGTCTGACTTAAATCAATTATATGTCTGACTTCAATCATTTCATAATGTCTGACTTAAATTATTTCATAATGTCTGACTTAAATCATTTCATAATGTCTGACTTAAATCATTACATAATGTCTGACCTAAATCATTTCATAATGTCTGACTTAAATCATTTCATAATGTCTGACTTAAATCATTTCATAATATGCAAGCGTCAACTTAGTGTGTTCTTCAAAGAACAAAATATATTAAACTCATTTATTGAAACAGCTTTCAGTTTAGCATTTTTTATGGCATTTTATTTCGCATCAGGGGATGGGCATGGGCTAGTGGTTCAGTGGCACGGCTCACAATCTGAAGGTGCTGGGTTCAATCCCCATCACAGCACCGGCCGTTACCCTGGGGAAGCAAACCCTTAGAAAATGCAGGAGGAAGCAGACCCTTACATAAAATGCATGCCGAAGTCGGATGCACTGGGCCAACAGGCACAAAATAAAAACGACAGTGCAACGCACACCGCCTTGGGGATTAGATAAATAAGGTGAACGCAAAAAAAAATTAACAAAATTCACATCAAATTTTCATTTCAAATCTTTTGTTTTATCAAAACAATGGTGAGACTGCCCTTCTCATCTTGAGGGTCTCATATGAAGAAGATAACTGAAGAGGCATCTGTAAACAAGACTTTCTTCATGGCTGATGAAACCTATGATCAATTCTTATATTGGATCCATTAGGTTCCTGTGGTGTTTGTAGACATGCACTTCTATGGAAAGCTGGTCATTGCCCCGCTCAACATCGTTCTCTACAATGTCATCAGTGGGCATGGGCCGGAGTTGTATGGTAACTATTTGTCATTGAATTGTTTGTAGCTCATTACACTCTGCTCAGCATACCTAGATTACAACTTTGTTATTGGATACCAAATACTGTCATAACTAGGGATGGATACAACCATCAGACCTCTAACTAAATGGATCAGAAGACGCAGCGAATGAAATGATCGCAGTCAGCGACTAATACGAGAGATGGTCGAAAAGTTCTGCACTTTAGTATGAAGTTAGTCAAGGCATTTACCTGAAAATTGGTGTGAACTTTAGCCCTTCTTTGTGTAATTCATCCTGCAAGGCGATACACTTCCTCATTTATTCTTCACCTTCGTGATACCCTGATTGTAGAACTCAGTCTGGTCCTGCAACGTCTCCAGTTCAGTAGTCAAATCTGAGTGTCATATGTAGAACTCAGTCTGGTCCTGCAACGTCTACAGTTCAGTAGTCAAATCTGAGTGTCATAAAAACGACACCTACGAAGTGGATTCTTTGTGTTTGGAAACAGGAATAAGTTACTACATGCCAAGTTCAGTGACTGTTGTGGATCGGACACTATTTGGCTTGGCTTGGCTTCGTTCGTTCTCAATCTCCCGCTATCAAACCCTGAAAGGGCTTAAGTAGCAGAATGAAGTCCAGAGAACGGAATGCGTTGTGTCGTAGTTTACAGCTTGACTGCGATATTTGCACCTTTCGGTCCAACACATCCGACTTCAGCAATCATTTTTTTAGTACTGGGTTACCATTTCCTCTTCGATCCCTTCTCCTTAGCCAGTCTGCCCTGCTGCAGCCTGTTATCCAGGATCACCGCGTGGAGGTATAGAAGGGTCTTGGCAGCTCTGGTTCGCTGGCCCTGACGCTAACAGTCAGCTATGGGTCGCTGACCACTGCAGCTCATGCGCTCGGACACTATTTCATTTCATATCTACACGTTATTCTGATGTCCAGGACTTGATTACTGAACTGGAGATGTGGTTTGACTTGAACTTCCCTCGTATAATTATTATAGTCCTGGAAACAGGTTTCTTTCATGCAGAATGGCTGAAAGAAAAAGGATCAAAGTGGGGAGTCAAGCACTGTCCAATAAATGTGACGTACTGAAATGGGATGTGTCTGGCTGAAAGGTGTATATATTGCAGCCCTGATGTATACCATGACACAACGTAACAGAGCATCTTTTTCAGATGAACAACGAAAGAGACAATTTTTAGTAAATGCTCCAAAGTGTGAAGGCTAAATTTACCAAGGCTCCACTTTACGTACATCTGGAAACAGGTGATGTTATAGTAGCCTGGTCAGGTAGGTGGGGATTGACACCGATTCCTGTAATAGTGAGCCTACTCGGGAGCCTTGCATTGCACTAAAGCTAGGAGAACACAAGTCTACCTTCTTTTATACGCTTCAGGATATATGAAGGCCACTGTAACTGACTACTAGAGAAAGATTGTCATTGTCAAGTGAAGAACTACTGATTGAAAGCAAACAAGAACTGCTGACTGAAAGCAAACAAGAACTACTGACTGAAAGCAAACAAGAACTACTGACTGAAAGCAAACAAGAACTACTGACTGAAAGCAAACAAGAACTGGTGGCTGAAAGCAAACAAGAACTACTGACTGAAAGCAAACAAGAACTACTGATTAAAAGCAAACAAGAACTACTGACTGAAAACAAATAAGAACTGGTGGCTGAAAGCAAACAAGAACTACTGACTGAAAGCAAACAAGAACTGGTGGCTGAAAGCAAACAAGAACTACTGACTGAAAGCAAACAAGAACTACTGACTGAAAGCAAACAAGAACTGGTGGCTTAAAGCAAACAAGAACTACTGACTGAAAGCAAACAAGAACTGGTGGCTTAAAGCAAACAAGAACTACTGACTGAAAGCAAACAAGAACTACTGACTGAAAGCAAACAAGAACTACTGACTGAAAGCAAACAAGAACTACTGACTGAAAGCAAACAAGAACTACTGACTGAAAGCAAACAAGAACTACTGACTGAAAGCAAACAAGAACTACTGACTGAAAGCAAACAAGAACTACTGACTGAAAGCAAACAAGAACTGGTGGCTGAAAGCAAACAAGAACTACTGACTGAAAGCAAACAAGAACTACTGATTAAAAGCAAACAAGAACTACTGACTGAAAACAAATAAGAACTGGTGGCTGAAAGCAAACAAGAACTACTGACTGAAAGCAAACAAGAACTGGTGGCTGAAAGCAAACAAGAACTACTGACTGAAAGCAAACAAGAACTGGTGGCTGAAAGCAAACAAGAACTACTGACTGAAAGCAAACAAGAACTACTGACTGAAAGCAAACCAGAACTACTGGAATTGGTGATTCAAATAGAGAACAGAAGTCCAGCTGTCTTTTCACCAATGGGAGTTATATATTGACAATTGAGCAAATCGCTCATAAATTGAAAATGAGAGTGATTTGGTGTTATGTATACTCATTTTTACTGTATTGTTTAGAAACAGGGAAATTGAGCAAATGATTGAAGAAGAGAATTGATCTCTTTGAAATGGAGATATATAGAAGAATGCGGCCTTAGTTCCCTGAACAAGAAGAAAACAAATAGTAAGTCTTAGAGAAATTAGGGTTGCAAAGAGAATTAATGAACAAAATCAGTTAAGATAATTTATTCATGTCAACAGCCATAACACCTTACTAAAAACAATACTGGAAGGATAGGTGAAGGTCAAATGTGTCAGAGGGAGACAACTCTTCAAGTGGGAGGGTGACATCAAGAGATGGACATGGAAAAGCCTAGCAGATTGTACCATTAAGGCAAGAGGCAGAAGATAGAGATCCATTGCTGCTGACCTTCGCTTGGGAGATGGGAACTGAACTCAATACAATATTTATACAACTTGTACACAATGTTTATACAGCTTGTACACAATGTTTATAAAATGTGCACATAATGTTTATACAACTTGTACACAATGTTTATACAACCTGTACACAATGTTTATACAGCTTGTACACAATGTTTATGCAACATGCACACAATGTTTATGCAACATGCACACAAGGTTTATACAGTATAAGTTGTACACAATGTTTATACAGCTTGTACACAATGTTTATACAACTTGTACACAATATTTATCCGCAGGAGTAGAGCCTCTATCTTATTACCTGATTAATGGATTCCTTAATTTTAACTTTGCTTACCTACTTGCCCTGGTCTCTCTACCGTTTCTGGTAAGTGATGTTTTATTTTTTTATATTTTGTCACTAATAGACTTGTGTGTGTGCTTTCTAACAGATCAAATCTTGAAACTGCTTAGCAAAATTGTTAGTGTTTGGATTCAGCAAGGTAGTACTCCAATGGGAAGTAAACCTATTTAAAAAAATGAAATCTGAAGTCGGATGCACTGGGCCATAGTGCCAAAAAAGACAGTACAACACATACTGCTTTAGGAAAATTTATTATATAATTTATCTTTGCACTAAAATTTGAAGGCTGACATCAGGGACAGATACAACATGCTGACGATGACCCCCCGCCTCAAAATCACGCCATGCACCTGGAAATAGGCTGTGTCATGACAGTCTGACCAATGAGGTGGGGTTTGACATGTGATCCATATAGTATAGCTGTGAGCTTACTGAGGAGCCTCGCATTGCACTACAGCTAGGAGGACACATGCCCAAATTAAGTCCACCGTGTCAGTATGTAAGAGAGAAACTGTAACACTTATCAAAGAAAGGTCAGAGTGAAGAATTTAGTGTACGACTAACTTCAAAACAAGTCTGACTAAATACAAGATTTTGTTGCTATGGAGATGTAAATGACTTGGAGGTTAGAACGGCAGGTTGTTGGTGATTCTGACTGTGCTATTGTCCAAAGCTACTCGTGCTGAATTCTCTGCTCTTGATAATGTTTTTCTGGTAGTGGGTTACAGAGGATTTTCTCATATCCTATACATAATGAAGAAGGTAGGCATGGGACTTCCTGGCTGTAGTACAATGCTATGCTTCTGAGTAGGCTCACCACAATGAGGATCACAGCATCGATCAACACCTTGTTGGCCTAGCTGCTGGGAAATAGACTGTTTCCAGGTGTACGATGTGAGGTAGGGACATTGTTAGTATGTTAACCTGGCCCTGACACTAGCTTATGCACAATTCTAACAGTTGTTGTTACAGATCAAATAGGATTTCGGCTCTCGCCCTTTGGCCCAATGGGATGTAATGGCATCTGCACATGCTTGTTAGTTGTTGTTTAGTTATGTACAAAGTGTACCATTGATCTGACCGGCAGAAGCATTTTCCTTTCATTGTTGAGTTTCGACTTCAAGAGATGGTGATCAATGATTTTTTTAATTGAAGTGGATTCTGGTTGGATTCTGTTCATGTACTTGTTAAGTTGGATGTGTTGCGTACTTAGCCAGAAAATGATGCTCTGATCCCTCCCAGTGAGTTGATTGATGCTGTCATTTGGGTTGTGGCGTGACATATGTCTGTAGGCCTCCCTTCTATTCTGATAGTAAGTAGCTTGATTTGGACAATAGGGGTTAAAGAGGTTTTAAAAACAACACAGCAATTGAGATATTGAGACAGATCTAACATAACTAAACAAGCACTTGATCCTTGTTGCAATCCCATAACTACTTGACGATCCTGCTCTTGGCAGCCTAATGCTTTACTTATATAAATAGTCTTCTTCAGTTAACTTAAATAAATGTCTTTGTACTGGTTTAGAAGACTCTGCAGAGTCTGTATACAACCAGTTCATTTTACTTCACTTAATCTAAAAATACCCATATGCTTCCAATCTATTCTTGAATACATTAATTGACCCTGCCTCCACAATTCCTAAAAAAAAATATTTCCTAGTATCTAATCTGAACATTTCTTTAATTAATTTGTAGCTGTTTTTGTAGGCGGCTGTACTATGAACAAACTTGTTATAGTCTAATAAGGGGAAATAGATGTGATTATTTGAGATCAAAGAATAAGAAGAATTGTCATCATTACTAGTTATAGAGTTAACATGCTTCGACAGCAGCCCCACAGTTCATAACTTCTGACAAAATCTTCCAATGTTCTGTTTTTGTTGATTCCAGCTCCTGGGTTCACGTCTGTTTCCAGGGACATCTTACTCAAGTGAGTAGTGACAAACCTGTTTTATTTCATGAAAAATAAAAGATAAGGGTTTACAGATGTCTGTGTGTTTTGTTGCTAGTGACACGCCTTGCTCGCAAACCAAACTTGCACGTGGTCGTACCCCTATTTGATCTAAACCTATGCTGAAGTCGGATGCACTGGAACATTAGACCCACAACACAGTACAACACACTCCTCCTAAAACACAGTACAACACACTCCTCCTAAAACACAGTACAACACACTCCTCCTAAAACACAGTACAACACACTCCTCCTAAAACACAGTACAACACACTCCTCCTAAAACACAGTACAACACACTCCTCCTAAAACACAGTACAACACACTCCTCCTAAAACACAGTACAACACACTCCTCCTAAAACACAGTACAACACACTCCTCCTAAAACACAGTACAACACACTCCTCCTAAAACACAGTACAACACACTCCTCCTAAAACACAGTACAACACACTCCTCCTAAAACACAGTACAACACACTCCTCCTAAAACACAGTACAACACACTCCTCCTAAAACACAGTACAACACACTCCTCCTAAAACACAGTACAACACACTCCTCCTTAGTAAGCAAGGTGAACAACAACAAGTAAGAATTATGGTCCAACTGTGGGTTACCAAGGCCTGAAAGGGCAACAAAGAATTGTAAGACTAACATTCTTGGTGTCTCAAAAGAGTTAATTAAGGGAGGTTGGACATGGGGCCAATTACCCCATCCCGTAGATACTTACGAACCACAAAAAAAGGAGACATCTACACCGCATGATAGAAGAGGGGGGGTCTAAGTCAGATCACATTGAGAGCATATTGTAAGAGGCAACTAAGGAGGGTGGGCATGGGGACCGACTACCTCTTGCTGTAGAAACTAAAAGCCACAAGAAAAAGAAAAGATGGCCTATACACCTAATGGTATAGGAATCTACACCCAATGGTTGAAGAGGAGAGACTAAGTCACACTAAAAGCATGTTGTAAGAAGCTTCTATTGAGTGTTGGGTCTATCAGAACCTTTAACCAAACATTTATGTAGTGATGGTTTCTGTAGCATTTTCTTTTACATGATGTAGTTGCTGCCCACACGCACAATTCTACTAGGTCGCTTTTTATGAAAAAATAGTAGACGCTCGCATTTCAAGGCATAGGGTACGGGATTCAACTCCCGCTACCGGCACGCTCCAGACAATCCAGCTGTATAGGGGATTCATTTGTAAATGGGTACCTGACCTACGGTTTGGGAAAGAAAGGCATTGAGAAAGGAAATTTGCTACTCCATCTCACACAAGCTGTGGTTAGTAAAATTCTTCTTCTTCTTCGTTCTCAAACTCCTGCTATCAAAAGCAGAAAAGGTCTTTGCAAGTAATGGGATGAAATCTGGAGAATGGAATGCGTTGTCGTAGATTACAGCTTGACTGTGATATTTACACCTTTCGGTCCAGCACATCCGACTTCAGCGTGGAATTTTTTGATACCAGGATAGCACTCGTTGATTGCTTCTCCTTAGCCAGTCTGTCCTGTTGCAGTCTATTATCCAAGATCACTGAGTGGAGGTGTAGAAAGGTCTTGGCACCTCTGTTTCACTGGCCCTGACGCTAACAGTCAGATTTTTGTCACTGACTGCTACAGTTCATTTACTGCTCCGTATCTTGATCCCTAACTAGTACGAATCCAGGTAGCCAAATGTTCTTTAATCTCATTTTGATCTTTTGCCTTGCAGAACCATGTTGGACCAAGGGCTTTATTTGGGCCATCTCTCCACCTCATTGGTGGACGCTTAAAGTTGTTGGGTACCAGGAAGTAAATTTTTGTGTCCATCTGTTGTCAAACATGCACATACCCGGCCGATGTGCATTTTTTTAAAAGCACAGTATCTATGACATCATTGAAGGTGGTTTGGCGTCTGCTTTCTGTTTTGTGAATTTGGTCCATTATAAAGACTGTCAATGGTCTTTGCTCCGTGCCCTTTGAGGTACTTGAAGCGTATATGCTTTTCGCAGGTTCCATACCTTGCCACCATATATTACCATGGCCGGAATAACCATGCTGTTGAAGGTTTGAGCTCTTGCCTTGTCGTTTCTCACCTGCTGAAGTATGAGTTTGAAACAATTGAAGCTGAACCGTCGGATAAAAAAAACAACCCAAGCTTTACTGAGGATTTCTTCTTCTATGTTTGTTCTGAAAAGCATGTTGTGTCGTAATTTACAGCGCGACTGCAATATCTGTGTCTTTCGGCCCAACACACCTGGTTTCAGCTGTCATTATTTGGCACCAGGTTTGCCTTCCTGCTGCAATCTTTATTTTCTTAGCCAGATGAACTAGTGCAGCCTGTTTCCAGTGCTGCCGTATGGAGGCAGAATAAGGTCTTGGTCATCTCTGGTTCACTGACCCTGATGCAAACATTAAGATATGTTGTTGGCTACTGTCAGCTCATTCACTGTGCTCCATCTTCAACCCCACCGAGGATTTGAACGCATATCCACATGATCAGAAGGCCGACATCCATAACACTTTGCCACCTGCTAATAGAAGTTAATTGTTAACTGGATGATTGTTTAGTCATGCAGTCACCAAGATTTGAAATCTTTTCAGACAGCTCAGCTTGGCTGTCTATTGCACCGATGTACATCTGGATCCTGATATTTTTCACCCGGCCACACAAGGTAGGCATACCTGAGATGTTGTGTTTAATTGTGTCCCTTGTTCCTCTTCAAGGTAGGCATACCCAAGATGTTGTGTTTGAGTGTGTCCGATGTTCCTCTTCCATACCTGAGATTTTGTGTTTAAGTGTGTCCCGTGTTCCTCTTCCATACCTGAGATGTGTTTGAGTGTGTCCGATGTTCCTCTTCCATACCTGAGATGTGTTTAAGTGTGTCCAGTGTTCCTCTTCCATACCTGAGATGTGTTTGAGTGTGTCCGATGTTCCTCTTCCATACCTGAGATTTTGTGTTTAAATGTGTCCCGTGTTCTTCTTTCATACCTGAGATTTTGTGTTTAAGTGCGTCCTGTGTTCCTCTTCCATACCTGAGATTTTGTGTTAAAGTGTGTCCCGTATTCCTCTTCCATACCTGAGATGTTGTGTTTGAGTGTGTCCCGTGTTCCTCTTCCATACCTGAGATTTTGTGTTTAAGTGTGTCCGATGTTCCTCTTCCACACCTGAGATTTTGTGTTTAAGTGTGTCCGATATTCCTCTTCCATACCTGAGATTTTGTGTTTAAGTGTGTCCGATGTTCCTCTTCCATACCTGAGATGTGTTTGAGTGTGTCCCGTGTTCCTCTTTCATACCCAAGATGTTGTGTTTAAGTGTGTCCGATGTTCCTCTTCCGTACCTGAGATTTTGTGTTTAAGTGTGTCCGATGTTCCTCTTCCATACCTGAGATTTTGTGTTTAAGTGTGTCCGATGTTCCTCTTCCATACCTGAGATGTGTTTGAGTGTGTCCCGTGTTCCTCTTTCATACCCAAGATGTTGTGTTTAAGTGTGTCCGATGTTCCTCTTCCATACCTGAGATTTTGTGTTTAAGTGTGTCCGATGTTCCTCTTCCATACCTGAGATTTTGTGTTTAAGTGTGTCCGATGTTCCTCTTCCATACCTGAGATTTTGTGTTTAAATGTGTCCCGTGTTCTTCTTTCATACCTGAGATTTTGTGTTTAAGTTCGTCCTGTGTTCCTCTTCCATACCTGAGATTTTGTGTTAAAGTGTGTCCCGTATTCCTCTTCCATACCTAAGATGTTGTGTTTGAGTGTGTCCCGTGTTCCTCTTCCATACCTGAGATTTTGTGTTTAAGTGTGTCTCTTGTTCCTCTTCCATACCTGAGTTGTTGTGTTTAAGTGTGTCTCGTGTTCCTCTTCCATAACTCAGATGTTGTGTTTGAGTGTGTCCCTTGTTCCTCTTCCATAGCTGAGTTGTGTTTGAGTGTGTCCCAATGTGCCTCTTCAAGATAGACATACCCGAGATGTTGTGTTTGAGTGTGTCCCTTGTTCCTCTCACATGAAATAAAATACAACATAGGATTGCTGTCTCAAAAAACAGATTTAGTCCTACAATGGATTCTGGTCCACTGTGGGATCCCTGGAAACGAGAAAGCAGATGAGCTCGCAAAAGTTGGAAGTGGCGGCAAGCAGATTCCCCATCTACAGAGCTATAAAGAAGCAAAGACACTCATCAAATGATCTATGGCATCAAGATGCTGAGCCTGCAGTGGTCAGCGACCCATAGCTGACTGCTAGCGTCAGGGCCAGTGAACCAGAGCTGCCAAGACCCTTCTACACCTCCACGCGCTGATCCTGCAACATGGCAGACTGGCTAAGGAGAAGGAACCGAAGAGGGAATGCTATCTCAGTACTAAAAAAATGCTTACCGAAGTCGGATGTGTTGGACCGAAAGGTGCAAATATCGCAGTCAAGCTGTAAACTACGACAACTCATTCCGTTCTCTGGACTACATTCTGCTACTTAAGGCCTTTCAGGGTTTGGTAGCGGGAGATTGAGAACGAACGAAGCCAAGCCAAGCCAAATGATCTATGAGGACCGAATGGAGAGAACAGCACAAAGAATACAAGCCAGAAAATGACAGCATAGACAAACTTGGCAGAGATGAGCAGACAAAGATCTTCAGACTCAAAACCGGACATTGTAGACTCAAGGCCTACCTCCACAGAATAGGTCTCAGAGACACTGCCACGTGCGATTGTGGAGCACCCAAGCAAACACCAGAGCATATTCTGCAAGAATGCCCTACCTATGCAGACCAAAGAGAGGCAGTCTAGCCTGCGGGAGCGACCATGCTCGAAAAGCTGTGGGGGAATGGTGAAGACCTGAAACGCAGTCTCCTCTGTGAACCTCACCGGACTAGAAGCATAGCATCAGTTGATCGATGAAGAAGAAGAAGAAGAAATTCCTCTTCCATATTTGAGTTGTTGTGTTTTATTGTGTCCCTTGTGCCTCTTCAAGGTAAACATACTTGAGATGTTGTGTTTCAGTGTGTGTCAATTGTTTCAATCTCATATTGTGTGCCAACTAACACTCAGTCACCCCACTTTTACCCTTGAGTGTAGATGTGACAATCTTATATTGTGTGCCAACTAACAGACCTAGTCACCCCACTTTTACCTGGAGTAGATGTGACAATCTTATATTGTGTGCCAACTAACAGACCTAGTCACCCCACTTTTACCCTGGAGTGTGGATGTGACGATCTCATATTGTGTGCCAACTAACGGACCTAGTCACCCTACTTTTAACCTGGAGTGTAGATGTGACAATCTCATATTGTGTGTCAACTAACTGACCTAGTCCCCCCACTTTTATGACAATCTTAAATTGCATCTGACTTTATTTCAGGAAGAGAGATTCTTGTTTCCCATCTATCCATTCTTCGCGCTGGCAGCCTCAGTTGTGCTTGATATAATGCAGGTATAAAACAAGATCTCTTTTGTTGATGTGTGCTGATAAATGAAAAGTGTAATGTAACATTTACATTTATAAGCAGTGAATGAGCTAATAGCAGCCAGTGTTTCGTGACTGAATGCTCTCATTAGGATCAGCGACCCATAGCTGACTAAGATCCTATTTTACCTCTCTAAGTTGTGACCCTGAAAACAGACTAGAACCATGCAGTCTGGTTAAGAGAATAGGGATCTAAGAGGGAAGACAAACTTGGTCCCAGAGGTTCCTGGCTGAAACTGGATGAGTTGGGCTGAAAGGCTCAATTCATGGTGGCTCATCTGGAACGCTGCTTTAAACTACAACACGATGTCCTTTTCAAGATGAATGCCGAAGAAGAAATTACTTTTGCTGAACTATGTATTGATTTGGCTTCGTTCGTTCTCAATCTCCCACTACCAAACACTGAAAGGGCTTAAGTAGCAGAATGTAGTCTAGAGAACGGAAAGCATTGTGTCGTAGTTTACAGCTTGACTGCGATATATGCACCTTTCAGTCCAACACATCCGACTTCAGCAAGCATTTTTTGAGTACCGGGTTAGCATTTCCTCTTCGATCCCTTCTCCTTAGCCAGTCTGCCCTGCTGCAGCCTGTTATCCAGGATCACCACGTGGAGGTGTAGAAGGGTCTTGGCAGTTTTGGTTCGCTGGCCCTGACACTAGCAGTCAGCTACGGGTCACTGACCACTGCAGCTCATGCGCTGCTCCATTAACTCGCCCACTAGTGGGCAGTAGCGCCCAGGTTGAAGAGCACTGGATTTTCAGCGTCTGCAAGCTGAAGAAGGGATCAAGACACTGAGCAGCGCAAGAGCTGCAGTGGTCAGCGACCCATAGCTGCCAAGACCCTTCTACACTTCTTAGCGGTGATCCTGGATAACAGGCTGCAGCACAGCAGACTGGCTAAGGAGAATGCTAACCCGGTACTCAAAAAATGCTTGCTGAAGTCATATGTGTTGGACCGAAAGGTGCAAATATCGCAGTCAAGCTGTAAACTACGACACAGCGCATTCCGTTCTCTGGACTACATTCTGCTACTTAAGCCCTTTCAGGGTTTGGTAGCGGGAGATTTAGAACGAAAGAAGAAGCAGAAGAAGAAGAAGAGCACTGAACTACAGAAACATCATGTGGGTGTTACTTGCCAGATTGGCCTATAAATGTATTGATTTGAACATTTACAGACCAATCTGGCAAGTACCACTCACATGATGTTTCTGTAGTTCAGTGCTCTTCAACCTGGGCGCTACTGCCCACTAGTGGGCGAGTTTTAGCTTTCAGGTGGGTGGTAGTAGAATAATTACATGCTGTATTAAAAAAATACAAAATATACAGACTTGGTGGACGATCGCAAAATGTTCTTCAATGTAGATTTTAGTGGGTACTAAGAAAAATTTACTCACACGAAAGTCATAAAAGTGGGCGCTAAGGAAAATTTACTTGCACGAAAGTTTATAAAAGTGGGCAGCAGGTATAAAAAAGTTGAAGGGCATTGATGTAGTTGATAGACAAGTTGTTATATTAAGTTTGAAAACAATATTAATGGAACTAAAATTATGATTAGAAAGGTAAAGATGGGTTTAATGGCAACAATTGCCATCGTGGATGAACATAACTCTTCATATACTAAGCCACAACTTATTTGAGGTGGGTTGACCAGTTCCCTTTCTTGCTTTTATACCTTCCCCAACTCGTATGTTAGGTGTCCATCTGGGTCGACTGAAGGAGCAGTCGTACCAGGAACGAATCACGACTGGATTTTTTGTCCGTCCTTCTGCGATATCGAACCTTGGTGCCATGTAATTCCCGTCTTAGCAAGCCAGCTCACTGTAGATTAGGCTACACACTCCACAGAAATGATAGTTTGTTTAATACACAACTTTATCTCTCCACTTCTCCTATGGGGAGTCCTCTTTTCTTTTTCTTTTTGCTTATAGTTTCTATAGGATGAAGCTGTTGTTCAATGCCCACAATGTGTAAGATTACCCTTTTATGCACCTCGGAAAGAGCGCTAAGTGTCGGGTTGCAGAAGCTTTCTTTGCTGATGAAGGTGGACCAGGGTCCAGGTGGTTGTGCTATGCTTGACTTCATCTGTGTGTCATTTCTCAGGATCATGTTGATCTCTCACTGTGTTAGCCAGATTGCCATGAAAATAGTTCATTTCCAGGGAGACCTACGAGGAAGTCAGTTGGGGATCTGTGCCAATATATTTTATCTGGCCGTGACTATCATGTCCGTTCATTATGTTTTGCCTGACCAGACGTTAAGTTTTTATTTTCCCATTGGATGGGGTAGCCAGTCCTCATGTCTACCCCTTTTGATGCATGCGTGGCAGGTTGCAGTCTTGTATTCTGTACTTCTATTTTAGACCCGGGAACACATGGACAAGTAATAAAAACACACAACTGAATTATCTATCACTGGCACTAAACCAAAATAGCAAAAACTCATCACAACATTTATTCCAATTGGTGAAGTTCTCCGGTAGATTTATATGGCTGAGGAATAAAGGTTGCTTGTCTCTGCAGTCACAGCATACTATACAGGCTAGGTATTTATTTTACCTCTGATATAAAAAAATGTATGCTGTACCAAGTTTTTGAACATGTTCCCTATGCCAGAAGGCTGTGATCCTAACTGTTTAGCCAGCTATTTCTCTGGAAGTGTGCGTAATAAAAAAAAAAAATTGTTGTTTCAAATGCCCACAATGAGTAGATTTACTCTTTTGAGCATCCTTAAAAGGACATTAAGTGGTGGGTTACAGTAGCTTTCCTTACATCCTGATTGTACTGATGAAGGTGGACCATGGTCCTCCAGGCGGTTGTGCTATGCTTGACTTCATCTGTGTGCCGCTCACTACTACGGAGATCACGTCGATCCCTTACCTCGTTAGCCAGGCTGCTATGAAAACAGTCCGTTTCCAGGGAGAGCTGCGAGGAAGCCGAGGTGAGGGTCTTGGTCAGTATATTTTGCCTTACTCTGACTAACATGTCCGATCAGTATGTTGTGCCTGAACAGACGTTAGTCTTCCGCCTCATAAAAAAAACCCAACTTAAACAATGTATTATTTCGCATCCAAGGCAGTAATCCATGAACGGCCACTCACTTCAGGTTCTACGTCAGCTCCGGAGATTCTAATGTCAGAGACGATTCATGCAACCAAGCATCTAAAAACAGGAAAAGCCTCAGGACTGGATGGAGTCACTGTAGATGTTATTTGTGCGGGAGGGGAAAAACTGGCAAGCGGCCTGACGAAACTTTTAATTAAATGTTTAAATGAAGGTAAAATCCCTAACCAATGGAAAACTTCCAAAATAAAACTAATTCATAAAAAAGGGGACATTAAAGACATTGTGAACTACTGTCTGTTTGCTATCAGCCCTGTACAAGCTTTCCACAAGAGTAATTATGAACTGACTAGATAAGCAACTTGATGAGAATCAGCCACGAGAGCAGGCAGGATTCAGGAAGGGCTGCTCCACTATTGACCACCTCCACATTCTCCACCAGCTAATGGAGAGGGTAAGGGAAGTGTGTATGCCCCAATGCCTAGTGTTCAAGGACTAGG
Organism: Ariolimax columbianus; assembly: GCA_036924085.1. Classification (NCBI taxonomy): domain Eukaryota; kingdom Metazoa; phylum Mollusca; class Gastropoda; order Stylommatophora; family Arionidae; genus Ariolimax; species Ariolimax columbianus. The sequence continues at coordinate 70,696,899 of JAVGWX010000002.1, forward strand.
TCCACGATAGCATTGAAAAAAGCCTTCCATAGCATTGAAGTGAATGCAGTCACAAATGCCCTATGAAATCAAGGTATTGGGGATAAATATGTGCGGCTTATGGCAGTTATAAACGAAGGCTTCTCTACAAATATAACCTTCTTTTACCAACCAATTAACATACAAATTGAATGTGGTGTATGACAGGGTGATACAATCTCTCCCAAACTTTTCACAGCAGCCCTTGAGGAAGTCTTCTGCACACTAAATTGGGATGATAGGGGTATTAACATAGATAGAGAAATGCTCAGCCATCTCCGGTTTGCGGATGGCATAGTTATTATCAGCCACAGCATCAAGGAAGCTGGGCAATGCCTAAATGAGCTCAACAACACAAGTGAGGAATTGGTCTAACAATAAATAGGCTAAAGACACAATGCATGCTGAACAGTTTCTGTCACTGCGAGGAAATGGGACTTTGAACTGATTCCGTCAAAAACGTGAATTCGTACATCTATTTGGGCCAAGAAATTATGAACTTCCATGCCATGCATAAAGAGATCTCACGAAGATTGGTTCAGCTTCAACCACATCAAGACAGTACTTCAACAGATGAAATACAACAAAATGAGAGCTCATATTATCAACAGCCAGGTCATTCCAGCTATGGTATATGGCTGCAAGGTGTGGAACCTACGAAAAAGTGACATGGCGTGGCTCCAAGCTACCCAATGAGCGATGGAGCGTAGAACACTGTAACTTTCACCACGAGACCACATCCGCAACAACGCCATCAGGAGTCAAACCTGCTTCAATGATGTCGCAGATACCGCGCTGCTAAGAAATTACAGCTGGGCAAGCCACGTGGTACGCATGTCTGACAATAGATGGACACGTAAAGTGATGTTATGATGGCCCTATACCTATAATCATCACCCAATGAGATGGAGAGATAGCCTTCGACAAGACCTTGGCCCGGCATGGTGCTTAATGGCAAAGGACAGAGATGAGTTTAGACGACATTTGGCTACCTGGCACAGAATGGGCCTGAATGAACACCATGATTACAGGAATGTATTATATGTTAAATAAATGCAGGGGGGACGGCGTGGCCTAGTGGTTAAGTGGCACGGCTCACAACTCAAAGGTGCTGGGTTCTTCTTCTTCTTCGTACGCAGTCAGACAGTAACCATTATTTTTTCGAAAAAAGCGGCGGTCATCCTGAGGCTGTCGACACTGCCATAGAGCTTGTCTTGTGGTTCCACTGGTGATGGCCACATCTGCTCTCTCTGATCCTCGTATGTCGGGCAGTTCTGCAGCAGATGTTCAGCTGTCATTTTCCCGGTACCACGCGGGCATTCGTCGGTTCCACCTATCTTCAATTTGTTTAATAGGTGGTACCTCAGTCTATTGTGGCCAGTGCGAAGTCTGAAGACAACGACCTGCTCTCTTCTGTTCAACTGGTAATATGCATCGTTTTTGGTGTAACCAGTATGTTCGGTTTCCCATTTGGTCATGTATCTGGCTTTAATAAGCCGTTTTGACTCTTCGTACGCCATACTAGTATCTGTTTGTGGTAGTCTTGCGCCTTCTTTTGCCAGTCTGTCTGCCTCCTCGTTGCCTTGGATGTTGCAGTGTGATGGGACCCACTGTACCACTACCCTTTTTGGTGCGGACTGCTGGCATAGTTGACAGAGTGCTGTTCTTAAGTCATTAAGCTCAGTGTTTTTCTGGCTTTTTAGCGCTGTGACTACGGCGAGAGCATCTGTAAGCAGGACTGTATGGCTTTCATTTTCTTTATGTGTCACCATTTCTTCCACTGCCGCCCTCAGTGCCTCTGCCTCCGCTCTGAAATTGCTTGTGTACTTACCAGTAGCGAATGACAGTGTTATTTTTCTGCCATTTGGTAGGTTCAGGAATGCTCCTGCGCATCCGTTCTGTGTAGTGTTTGTTACAGAACCGTCGGTGTATGTATGGGTCCAGTCCATGCTTGGGTAGTTTTTCGATATAAAGCTTAGGGTAGTATCTCTCCTTTCTTTTTCAGTCTGGCGGTTTTTGTTTGCAATACCTGGTATATTTTCTACCACCTCTGGAAATATATCCTGCCTCCAGGTATGTTTTCGTACAGTAGTGATGGGCTTTGGTGTTGTTAGTGCGTTTATGGGATCTTCGTGCATCTTTGCTTTGGCTATTTCTGCAAAGTTTCTCCGCTTTAGTTTCCCATTTCCAAAATTGTTTAGTCTCTGGTGCATTGGATGGTCAGTCAGTCTTCGGAGTTTCTCTGACTGCAGCTGGGCTCTGCAGTCTCTTCTATCGGTCATGGATTGCAGTTTTGTAATCTTTTCAAGTTCTACAATTGGCGTTGACTTCATGCCTCCTGTTATAACTCTCATGGCTTGGTTTTGAAGTTTGCTAACTTTATCGAAGTTCGCCTTTGCTGCTGTTGTCCATGCCGCAATGCCATACTCGAGAACTGGTCTCACTCTTCCAGTGTACAGTTTCTTTAGTATGCTTTCGTCTGCTCCCCAGCTTGTGCCAGCAAGTTTCCTCATGATTGCCTTTCTTTCTCTGGTTCTCATTCGGTTTCTCTCGATCTGACTTTTCCATGTCATGCGCCAATCAAATGTGACTCCCAGATAGTTTGGGTTGTCTTTTGGCTGCAGGAATTTGCCATTTAGGCTTAATTTGGTGTTTTGTGGTTTGATTGAAAGCGAGAATATTGTGCATGTGGTTTTCTGTGCTGGGTTCGATCCCCATCACAGCACCGACCGTTACCCCGTGGAAGCAACCCTTAGAAAATGCAGGAGGAAGCAGACCCTTACATAAAATGCATGCTGAAGTCAGATGCACTGGGCCGACAGGCGCAAAATAAAAACCACAGTGCAACGCACACCGCCTTGGGGAATAGAGAAATAAGGCGAACGCAAAAACAAAAAAAAAAAAAATTAATAAATGCAGGCAGTTGCCACAAAAAAGTACCCATCTTACTGTAATGGTGGCAACCATCTTACTGTAATGGTGGCAACCATCTGACTTTAGTGGTAGCAACCATTTGGCTTTAGTTGTAGCAACCACCTGCGTTTAGGGGTGCCAACCATCTGGGTATAATGATGGCAACCATCTGAGTTTAGTGGTGACAGCAATCTTGGTTTAGTAGTGACAGCCATCTGGGTAGTGAGATTGGACTCCCGCCTTCAGTGTTGAGCACGTTAAAAATCCCTTGGCAGTTATAAATCAAAAAGAGTAGGCTTAACGGCTGCTGCCTGGACAAAATTATAAATTCAATCTACCCAAATGTATTTGTACTTTCCCCCAGGCCTAGTAAGCCGCAGAAAGCTTAAAATACATACTACGGATAGCAGTTAGCCTTTGGCTACCTGGCAACAGACATTAACATGCCTGTTTGAATACCAGTATTCCAAGTAACAACTTAAACAGGTTGTTTAGCATGAATTTGGCAGTCAAGTGTTGAGCTGACAAATATGTTTATGAAATATTGTTTGTTTGTTCTCATGCATCAACTCCGTCCCTGCAGAGGATGCTACACACACTGCTACCTGGCCAAGGCAAAGGGAGCCATTACACAGACACAACCAACTGGTTGACAGCCATATTTTCATTTGTGTTTGCCACTCTCTCTTTCTCCAGAATTATTGCTGTTTATCAGGGTAAGTCTGCTGTGTTCTTGACATCAGGTTAAATCTTTTGTGTTTATCCAACCCCTCTTTCTCCAGAACTATTGTTTATCAGATTAACCTTTACCGTACCATCGTCGTGAAATCACAACCAAACATTTTCGCACTGATGTCGCAAAAACCAAAAACGTGGTGAAGCGACCGTTCGTACACTGTTTTAATCATATAATGATCAAACTGGACTACCGTAGAAAAATACAGTTCGTTGTGATCAATACGTCACATCCATCTACACAGGTTTTTAACCAGTTAAAGTATTTTGTGTTAGATTATAAATGAATTTGAAAAGATTTATCTTATTCTTTTGCGCGGATGGGAGGCCAGCCCATTATTGATAATGGTTTTTAAAGTAAAGTTGTTGCAAAAGATCTTTATGAGGTTGATCGGTTTAGTTTGTTTATTTAAATTAAATTAAGTACGTTTTTTTAATGTAAACTAACAGTTCTGCTGATATTATAAACACAGTATCGATACTTTGTTGTGGTTTCGGTTTAGTATATGAGGAACGATGTTCCTGAATCGGTTAGACCAGTTGTTTGTGCTTTGTTTTTTCACCTTCATCTTCTTCTATCTCAGAAACTAACACACACACAACAAAAACAATAACACCAACAATCTCTTTATTAATTTATGTTTCTACACACAACACAATCATATTTATTGACCAACAAACAGAAAGGTTACAGGCTCTCAAAGTCAACAACTATAGTAAAATATGACATGCTAAAAATTAGTGCAGGTGCAGGGAAATTAAGTCAATTTTTTAGTGCATCCTGGTGAAGGTTAAGTCTTCTGTGTTTATCCACCTTCTTTCTCCAGAATTATTGCTATTTATGAGGGTCAGTCTTCTTCTTGTCGCCTTGCTCCAATCGAAGCATGAGATCACCACATGAGCTGGACATTTTACAGGAAGTCAATATTAAAGCACTTATATGGGGTTTAGCAGTGCTGGTGTTTGTAGTATTTCATCTTACATGGTGAGGTTGCTGGCCCCATGCACAGGCCTCCCACCATCAGTCACAACAGGCTTGAAAGTTTACATTGGTTATTTTCATCTGTAGATGGTTGTTGTTGTTGAATGCCCACAATGAGAAGGATTACTCTTTTTTGTGGCCTGTAAAGGACGTTAAGTGGCGGTTTGTTGTAGCTTTCCTCACATTCCGAGCGTGCTGATGAAGGTGGACCATGGTCCTCCAGGCTGTTGTGCTTTACTTGGCTTCATCTGCATGTTGCTCACTACTGCGGGGATCACATTGATCCCTAACCTCGCCAGCTAGGCAGCCATGAAAACAGCCTGTTTCCAGGGAGGGCTACTAGGAGGCCAAGGTGAGGGTCGGCCAGTATGTTTTGCCTGACCCTGACTAACATGTCTGATCAGTATATTTTGCCTGACCAGATGTTAGTCTACCTCTCCAGTAGGTATATTTAGACTTCAGGTTTACACTAGGTGGGAGTCTTGTGTGGCTGACTTGTTAAACTTTTGAAATGTTTCTTTGATCCCCTCTATCCATTGTCATGGGGGTCAACCTCTTGCTCATGGCCCTGAAACCTTCATGTAGTATGACCTCGCCGCAGGTTAATCATACTGCATCCTTGTCATATGTCCAAACCACTTTATCTTCTGTGTATACTAATTAACTCATGTAGTCCCCACCATTTCCCTTAAAATTGCTTTTGGGAATTGTGTAATGAATTGTCTTTCCTGCTGTACCTTGTACATAGCGCATCTGACAGGTCTTGATCTTATGTTTGCACCAATCTAATAGGGTCCTGGCCTTCGTGCGGCAGAACTGTTTTGACTAACAGGAGAAGGGGCGGAAGGCGAGTCACTGGCACCTTAAAACCAGTAGTTTCGGGCAGATGGGGCTCGAAAGCCTAGGAAGACAGCTCATCTAGGAGATAGAAAGCTCTGATTTAAGACCATCTGAAGCCTTGCAGATAAGATACTGGCGTATCTTGTCAGGTTTTGTCAGATATGGCTGTGCAACCTGTTTTCTGATAACTCTGAAAGTTGGTCAGCATCTATCAAACCTGACAACCGACGATGTGCGAAGGAGCACACGCAAGAGGATGCAATGCCTGGGATGCCTTTGTAGCAATGATATTTGGTTTTGTTCCTGACAGGATTTTTGGGGGGTTTTTGTCTTTGACATGATTTTTAAAATGTTTTGTTCCTCCCATTATATTTTTTAGTTTTGTTCCTCCCATTATATTTTTTGGTTTTGTTCCTCCCATTATATTTTTTGGTTTTGTTCCTCCCATTACATTTTTTAGTTTTGTTCCTCCCATTATATTTTTTGGTTTAGTTCCTCCCATTCTGTTTTTTTGTTGTCTCTGACATGATGTGTTTGTATTTTGTCCATCACATGATGTTTTTTTTTGTTTTTGTTCCTGGAATGATAGGATACCACTCTCCCTTGGATATTTATGTTGAGCTGCATCGGGTGGCCTCTGACCCAAAGATCCACACACTGTCGGCAGACAAACCTGTCAACATCTGTCTGGGCAAGGAGTGGTACCGTTATCCCAGCTCATTCTTCCTTCCAGGTCCCAAGTAAGTTGCCACTCTCCATGTCAGATAGACATTCTCATTGTAGGCTATTTGAACCGTCTCAGAATAAAACATTTTCACTTTTGTGTAACCTTTATCCATTTTTATCTAATTTTTAATATCTAACAATTAACGTATTACACTATTTGCATGTTCCCATTTGTAAAGCCTGGAGGCTTTGCACCTTCCCCACACCTAGTTAGCCACATGAAGAAAACCACCCAAAAACTTTCTAATAATAGCCAAATGGCTTGGCTTTGTTTTTTCTCAATTTCCCGCTACCAAACCTGAAAATGGCTTAAGTAACAGAATGTAGTCCAGAGAACGAAATGCGTTGTGTTTACAGCTTGACTGCGATATTTGCACCTTTCGGTGCAAATCCGACTTCAGCAGGCATTTTTTTAGTACTGGGTTAGTTTTCCCTATTCGATCCATTCTCTTTAACCAGTCTGATCTGTTGCAGCCTGTCATCCAGGATCAACGTGTGGAGGTGTAGAAGGGTCTTGGCAATCAGTTTCGCTGGCCCTGACACTGGCAGTCAGCTATCGGTCTCTGACCGGTGCAGCTCATGTGCTGCTTAGCGTCTTGATCCCTAATAGCCAAATGAAAATCCAAAAGACAAACCAGGGAAGATATGGGACAGCAACTTCCAATGCTTGACCAGATGATTTTTTTCAGAAAAGGCTAGCTTCTACTTGACATCAGGCACTGATCTGCCTGATTGAATGCCAGGATCCAGCGTACGAAGAAGAAGAATGCCAGGATCCCACTATATAATAAACCTTAACAATTATTAAGGAAGCACAGAAAATGATGTTAAGTTAAAAATAAACAAGGCGAGAAGAGCTTTCAATGCATTCGGGACCTTGTGGAAATCAAAAGAAATTATAACTACCACCTAATAAAAAATCTTCAACTCCAACGTAAAGTTTGTTCTTTTGTATGACTCTGTAACATGGAGAACAACAAAGGCACTTGCGAAAAAGGTACAGATATTTGTAAACGGTTGTCAGCGCAGAATATAAGGGTGAAATCATCAGTGTGGAACTGTTGGAAAGAATGAACAAATACCAGTAGAGTATGAAATATGAAGGATGCAATGGCACTGGATTGGTCACATATTACAGAAACCAGATGATAACATTGCAAGACAATCATTTTCTGGAATCCATAGGACACGTTAAATAGAGGTAGACCAAGGCAGCAGACAAGCATGGAGAGAACCGGCCCAGATGGCTCATGATAGAAAGCTTTGACGGTTATTTGTTGAGGACCTATGCATCCTGAATTACCTCCAGTCGTCTTGACTTATGTCTTGCCACTGGCCTAAGGTAGTTTGAGACTAGAGAGTGAGGTTGATGACCAGCGCAGTTTCTTTCTCACTATAATCCAAATACAGAGCAAGTTACATCATCAATACAAAACTGTCTGAAGGTGTCACCATCACCGCTTGCGATGGGCAACTAATTAACATGCCCCGCAGAGAGTGGTCATGTTTTAATTGATTGAATCGGGGACGGCGTGGACTAGTGGTTAAGTGACATGGCTCACAACCAGAGGGTGCTGGGTTTGATCCCCATCACAGGACTGGCCGTTACCCCGGGGAAGCAAACCCTTAGAAAATGCAGGAGGAAGCAGACCCTTACATAAAATGCATGCTGGGCCGACAGGTGCAAAATAAAAACCACAGTGCAACGCACACTGCCTTAAGAATTCGAGAAATAAAGCGCACACAAAAAAATAAAAAATTGATTGAATAACTATTAATAATGTACATTTTGTTTTTGTAACATCTTTGTTGCTTAGTCATAAATACCAGAAATCAGTGTGGGACTTGATACTGTTTATAGTGTGAAAGTTTCTGTACATTAGATAACAGCTAGATGAGGCAGGACACAGAATCATCCAACTTAAAAATGGGCATTCTTTAAATATCATGAGGTTCTACATGACGCCTGAAAAATACACTTAAATCATCTTTAGAACGTTCTAAAAGCTGGGGGATATAACTTAACATCCTTATACTGGCATTTAGTGCAGAGTGTATACACAACCAGCTTCTCATTCCAGTCGTGCCGTTTTGTCACAAAGTGACCAGCGCACGATTGGAGTATTCATGCCACCCGAAGTTGCCCCTGCGCTGTTATAATGGCGCTCGCTGGAGGGGGGAGTCTGGGCTGTTGGTTCTGGAGTTGGCATTGGCCATCTCTAACCCGATTAGCTGGCCAGGCTTGAGCAGGGTCGTTGATTTCATTACTTTTGTCTGGGTGCTGCATTACTCGCTCTGCCCGTTGGGTAAGTAGTGAGGAGGAAGCTGGAACAGGGTATTTTGCATATTCCCATTAAAATGGACTGTGTCAAGAAAATTGCTGTCAATATTGATGGCTAGATGAGCATAGTTGACGAGGTTACAGCGACCCACAGCAGTCAATGATGTTGAAATCAAACCAGCATGAACACACGATTTGGACAGTTGAGTAGGATGAAATTTAGTGTTCGAAATAACTAGCACACAGCAGAAGGAAAAAGTTGGTGATTTATCATCCTCTATTGATGGCTTGCTGTAGATATAGTAATATCAATCCACATCAGGCGATGGAAGCAGATAGAAAAGCACAAACGACCGGATGAGAAGTGTAAGCAGTTAGACGGAAAACCAAGATATATTTAGTTTTGGGATTGCAGGCCAAGTATTTTCATCTTACTGGTCGTATGTTTCTAACTCTTGCTGTAGAGATACTATTAGCCATAAGAAAAAGAAAAGAAGACCTCTACTCCCCATGGCAGAAGTGGAGTGACTAAGTCAAGAATTGCATGTTAAGACAAGTCTAGTAAATTAAGTCAGAGGCTTAAGAGTTTAAAACAGCACTATCAGGGATGGTGGGTTTGGACGAATTTGATATTGAATGTCAAGGTTCCAATTAATTTGCTTGGTTATTTCACTGAATGTTTTTCTTCTTCTTCTGCGTTCATTCTCAATCTCCCACTACCAAGCCCTGAACAGGGCTTTGCAAGTAGCAGGATGTAGTCCGGAGAGCGCATTGTGTTGTGTTGCTAGTTTACAGCTTTACTGCGATATTTGCACCTTTTGGTCTGACACATCCGTCTTCGGTAGAACAAGGAATGTGTTACACCTATTTTGATGTTTCTCCATACATAAATGTGTTCCATCTCTTGCTGTTTCTCTACATAAATGTGTTCCATCTCTTGCTGTTTCTCATACATAAATGTGTTCCATCTCTTGCTGTTTCTCATACATAAATGTGTTCCATCTCTTGCTGTTTCTCATACATAAATGTGTTCCATCTCTTGCTGTTTCTCATACATAAATGTGTTCCATCTCTTGCTGTTTCTCATACATAAATGTGTTCCATCTCTTGCTGTTTCTCATACATAAATGTGTTCCATCGATCTTGATTTTTCTCCATACTTAAATCTGTCCATTTGTTTTGATGTTTCTCCCTACATAATTGTTCCATCTGTTTTAATGTTTCTCCATATGTAAATGTTTTGGGTCCAAGATTTTATTCCACTTCCAAGTGACGGCCGTAGAAACTGACTGCATCCATACAGTCTGTCTAAGAGAATAAACGTCTAGTAGGGCAGGCAGTTCTGGTCTTAAAATTATTCTGTTTGAATGTTTCTCCTCACAGCTGGCACTTGCAGTTTGTTCAGTCTGAGTTCAAGGGGATTCTGCCAAAACCTTACGACTCGGGACCAGATGCTACCAGGATAATACCAACTGACATGAATGATATCAACAAAGAGGAGCCATCCAGATATGTAAGTTTGTGGTTCAAACATCTTTGTTGGCTCCAGTAATGATATCAACAAGGAGGAGCCATCTAGATATGTAAGTTTGTGGTTCTTCTTCTTCTTCGTTCGTTCTCAATCTCCCACTACCAAACCCTGAAAGGATAAGTAGTAGAATGTAGTCCAGAGAGCAGAATGCGTGGTGTCGTAGTTTACAGCTTGACTGCAATATTTGCACCTTTCGGTCCAACACATCCGACTTCAGCAAGCATTTTTTGAGTACCGGGTTAGCATTCCCTCTTCGATCCCTTCTCCTTAGCCAGTCTACCCTGCTGCAGCCTGTTATCCAGGATCACCGCGTGGAGGTGTAGAAGGGTCTTGGCAGCTATGGGTCGCTGCTCAGCATCTTGATCCCACAAGTTTTTTGTTCAGGCTTCCTTGTTGGCTCCAGTAATGATATCAGCAAGGAGGAGCCATCTAGATATGTAAGTTTGTGGTTCAGGCATCTTTGTTGGCTTCAGCAGTAGTATGGGACCTTCACTACTGCATTTTGATCTCCTTTTAGGAAATGTGTTACAGCACTCATTCACTGTTGGGGTTATATTTATAGGGGTTGACATAATGAGGTTGCTATCCCCATATACAACCCTATTTAGCCATCTTTAACATGCTTGGAAAGGTATGGTTAGTCTATTCTATCCTCTCCGAGTATATACAAATAAAAAAAGTATGTATTAAAATACCTGTATGTACGAGTGAGTCAGTAAATAGGTCACAAATGACAATTTAAAAGAAACCAAATAAATGAGAAATAAACTTGAAAACCACTTATTACTACACTTACATTGACCCTTATTTCTCAACATAATTTCCACCAACATAGATACACTTATCTCATTGCTTTATCAGTGCACCAAAGCTGCAGCATGGACTTCACAGTCACATGAGATCACATCTCACATCTGATGCTATCGCCATCTTGGCTTGAGATGGTCAACTATAATGATAAGATTGATCGGTTTTTACAAGGTGGTTTTACGTGGAGCGTGTAGCCTTGCCGACAGTGAGCTGACTTGCTAAGGCCAGGATTACACTGCACCAGGGTTGAAAATCACAGACGGACAGAGTGCTCCTCCAGTCGACGTATGAGTTGGGGAAGATATAAATAGCAAGTAAGGGAACTGACCACCCCACCTCACACAGGCTGCGATTTAGTCCATGAATAGTTATCTTCATTCCCAACGGCAATTGTTATAATGGAACCCATCTTTACCTTTTACCTTCACCTTGGGAAAAGTAAGATGGCTGCGCCTTAGTGGCTGCGCTCTCGACTCTCTGGTATTTGTGTTGAGTTTTCTGATGTTTGGTGGTTCCTGTTCGGATTATATTTCACAACTCCTTCACCAGGTGGTATCAAGGACTTTATTCTGTGGACTTCATGTGCTTTTGATCGGTTTTCCTATTAGTTGTGCTGCATTTCATGCCTGTCTCAAGCCGTGGGAAACCAGTCCATGATGGAGTTCAACGTTCCGCTTAACTGCACACCAAAATTCAGTCCAGGTTATCACTACTCAAGGACATTTCTGCTCGGACTGAAGCCGACTTCCTCCTGCCCGCTTCTACCTTCACCAGAAGTTACACATTATCTCTCCCAACCTCGTATTCTCAGCACAGGAAGGGTCACGCTGACCAAAAGGTGGACACAAAATCAGAAGCCTCGGCGGCGGGACACATAAAAACAGGGAGCTTGGCATGGACAGACACGGAAGGCTTGACACAAACATTGGACTAACACACTCCTCGTGCCCTTATCCCAAGGCTATGGAGTATACGACTCCACCTGAGGGATCTAGGGATTTCGGTCGACACGTTACACATGAATACAGCCTTAGCAGTTGGACATGGTAGTGGTTGATCGACGCAACATGCCTTTGACGCCTACGCGAACATTATTATTATTATTAACCTTTAGATGTAAAGGTTTAAACTGCAGATGTACTTAAAGTCATGTTTGTCGCTAGGCACTTGCTAAATTTGTTATTCGTTAACACATCTCAGCAAGGCATCGATGATTTATTGATTTGGTGACTTAAACTGTCCATTTTCAGATCGATATCAGTCGATGTCATTACTTGATAGACAGAGACACTGACAACTGGACAGAACTAGAGCCGCAGTATTCTGACAGCCCGGATTGGATGGTGGTCAAACAGGCTCCGTTTATAGATGCTAGCAGGTAAGCGGGCACAGTCAAAGTAAAAGGTGAAAGACTGAGGAGAGGGAGGGACCTGACAAGACAGAATGCATAGGACATGACAGATGTACGGATAGACAAGCACTCATGATGGGACACAAGAAGAGATAAGATGAACTGACAGAACAAGTGAAATGGATTTGTCCTGTCCACTTCTTGTGATAACTATCTAGTCCTGCCTTGTCATGTGATAACTATCTAGTCCTGCCTTGCCTTGTCATGTGATAACTATCTAGTCCTATCCTGCTGTGTCATGTGATAACTATATATACACCTATCTTTTCATGTGATAACTATCTATTCCAGTCCTGCCTTTTCATGTGATAGCTATCTAGTCCTGTTCTGCCTTTTCATGTGATAGCTATCTAGTCCAGGCGTGCCTTGTCATGTGATAGCTATCTAGTATAGACCTGCCTTGTCATGTGATAACTATCTAGTCCTGTTCTGCCTTTTCATGTGATAGCTATCTAGTCCAGTCGTGCCTTGTCACGTGATAACTATCTAGTCCTGTTCTGCCTTGTCATGTGATAAACTAGCTTGTCCTGTCCTGACTATCTTCTCCTGTCCTGACTATCTTGTCATGTCCTGACTATCTTGTCCTGTCCTAACCTGACTATGTTGTCATGTCCTGACTATCTTGTCCTATCACAACTATCTGGTTATGTTTGTCTTTTCCTATTCCGACCTTCTAGTTATGCTCTCCTTGTCCTGGCCAGCTATCTTGGCCTGTCAAAAGCTGCACATAATATGTGTGCGACACTGTAGCAAATATGTGCGCAAGCTTTGTTTCACATAAATTGTTACACCACTGAACCTAACCAGTGACGCACAATCTATTTAACCAGGTCTCATCGGTTGTTCAGAGCCTTCTACATTCCATTTTTCTCAAACTACCACTGCACATACACAGCGTACAACCTGCTGAAAACTACCAGAACCAAGAAGGGTTCCAAGCAACAGAAGAAATCGTGAGACCACCCAAACAGGTGTATTTTGTTTGTGTCGACTCCTGATTACAATGGCCAATTAAAAACCTATGCGTGCAGCAATTTTTATTTATGGACCTGAAGAACTACTGTCTTCATTTAGTCAGACTGACACAGACCAGTTGGTGTACTGTTTCATAATTAGCTCGTTGTGTATCAAATGTTTTGTAGTGCTATAGTTTAGTCTCCAGCGATGATTTCAATGCCAAAGTTTAATTGAACAAGGGAAGAATAGTCACCCTGGTGGAGACAAAATAACAGAAGGGTCATGGCATATTTCTTGGGAGTTCATCCACCTGGCTTCATTCTGCCTGCCGTCTACACCCTTGGCTGCTTCCCTGGCAGTCAACAAGTCCAACTTACACCTGAGGTAGTTGACCCATGACTGAAGCAACCCCACCACATCAAACCCAAGGTAGCTTTACTAATTCTTTTTCGTTCGTTCTCAATCTCCCGCTACCAAGCCCTGAAAAGTGCTTCAATGTGAAGCATAGGTTTTAATTGTAGTACATGTCTGTTAACTATATTGAGAAGCTGCCAGTCTGTGTGCTCAGATTCTTCTTCTTCCTCCTCATCTCCCACTGCCAAGTCCTGAAAAGGACTTTGCAAGTAGCAGGATGTTGTCTGGAGAATGGAATGCAATATTTGCACCTTTTGATCCGACACATCTGGCTTCAGCAGGCATTTTTTGGTACTGGGATAGTCTTCCCTCTTCGATCCCTTCTCCTTAGTCTATTATCCAGGATCACCGCGTGGAGGTGTAGAAGGGTCTTGACAGCTCTGGTTCACTGACCTTGACGCTAGCAGTCAAATTTGGGTCGCTGACCACTGCAGCTCATGCACTGCTCAGCATCTTGATACCAGGTAGCTTTACTGAAAGAACATCACCATGTGTACTTCAGCTCTCAGTGCATGTTTCAGGTGGATGTCTTGATCAACCCACACTGTTATTGACCTCTAAGACGCGATGGGGAGCGTCTGTGATCCCATTATACAAGTAGCTAGTAACCTGACAGCAGGCATTATTTTTCAATTTTTCATGTTATTCTTAAATGTAATTAGCCATCTTGTTCTTATGTAGAATGTGATACATTAAAACATCAATATTACAACTTCTGCAGTTCTGGTCCTGCTATCACATCTAGATATGAAGAGTGAATGAGCTGACAACAGCCAGCGGTTCATAGCTGTCTGCTTGCATCAGGGTCAGTGAAAGAAGTCGCCACGAAGATTGTAATTACCATTGAAATTGGGCACTCTCTGGGAACGACTTTTGTCAGCTAATTTTTTCAATACCAAAGCACCTTGAAAAATAAATCAGTCCTCATGTTAATTTAAATCAACATTGAGGGCCTATCCAGTGGCAAGGAAACAATTTTGTTAGAGATGCCATCTTTGTCACACCAGATCTAGAATTCATGCAATACTTGGGACATGCTGGAGGCAAATGACAAGGCAATCCTTATAACTTGGTGCTTGGACATAGAAAGTAAGTAAGGGTCAGCGAACCAGAACTGACCAAGACCCTATTCCGCCTCCAAGAGACAGCCCTGGAAACAGACTGCTGTATTGTACTCCGGCTAAGAGAATAGGGATCACAATTGAAAGACAAACATGGTACCAAAAAAAGCCATCAGAAATTGGATATGTCGGACTGGAATGTGCAGATATCACAGCCTCGCTGTAAACTACGAAACAACGTCACAATGCCCTTTTGAGGACAAACATCAAAGAAAAAGGTATCACATCTGATTGGGAGACACTCGCCTCTCCAAAAACAAAAGTACGAAACTGTACAATGTTCAAATCCAGCAAGTTTCAAGCATTACCTGGTCTCACCAGGTGGTGTGACCTAGTTACTAGTCCTGTCGGTCATGGACAATAAAACTCGACGTTCTGTTTATGTGCTGTGCACATAAAAAAAACTCTTGACCATTGGAAAGAGCAGGCTGTTAGTCACTGTCCGGGCAAAATTATAAAAATAATTAAATTCCTAACCAATATGCCACATAACCATACATCAATTGAAAAATTGTAACAACAGAAATGAAATGCCTGCAAAAAATATTGGGTGTAACAAGGAGAGACAGAATCAGAAATGGTAACATGATACTAGTGGGAACAACACCAGTATTAGACTACATCAAAAGACAACTAAAATGATTTAGCCATATAACAAGACTACCACCACGCAGCACCTCCCAACAAACAATACTATTTAGATTCAATGTATTCAAGGCCGAAGTCCGACCACGAAAAATGTTCGTTCTGGAGATCTCTTCGTAACATCGCTATTACTTAATGACTGTCCCTTGTACTTACATACCCACAGGTGCTCGGTCTCTCTTAATAAATGACGAAGTGTGTGGATGCTGATGGTTCCTGCAGCTCAGTTGCACATACTTCTGCTCCATCTTCTCTTTTACCAGTCTGCTCAAGCCTCGTTCTATTTCAAAGATCTGCAGTCTGAATTGATGATTTATCTATTATGGTGTCATCATTTGATAGGCAGCGATTGGTGCTTGTGAAGTCAGTTCTTTCATTGCCATGAACCTCAGTTTGACATGAACAATAGATCCACACCAGAGCCATTGCAGGTTTGAAGTCTCTACAATTGCCATCCACTCTTACCTCAACCAGTCCTTTTCCACAAACATTCCGAAGTAAGGATTCAGTCTTGTGCAATGACTGCCCTTGTTACAAAGAGGTCTCACATAGCCAATTCAGAGCTGAGGTCAGTGTTTCTATTCCGCAACAACCTGGCCTCTCAAACTTGCAAAGAAACCCCAACCAGATATCTAGCTGTGTAGCACTGATCCATCGGTGTATATAATGGCATGACATTGTGAACGTCAACATTGAGCTATGCACTCTTGTTTCACCTCTCTCTGCATTCCCTGCCTAGAGTTGTGATGAATCTTGTCATTATTCTTCCTTAACTGTCCAATTGGCATAAAGACTTTGGCCTGTGCCAATTTATATCTGGACGTCACAGACAGAAGTATCAGCATGTTCTGCATCTTCAAGCTTTTGATATTTCTAGTGCATCCCAGATTCAATCACGTCCCCTTCATTCTGGATACATTCCCACCGTTCACACTATAATCTTGATTGTCTGAGGATGCTGTTAACAACTGGCGGTATATGATGAAATGCAGCCGTTGTTTAAAGATTATCGCTGCCATAGTCTTGAGCACTCCCAGGCAGGTCAATGTGGTATCTTTATGAGAGGCTATGATCAAAGGTTACTCTTGAGGTATTTCAACCTGTCAATGGCACACCAAAGGTATGCCCGGAAGGTCAACAACCACTACAGAATTATTCAAGTAACACACCATTCAGGCCTTGTTAGGATTGATCTGGGTGCTGGCATCCCCACACTCCTGTGAGATTATCTACAAGATCTACTTTATGTCTCTGACCATCTCATGTCTATCTGAACCAGTCCTGTACATCAGGATGTTAGTGCTCACCCTGGCCCTGTGGCTACTACAGAATTGTTCAAGTAATGCCACATCATGCAAACCTTGTTAGAATTGATCTGGGCGCTGGGATCCCACACCCCTGTGAGATTACCTGCAAGGTCTGCTGGATGTCTCTGACCATCTGAGCCAGTTCTGCACGTCAGGATATCATCTGCAAATGTCAGTGCCCACCCTGGCCCTGTGGGTTGAATGTTAGTCACCTGTATTGTGTAGATGTTGAACAGCACTGGTGAGAGTTGAGAACCATGTGGCAGACCTGGACATATTCACATCGGTTCTGACCTCAAAGATTCTAAGTAGAGTGCAACTATCCAGCTCACCAGTCATAGGTTGACTACTGCTTTGAAAAATGCAGCGTCACTAATCCAGCCATAGGTAGAACAATGCAGCATCACTAATCCAGCCATAATTTGGTAGAAATTTTGCCAAAACAGTGGCTAAGAAAGAGCCTGCTATTTTCATTTTTGTAAATTGCCAAGGGTTATTTTACATGAACAACATGTACCCATCCATTTCTGATAGATCTAGGTGCTGATTTCACCTCCTTTGAGAGCAGGGGATTCTTGAAACTTGTGGGATTAGAATAGCCACCATTTCATGCCTTGAGAAGCGAGCACCACACTTCTCATCTATAGTGGACCACACACACCCCCACCCCCCCCCCCCCCCCCCCACCCCACCAATCAAAGAAATAAATAACAACTGAACAATCAATAAAATGGCAAGATTAATAAGAGTCCAAAGCCTTACAAAGGTTGGTATTTATTACTTTGGTATTTTGTTTGTTGGCAGTGTCATTAATAATGACAAATTGATGTCACAAACAAGCAGAGCCATGTACAACAGTCTATGTCAAGAAATAACAGTAAGCCTCAGCCAGCCAGTCACCCCCCACACATGATGATGATGCAGACACAGGGCTGCCCATGTGACTACCGTACTAACATTCACACTCTAGCACATACTTTCTCCCACACAAACACAACAATGCCATATTTGACCCAAAAACATTCTGTGAGAAATCTACACTCTATTGTGCATTTAATAATGACCCATCTTCTCTACCTTTACCAACAACCCATATCAGAGAGTACCACTCAAGTGAAGCCCAGGTTTCAAAGAATAGGGCAAACTGTAACCTTCCGAGCATGAAATCACATCAAGCCAAAAAGCATCCGCTAGTGCTCAGATACAAGCTTCTGTATCTTGTACTAAAGCAAATCTTCACATTGAAGTCGGCTGGAGTGGATCTTCAAAGACCTCTGTCCATTGCCATAATGGATTGACCTAGCAGATTTTTCCTGTCTATCTCTTAATGTTATCTTCCCACTTATAGCATTGTTTACCCTCCACATTTGTTTCCAGTTTTGTTTTATGACTTCTGACATGATTTCCTTTGTCAATTCTCTTTGACTACATAATTACTTTGACTTCCTTATTTGCTTTCTCCATGAGATGCACATATGTTCATTTTAAGTGATTTTATATCATACAATAATGAAGATACGTAATACTTTTGATCAAAACGTTTCATCTATCTGTAGAGCTCAGGTCTTCAACTAATACATGCCAAGTCCTCAGCCATCCATTCCAGCTCTGTCTAAATCTTCCATATTTTCTTATGTTTTGTCTCAAGCTCTCTTTTCCATGTCGATCTGCATCTATTTCTTGTCTTATGGATTCCAAAACAGATAACTTAAACTTACGTCTGTGGGGAGGAAGACCTGTCAGGACTTAAACTTAAGTCTGTGGGGAGGAAGACCTGTCAGGCAAAATATACTGATCAGACATGTTAGTCAGGATTGGGTAAAACATACTGGCCAAGACACTCACCTCGGATTCTCCCTGGAAGCGGGCTGTTTTCATGGCAGCCTGGCTAATAAGGTGAGGGATCGACGTAATCCCCATAGTAGTGAACGACACGCAGATCAAGCCAAGCATAGCACAACCGCCTGGAGGACCGTGGCCCACCATCAGCACACTCGGGATGTGAGGAAAGCTACTGCAACCCGCTACTTAACGTCTTTTTCAGGGCGCACAAAAAGAGTAACCTATTCATTGTGGGCATTCGCAAACAACTACTACTTCAGTCTATACAACCAGTTTATTTAACTCCTTGGATATTGAAAATACTGTGAGCATCCAATCTATTTTTGAATGTATTAACTGACCCTGCTTCCACTACATCCTGCGGCAATCCATTCCAAGAATTCACCACTCTCGCTAAAAAAATATTTCCTAATATCCAATCTGGACCTGTCTTTAAACAATTTGTAGCTGTGTCCTCTTATTCTTGTAGCCGGTCATACTTTGAAAAATTTGGTAGTCTCATTTGTCCTTTCCATTTATTAATTTATACACTTGTATTAAGTCACCCCGAATTCGTCGTTCGAGACACTGAAGACATTTTTTAAAAGTCTTTCCTCATAATTCTGAAATCCCACAATCATTTTTGTAGCTCTTCTTCGTATCCTATTCCCCCAGAATGTTTATATCCACTATATAATATGGACTCCACACCTGAACACATATTTAGACTATTACTTCCTTGCTCTTATGTGAAATGTTTCTTTTTAGCATGCCCAACATGGCATTAGCCTTTCTCACTGCAACCCGGACTTGCTCCAGCACCTTTCCTGTATGATCTATTATAACTCTTAGGTATCTTTCCTTTTTGATTGTTCTCTCCCATCATGTAATATGTCATTATTGGACCTATCTTGTAATGCTATCAGTTGGTTTCCTTAATGTGTATGTCCTATCCTTTAATACTTCACTTCTGTTTTTAAAGTGTGAGTTATAAGCTTTGGTGTCAATATTTGTCTCACGTTTGTGAGAACAGCTTTGACCATACCTATTCTTTCTCTCAATTTCTATTTCACATCATTCATTGTTATATTTCCAAGATAGTGAGCTTATCCTATTTTATTATTATTATCTGTAGAGCTAATTTGTGGTCTACATTGCTAATTATGCGTGGCAATATCCAATTTAATGACATAAGCCAATACCAAAGATATATAATACAACAAATCCATCAACTAAACAAATTCATCAACAAATCCTTCCTTAAAACTACTTTCATTAAACAAATCCTTCATCCGATCCAGTCGTCAACCAATCCTCCATCCATCAAACAAATTTGTCCACCCATCCATCAAACAAATTTATCAACCAATCCTTTCTTTAAACAAATCTGTTAACCAATCCTCATCAAACAAATCTGTCAACCAACTCACCCATCCATCAAACAAATCTGTCAACCAACTCACCCATCCATCAAACAAATCTGTCAACCAACTCACCCATCCATCAAACAAATTTGTCAACCAGTCCTTCCTTCAAACAAATTAATCAACTAATCCAATCATCAAACAAATCTGTCAACCAACTCACCCATCCATCAAACAAATCTGTCAACCAACTCACCCATCCATCAAACAAATCTGTCAACCAACTCACCCATCCATCAAACAAATCTGTCAACCAACTCACCCATCCATCAAACAAATCTGTCAACCAACTCACCCATCCATCAAACAAATTTGTCAACCAGTCCTTCCTTCAAACAAATTAATCAACTAATTCAATCATCAAACAAATCTGTCAACCAACTCACCCATCCATCAAACAAATCTGTCAACCAACTCACCCATCCATCAAACAAATCTGTCAACCAACTCACCCATCCATCAAACAAATTTGTCAACCAGTCCTTCCTTCAAACAAATTAATCAACTAATCCAATCATCAAACAAATTAATCAACTAATCCAATCATCAAACAAATCTGTCAACAAATTCACCATTCAAACAGTACTTCCATCAACCTCCACTCATCAACCAAATCCTCCATCAAACAAATTGATCAACTAATCCAATCATCAAACAAATCTGTCAACCAATCCATCCATCTTATGGCAATATTGAACACTGACATGTGTGACATTGAACAATTTAAACAAAATAAAACAACAAAATTTGATAAAAGGCACTTGCATTATTTTCACAACTAAAAATTTGTGCATTCCAATGTGAGCTTTCCCCACTTCCATCCCTCAATCTTGTGCTTCCTATAACTACAGCAGTCACGTCGCCACATAAACGCCATCAATATCATTCTAAACAGCTCTGCTGTTGGCACAATCCTACTGGAAGGATTTGTTTAACAACACAGTGGATTGAATCCTTGTTGGCCAATTTAAGAAAGGCATATCTCATACAGAACAGCAGTTGTTCCCAGGTAAGAAGGACAGAATCAATCAAAACCTTGTCAGCTCCATGTCAAGCATAGGTCTTCAACAAATTCAAGCCAAGCCATCAAATGTTGAAGTTTTTGTAGCTGAAAGTTTCTACAGAATAAAATAGCAAGCCCCATGCCCAACACTCCTTAGTCACCTCTTATGGCAGGTTACAGTGTTGCTATTCTTTTCTCCCCTTTTAGATCCTGGTAGCAGAACTTGAAAAGATTACAAAACTGCTATCCATGACCGATAGAAGAGACTGCAGAGCCCAGCTGCAGTCAGAGAAACTCCGAAGACTGACTGACCATCCAATGCATCAGAGACTAAACAATTTTGGAAATGGGAAACTAAAGCGGAGAAACTTTGCAGAAATAGCCAAAGCAAAGATGCACGAAGATCCCATAAATGCACAAACACCACCAAAACCCATCACTACTGTACGAAAACCTACCTGGAGGCAGGATATATTTCCAGAGGTGGTAGAAAATATACCAGGTATTGGAAACAAAAACTGCCAGACTGAAAAAGAAAGGAGAGATACTACCCTAAGCTTTATATCGAAAAGCTACCCAAGCATGGACTGGACCCATGCATACACCGACGGTTCTGTAACAAACACTACACAGAACGGAGGGGCAGGAGCATTCCTGAACCTACCAAACGGCAGAAAAATAACACTGTCATTCGCTACTGGTAAGTACACAAGTAATTTCAGAGCGGAGGCAGAGGCACTGAGGGCGGCAGTGGAAGAAATGGTGACACATAAAGAAAATGAAAGCCATATAGTCCTGCTTTCAGATGCTCTCGCCGTAGTCACAGCGCTAAAAAGCCAGAAAAACACTGAGCTCAATGACTTAAGAGCAGCACTCTGCAAACTGTGCCAGCAGTCCGCACCAAAAAGGGTAGTGGTACAGTGGGTCCCATCACACTGCAACATCCAAGGCAGACAGACTGGCAAAAGAAGGTGCAAGACTACCACAAACAGATACTAGTATGACGTATGAAGAGTCAAAACGACTTATCAAAGCCAGATACATGACCAAATGGGAAACCGAACATACTGGTTACACCAAAAACGATGCCTATTACCAGTTGAACCGAAGAGAGCAGGTCGTTGTCTTCAGACTTCGCACTGGCCACAATAGACTGAGGTACCACCTATTCAACAAATTGAAGATAGGTGGTACCGACAAATGCCCGTGCGGTACCGGTAAAATGACCGCTGAACATCTGCTGCAGAACTGCCCGACATACGAGGATCAGAGAGAGCAGATGTGGCCATTACCAGTGGAACTGCAAGACAAGCTCTATGGCAGCGGCGACAGCCTCAGGATGACCGCCGCTTTTTTCGAAAAAATAATGGTTACTGTCTGACTGCGTACGAAGAAGAAGAAGAAGATTGATTTGCCGGAATGGTACCCACATGAGAAGAGTCTAGAGTGAAGCCAAAGAACTGTGACAGGTTACTTATCAGTTTTGATTATATTTCAATTGCCATCATAGCTTGGAGTGAAACTGGTATAAACTCTCAATTTTAACTAAATACTCCCAAGCCATGCACAACACATAGACAGTCTCTGTCAGTACAAGTCAGCTTCTGGCCTTTTCAAGGTGCAACTGTTCTGACTAACAGGAAAAGGGAGTGAGGGCTTTAGATAGATAATTATTCATCTTGGAGAAGGAAATCCCTGAGATCAAATCACCTGAAAATCAGGGAACATGAGAGATTTAACATAAATGAAAAGACTTCCTGAAAGCAGATGTGGCAAGAAATTGTGCCCAACTAATAATAATAATACTAATAAATGTTATTTACTTTGAAAATTTAACAACAAATAAGGAATGTAGATGAGATTAGACTTCTTTAGTAGCATCTGGAAAAAGCCAGGCATTCATTCCTGTTTGAGATAAGATTTGGGGGCTGACGACGCAGTAAACAATATACAGCACTCTGCGACTCATTGCCACCTGCCTACATAAAAGTCAGCAAACTAGATCTCTCTAAGAAAACCCTATACCTCCAACAAGTGACGGCTCTGGAAATATTGCGGCCTGACGGAGAATAGCAATAGAAAAGAAAGGCAAATGCGGTTTCCAAAATGTGCAGTGCTGAAACACGTGTGTTGGGTCGAAAAGCGCAGTTAAAACTACGACCCAACACAACAACAAACACGTGCTTTTCAGGGTGAACAGCGACGAAGATGATAATATTTGAGGTGTTTTAAGTGTTGTTATTTTACTACTCAAGTACTAACAATTCTACAACTTCAAAGACGCCAGCAAGAGTCTGAAAGATGAATAGAGGATATGTCTGCATGAAGTCAAGGTAGTATCTTACAACAAATCTTAACAGAAATTACTAAGTATGTTCTTCAGTTTTATATAGAACGAAGTCCTGTTACGTGGAAGTGAATCACGGAAATCCCAAAACAAACAAAATAATTGCTGGAAGAGGTTGCAGTTTTGTTAAGAGTTCCATGGACAGCCAAGAAGAGTAAGGAGGATGTGGTGTGAGGGAGGCCCATTCATAAAGACAACTTATTACAGACACCAGAACAAAGGCAATCATTTGTTTAATGCACATTTTATTGAAACCCCTGGATGAGCTGGGTTGGATTGCACTGCACTGTTATATAGGCCACAATAGTTGCGAACAGAGACAGCTGACAAAGGGGCAGATTTCTGGACAATTTAAATTGACAGCACAAAAGGTGGGATTTAAAAAATTATCCTTGGGACAAGATGTTGTAGAGACATGATCCTCAGGCCAGTCGGCAGGCTAATGTCGGGAGATTTCAAACAGCTCAATAATTTTAGATTAAAAATAAGGTGAGGTTTGGCAGTGATGTGGATTTAAATAAAATGTATAAAAACATGGATAGATATCGCGCTAGAACAAAAGGTCTTCATTAGGAACAGCGGACAATAGACATAAGAAATAACACACACCAAAAAATTCTTAGCTCAGGATCTGTGTGCTGGTGGTCATTTTGGACGGAAGTGAAGAGGCAGGATTGGTTGCAATGCACCAGATGTTGATATGTAAAGTGTGAAACACGGTTACACTAGGGCTGATGTGTTCTGCCTTTACTTTCCCAAATTATTCTGGTATCCAATTTTTTTAGACTGGGCTGACACCAGGAGCTATTTTACGATCGTAAAAAAACCTTCAACCAACTGGCGATCAAACCCAGGTAGCTTGGCTAGAAAGCCAGTGCACTAACACTGTGATGTGTACATATGATGAAGAGATGAGGAAAGGTTAGAGCAACAGTATAGGATGACGGACGGTTGTAGGCAGCTGATGAAGGGAATCAATCTATACTCCAGCTCGAATTGATTGATACTGATCATCCGAGGACTATGCCTGTGACTCTAACAACTCTCTGTATCTGAACCATACTTATCAATGCTTTTATACTTAGAAATTTTAGATGAACAAGTGGTAAACTTGAGTGGTAGTTACATGAAGGCTGTTAGGCCTCAACAAGTGGTAAACTTGAGTGGTAGTTACATGAAGGCTGTTAGGCCTCAACAAGTGGTAAACTTGAGTGGTAGTTACATGAAGGCTGTTAGGCCTCAACAAGTGGTAAACTTGAGTGGTAGTTACATGAAGGCTGTTAGGCCTCAACAAGTGGTAAACTTGAGTGGTAGTTACATGAAGGCTGTTAGGCCTCAACAAGTGGTAAACTTGAGTGGTAGTTACATGAAGGCTGTTAGGCCTCAACAAGTGGTAAACTTGAGTGGTAGTTACATGAAGGCTGTTAGGCCTCAACAAGTGGTAAACTTGAGTGGTAGTTACATGAAGGCTGTTAGGCCTCAACAAGTGGTAAACTTGAGTGGTAGTTACATGAAGGCTGTTAGGCCTCACCTAACTGACAAGACATGCTCATACTGGATTCTCACAGTAACTGGTCTTTGATTATGGAAAAGAAAAAGCTGCAACCTTCCACAAGGAAGGTCTGCAACACTTATTTGCTATGAGGCACTGAAACCATCCATACTTTGCTGGAATTGCAAAAACTACACATAAGTATTTGGGAAGTAGGACCACTGTAAATATTTTTAAAAAGGGACACCCGTAGTAGACACTGTGAGGTGTTAGAGCCTTCCTGGCAGCAACTCTCAGTTTGTGTTGTACAGGTGAAACAGCCAGTTCTGTTTCTGGCTACCTCATCTTCTCTAGCTATAAGTTGAGTAACCATTGACATGCTTGTCCACAATGAGGGTTGAGTCTGGTACATTTGTCTGGAGAAGCTTGATACTCACACACCCATGGATGTTGTAAAAGAAAACTAGTGAAGGTTGTGTATGGGAACAAACTGATACCAAAAACCACTATTGCAAGCATGTACATAAGACTTTTGATACAGGCTTCCTGTAAGAATCCAGAAATAGTGCTATGCTTTGATGGAGCCAACAGCTGGCTAGATGAGTCAGTCAAACACTGGGGGGGCTTTCTGAAAAAAGGTTTCTTACAAAAAGCATCTGCTCTGGCAGTAGTGTTTCCTATAACAATTTGTGTACATGAGGTTGTAAACCCCAGTACAGCTATCTTTATCCATCTTACATAACTTGCATTGCGATGCAGTAGTGGCCCATATTCTTTACTCCCCAGTAAGGATTCTAGTCTTGTCAAAATTCTACTTTCATATGACTAGTCTCTCTCATATATACTGAAATATGAGAAAAAACAATGTGCTTTTTAATACTTCCTTCCTTGGAGCAAAGAGTAATCGGGGTCAAGTGAAACTCCGCCTCACGTCTTCATGAAAACATGCTGTCCCACAACAGTCTGGCCAGCGAGGTGTGGATCGACACTTAAATCCCAATAGTGGTGAAGTTTACAGAGAAGCCTCGTCTTACACTACAGCCAGGAATGCCTAGGTCCTCTTTACCATGTATGTCAAAGGATGTAAGAAAAACAAACCACTGTAACCCGTTAATCAAAGAACATTGCAAAGAGAAAACTCCAACTCAGCACTAGTATCTTCGAACAACCATTTTCCTTCTCTCTCTCTCTAACAAAAAAAAAAAACCCCCCCCCAAAAAAACCACACAAAAATGTGAATACAAAATATACTAAAATCACACTATCAACTTAACTATGAAATTTGTATTATGGGGTGAGCTCAAGAGACAATCAAATCCTGAAGTACTTTCTGGAAACTGACAAGTTTATCTTCTTGTACCGGTACTTTAATTATTGCCTGGTTAATGTCCATGGATGGAGTTACGGTACCTGAGTGATCCAATATGAGGATTCCCCTTGTGGTGTAGTGGGTTGAGTGCCCTGCATTTGCACATTTAGTCTCAGGGACAATAAGGTCCTAGATTTCTAAACATACGTTGGCTGGATGCAGTAAAACGAAGTCCCAGTAATGATTAGATGGATTGGTGGGAGAGTTGGGAGACAAGTCTGTGTAGGATGTAAAAATACCTTGGTAGAACCAAAAACCAGAGCATTGTAATTTAGCTCATTACATTCGGAAAACAAATAAATGACAGAGAATGCATAAGATGCCATCCCACGATTCTAGAACTAGATGGGGCCTTTTGATTACAAGTCCGAGAGATGGAATGGGATGTCGGACAGCTGGAACGGCAGCATGTCTGATAGAAGAGACCCAAGAATAAAACTTGTGGTCGTCGACGGAAGCCACGAGAAAGATCTAGATCTATGAAGCTAAGGCAACTTGGCAGTGGCTGTTAAATAGCCAACAGATCTGCAGTTCAAGATACAGAGATTAAGAACAAAAATGATGATTTTCAAACTGATTTTTGACCAGGGGATATTCCTAAACTTGACCATTACTGAATGTATTCCGTTCTCCGGACAACATTCTGCTACTTACAAAGCCCTTTTCAGGGTTTGGTAGTGAGAGTTTGAGAACGAATGAAGAAGAATGTTTAGTCCAGGATCAAGAGGCTGAGCAGTGCATGATGAACTGCAGCGGTCAGAACTGACAAGACCCTTTTACACCTCCACGTCGTGATCTTGGATAACAGGCTTTGCAACAAAGCAGACTGGCTAAGGAGAAGGGACCGAAGCGAGAAAGATAACGCCATACCCAAAAATGCCTGCTGAAGACGGATGTGTCAAACCGAAAGGTGCAAATATTGCAGTCAAGCTGTAAACTACAACATAGTGCATTCCGTTCTCCGACCTACATCCTGCTACTTGCAAAGCCCTTTTTAGGGCTTGGTAGCAGAAGTTTGAGTTTGAACAAAGTAGAAGAATGTTTAGGCCTTGTGACACACAACTGTTCTTGTCAGTGGTGCCCGCCTGAGAGGTTTTGAGAAGGGGATCTGTTTGTGACATAAACAAGAGCAGAACAGCTGCCACACCAAAAACATGCAGTATGAGGTGACTAATGCAGTAAGAGGTGACTAACAATGAGGTCTAACCCCTCTAAGGTAGAAGAGTCTCAAGCTCATGGCATTCATACTCCACCAATCTTACAAACTCAAAAGCCTTCTGACTGTGGGTAGCTTTCTGAGTTTGAAATAATATCCTAGAAACTACAGACTACATGGTGCAGGATTTAAAAAGTTGATACAAACATATAAGTACAACTCATCATTTCTAAATTGAAAATTGTTCACACAACCGACTTCATTGTATCTAGGCACTCCCATATGTGCTCAGTCCCTTCGTCAAGTACCCATTCACAGCTAAGTTGACTGGGAGTAGCAGTCATACCATGAAAAAAAATCGAACTAATGACCTGCCTGATCACTGATGAGTGCACAATTGCTTGGCCACACGCCCCTCCACCTATCATTTCTTTTTGGTACTACTCTGCTCTAAGTTATATATCGTGATTCATACATTCTCTGGATAATGGCTGCCGTCCTACATTATAGTTATTGTGTCCACCGTCTTATATTTTGTTTGTCCCGGTGCAGTAACTGAACCATACCTACGAAGCTAAATCAGTAAATAGGTCAAAAGGCATGAAATAAAAAAAAAAAAAAGGAAATGAGATCCGAACTTGAAAACCATTTCTTATTGCACTTACAATGTTCCTTATTTCTAAAAATAATTTCTACTACAATTGATACACTTTATCAGTGTACGGACAAGCCTATTTGGTTCATTTTGTATATATAATTCAGTTGTTTGGGTACACTGTCCGGAAATTCATTCGATCGTGCATTATGCTGTAGGCTAAATCATGCAAACACTCCATTTTGGTTGCTACACTGTGAGCTTGAATCATCTTTCTACCCGCTGCACATATGGTTCTGTTGCAATCTGAACAGCACGACAAGTTGGGCTTCATCAGCAATTTTTTTAGCATGCTCGAGACAATTTATTGACCCAATTATGCACCACTTTAAGCAACAAACACCTATTACTGTAAGCAGGAAGCATTTCCTAATGAATATCCTTTGCAGGAAGTCCTTTTTGCCCCCAAGACACGATGTTCTATGATTGTACATTTTGAGAACGGACACCATTTTTTAAATCTGGTCTGGGTACATACATGTAGCACCTAGCGTCTGCTACCTACAGTAATCACAGTTCTGGATGTTGCTGCCCCCTACAGTAATCACAGGGCTGGATGTTGCTGCCCCCTACAGTAATCACAGGGTTGGATGTTGCTGCCCCCAACAGTAATCACAGGGCTGGATGTTGCTGCCCCCTACAGTAATCACAGGGCTGGATGTTGCTGCCCCCTACAGTAATCACAGGGCTGGATGTTGCTGCCCCCTACAGTAATCACAGGGCTGGATGTTGCTGCCCCCTACAGTAATCACAGGGCTGGATGTTCCTGCCCCCTACAGTAATCACAGGGCTGGATGTTGCTGCCCCCTACAGTAATCACAGGGATGGATGTTCCTGCCCCCTACAGTAATCACAGGACTGGATGTTCCTGCCCCCTACAGTAATCACAGGGCTGGATGTTCCTGCCCCCTACAGTAATCACAGGGCTGGATGTTCCTGCCCCCTACAGTAATCACAGGGCTGGATGTTGCTGCCCCCTACAGTAATCACAGGGCTGGATGTTCCTGCCCCCTACAGTAATCACAGGGCTGGATGTTCCTGCCCCCTACAGTAATCACAGTTCTGGATGTTCCTGCCCCCTACAGTAATCACAGGGCTGGATGTTCCTGCCCCCTACAGTAATCACAGAGCTGGATGTTGCTGCCACCTAATGACACCGTCAGAAACTATCTACTACATTTTTCAGCCTGTTTGTGACCTACTTACTGACTTAGTATTGAATACATGTTATTTAACGGACTTTTACCTTCAATTCTGCCGCAGCTTACATTTATTTTAAGATAAAAATGAGTAATTACTAGTTTATCCAGAGACCATATCTTTGACTTTGAATATAATTCCTATATTCATAAGACACAAAATTGGTAATAACTAAAGAGGCTTTCCCAACATCAGAGCAAAATCTATGGCCCTCCTGTAAGCACTGAGAATACTTGAGGCAGAAAGGCAACTATCAACAAAAATAGTGGTCTTCACAGACTGCAGATATCTAATAGAGGCAATACAGAAAACAAACAATAAATGGCTGTTATCAGAAATCAGATCAGAGCTAGGAAAACTCCACAGATCTTCAACAACAGCGCTCCAATGGCTACCCTACCACTGTAGTATCACAGGAGATGAGAAAGCTGATGTACTAGAAAAAGATGGCAGCAAAAAGGCACAATTTAATCATCGAGTACCATGCAGAGAGATCAAGAACATCATCAGTAATCAGTATATTCACCAATGGAGCTGCCGAAGACGGATGTGTCAGACTGAAAGGTCCAAACATCGCAGTCAAGCTGTAAGCTAGTGAAACAATGTATTCCATTCTCCGGACTACATCCTGCTACTTGCAGGGCTTGGTAGCAGGAGATTGAGAACGAACAAAGGAGAAGAAGAAGACAGCAATGGAGATAAGAAAGAAACATAAGCAGTACACCAGAACCAATTCACCAACTCTAAAAAATCCAACAAACTACCTATTTCGCCTGAGAACTGATCACTGCAGACTACTAGAATATCTATACCGACTGAAGATCTCACACACTGATGAGTGCCCATGTGAAACAGTAGGCCAGAATCCTGAACACATTCTACAGGAATGCCCACTATAGGAAATTGAGATGCCAGACCTGGCAGGGAGGTGCGGTGCTGATACAGAAGCTGTGGGGCAACCGCTCCGACCTGGTGAAGACTACAGACTTCAACATGGCAACTGGTCTGCAGATATAGCATGACCAAAAGATCCGGAACGCAAAGAGGAAGAAGAAGAATGTAATTCTTGATTTACCAACCACAGGCGGAACATTTTCCATAACCTTCCACACACAAACATTTTCACATTCTCAACAAATACACAGGGCCTGCAAAGTTGTTTACACGGCGATGAAGCATATCAGTTGAGCAGTCTGTAGTAAGGTCATAAGTCACTGATGAAAGGTATGCGTTTCCCCAGAGGCGAACTCTGACCTTTGATGATTCTGTAGTAAGGTCATAAGTCACTGTTGAGCTGAAAGGTGTGCTTCTTCAGTTGTGAACTCTGACCTTTAATGATTCTGTAGCAAGGTTATAAGTCACTACTGAAAGGTGTGCTCCCCCAGAGGAGAAGCATGACAGTGGAGCAGTCTGTAGTAAGGTCATAAGTCACTGCTGAAGAACATGCTCTCTCAGAGATGAACCATGACAGTAGATGGAGTCTTTAGTTGGTCACTGCTGATAGGCAAGCTTCCCCAGAGGTGAAGCATGGCAGTAGAACAGCTTTTAGTTAGATAAGTCACTGCTGAAAGGTGTGCTCCTCCAGCAGTGAGCCATGACAGTGGTGCAGTCTGTTCAACATGTCCTCAGTGACACACTGTAAGAACAGGTAAATGCAGTCATGTCACACTGAAGAGGCCCCATGCCCGGCCTCCCAATATCTGACTGAGACATCTGTGTGTGACATTCGAATGACTTATACCTGCATCACCAAACTGTGAATCTGTCCATGACATTCCCCTGTGACATGTGCCCGTGACATCAGCAGCATCCAGGCATCTCTGAACCTGTCAGAGGGAGAATGTGTGGAGGAGCAGGGACCAGCCCCCTCCTCATGGAGGTAGAAAGGAACTAACTCAGTTCTTGTAGATCGACGCAGTTAAGGCCCTTGCTATTTTCTCAAGTCTAGAACCACAACCTGTACAAATAAACAATTAAACACAAATGAACAATTGAACACAAACAATTGACCACAAATAAACAATTTAATAATAATATTAGAGCAAAGCTAGATACTGTTCTTCTTAGTCACTCCTCATCTACCCCTAGGGAGTTTAGGTCCTTTTGTTTTGTAAAGTAAAGATTTGTCCCATAGTAGTTACACTCAGGGAATGAAGTAGTTAGTGACTTTAGTGGGGAGAGGAGATAAAACATACTGATCAGACAATGTTAGTCAGGGTCAGGTAAACATGCTAACCAAAACCCTGTCTCACTTCCATGCAGTTCTCCGTGGAAATGAACTTTGTAGTCTAGCTATTAAGGTTCGGACAGATGTGATCCCCGTAGTAGTGAGCACCACACATATGAAACCAAGCATAACCCAACAGCCTGGAGGACCAGCGGAAACCTGTGACTTGAATTTTGTATGTTTTGGTCATCCTGGATGTTTTCATTGCTTGCTTGTTTTGCTGCACGACTCAAAGTGGTGACACTATGATTCTTCGCCTGCCACTATGAACTATGCACACCAGAAATGTATCACCCTTCACTTCGTAACGCAACGAGTGGTTCAAACTCCACCTCATGCATTCCTCCTTATGATGGTTGGTCAACATACATAGGACCCATTGTGAACATACCTTTCAACACTTCAGTTTTTTCTGAACCACCATTTGAACTAACGAGCATTAAGCTTCTGCATCTTGGTAACGACTTCTTGTGTCGCAACGAAGGTCTGGGTTTAGGGAAGGACGTGAGTTAACGAAAGAACTTCTAAGGCCAGGTAAGAAGCATCACTATTGTCTTCAACACACATTTCTCCCCACACACTGCCTGCATTCTGCGATGAATGTTGACTGGTCGACATCCTTAGGCTGTTAGGAACTGAATTACGGCTCGCCGATTCCCCTTGGATGAATTCAGTTTCACACAGGCCATGTCGTCAACAATCTGAAGCAGAACCTATGCATGCGAGAAGAATGAACATGTGCTCGCTTGTTCATTGGTTTATACTTATTACGTGAACTATGACTTTATCATGCTCCCTGTATGCTGGCGCAGCATGCACACGGTTCCATTTGTTCATGCCGTGAATTATCCATATGAATTGTGTTCTCGAGTATGGCATTGCGGCATGGACAACAGCAGCAAAGGCGAACTTTGATAAAATTAGCAAACTCCAAAACCAAGCCATGAGAGTTATAACAGGAGGCATGAAGTCAACGCCAATTGTAGAACTTGAAAAGATTACAAATCTGCAATCCATGACCGACAGACGAGACTGCAGAGCCCAGCAGCAAGCAGAGAAACTCAGAAGACTGACAGACCATCCAATGCATCAGAGACTAAATAGATTTGGAAATGGGAAACTAAAGCGGAGAAACTTTGCAGAAATAGCCAAAGCAAAGATGAGCGAAGACCCTATGAACACATTAACAAAACCAAAGCCCATCCCTACTGTACGCATCTGGAGTACGCAACCTATCTGGAGGCAGCATATATTTCCGGAGGTGGTAGAAAATATATCAGGTATTGGAAACAAGAACAGCCAGACTGAAAAAGAAAGAAGAGACATAACCCTGAGGCATATAGCGAAAAACTACCCAAGCATGGACTGGACCCATGCATACACCGACGGTTCTGTAACAAACACAACACAGAACGGAGGGGCAGGGGTATTCCTGAGCCTACCAAATGGTAGAAAAATAACAATGGTGACAGGCAAAAGAAATGAAAGCCAGATAGTCCTGTTTACAGATGCCCTGGTAGTAGTCACAGCACTAAAAAGCCAGAATAATACTGAACTTATTGAGTTAAGAGTAGTACTTTGTCAACTATGCCAGCAGTCCGCACCAAAAAGAGTAGTAGTACAGTGGGTTCCATCCCATTGTAACATCTAAAGCAACGAGGAGGCAGACAGACTGGCAAAAGAAGGTGCAAGACTACCACAACCAGATTCTAGTGTGACCTACGAAGAGTCAAAAAGGCTTATTAGAGCCAGATACATGACCAAATGGGAAACAGAAAATACTGGCTACACAAAAAATGATGCCTATTACCAGCTGAACAGAAAAGAGCAGGTCGTGGTCTTCAGACTCCGCACAGACCACAATAGACTGAGGTACCACCTATTCAATAAACTGAAGATAGGTGGCACTGGCGAATGCACTTGTAGTACCGGGAAAAAGACAGCTGAACATCTGCTGCAAAACTGCCCGACATACGAGGACCAGAGAAAGCACATGTGGCCATCACCAGTGGCAACACTAGACAAGCTCTATGGCAGTGTCGACAGCCTCAGGATGACCGCTGCTTTTTTTGAAAAAATACAGGTTGACGTTTGACAGCGTACGAAAAAGAAGAAGACCATACAGAAAGACCACACACATAGACCTTGAGGACATACAGTCACTGTGCAAACTTACAGAACCATCAGAAGCACTAGCTCCCACTTTATCTCCCCTGTGGTTCCAGCAGACTTCAAATATTCCTCCTGTACCTCTGTAACTGTGGACTAATAACCCCGTCTGAAATAAGTATACAACAATAGCAGTGGTTAGCTAAAAATGTGGACTAATGGGGTCCTGTCTGGAATAAGTATACAACAATAGCAGGGGTTAGCTATGGATGTGGACTAATGGGTCATGTCTGGAACAAATATACAACAATAGCAGGGGTTAGCTAGGGATGTGGACTAATGGGTCCTATCTGGAATAAATATACAACAATAGCAGGGGTTAGCTAGGGATGTGGGTCCCGTCTGGAATAAGTATACAAAAATAGCAGGGGTTAGCTAGGATTGTGGACTAATGGGGTCCTATCTGGAATAAGTATACAACAATATCAGGGGTTAGCTAGGGATGTAGACTAATGGGGTCCTGTCTGGAATAAGTATACAACAGCAGGGGTTAGCTAGGATTGTGGACTAATGGGTTCTGCCTGGAATAAGTATACAACAATAGCAGGGGTTACCTGGACGTTCCATATATGTACACATTTGTCGAAAGAGCCGCTGGCAATGTATTTCCCATCTGGGCTGAAGGCTACACTGTAGACAGGTTCTGTGTGTTTGGTGAGTGTGTGCAGACATCTGCCCTGTTCAACCTCCCATAGCCGAACTGTCGAGTCAAACGATGCGCTAGGATAAAAAAAAGGCAAAAGATTAGGCTCTTTGCCGACACTCTCAAAATGATCGTAAAAGAAGCAACAACTATAGTAAAGACCAGTATCTTAAGCACCCAGTAAAGATATTCACAAACTACAAAAATGAAAGTCAAGTCATTGACACTTTGGAATTGAATACTGGTAAAATTGGAGAAGGTGAAAAGAATCGGTTAGTGGTACAGCCCATAGACACAAACTTGCTTGTTTGAATTCATGAAACAGCAAGGTTGTAGACGTATGGCAAGTAAAACCAATTTTAAAATGCTGAAGTCTTCTTCTGCGATAATTGTTCATTTAGACTGGGAATCTGGATTCTTCAATAAAGTCTGTTTTCTTTGTGAGTTCTCCATACCACAAAACGATTTCTCCTTGAGGGAAGTGGGCCACATCCTTCTCCTCAGACAGCGTGCTGGGGGCAGTCCTGAAGTACATGTGCAGCTATCATCTCTGCCAGGCCACAGTAACACAAGAAGGTGGTAACTATCTTGAATTTGGTGTGCAGGTGATGTCTCATTCTGTTGTGGCCAGTTTGGAGATAAAGTATGATAACCTGATCTTTTCCGAACAGTTGGTAGGATTTGTCATCTGCGCATAGCTTTTTCTTCTTCATAGTTGATCAGGAATTCTTCCTGTATCAGGTTCGCTCCCTCTTTATCTAGGCTGTCGGCCTCTTATCCTCACCTGTCAGTCATCTACCCTCAGCGTGACAGTATTTCTATGCTAAACTCTGTCATAGTCCTCCAACCTAGAGGGGTTAGACCCCTCAGTGTGTCCGTAGCCCTATGATACCCCATCAGTCTCCTGCCCTACAGGGGTTAGACCCCTCAGTGTGTCCGTAGTCCTATGATACCCCACCAGTCCCCTGCCCAACAGGGGTTAGATCCCTCAGTGTGTTAGTAGTCCTGTGATACCCTGCCCTACATGGGTTAGACCCCTCAGTGTGTCAGTAGCCCTATGATACCTTGTCAGTCCTCTACCATACAGGGGTTAAAATCCCCAGTGTGTCAGTAGCCCTATGCTCACATAACAGTCTTCTACCCTACAGGGGTTAAACCTCTCAGTGTGTCATTAGCCCTATACTCACTTGTCTTCTACCCTACAGGGGTTAGACTGCCTCAGTGTGGCAGTGGCCTTATGCTTACCTGTCAGTACTCTACTCTACAGACCAAAAACCTCTCAGTGTGTCAGTAGTCCTATGCTTACATAACAGTCCTCTACCCTACAGGTCTTAGAACCCTCAGTGTGACAGTAGTTCTATGCTTCCCTGTGAGTTCTCTACCGTACAGGGGTTAAACTCCTCAGTGTGACTGTTGTCCCATGCTACCGTGTCAGTCCTCTACCCTACAAGTCTTAGACCACTCAGTATGACAGTAGTACTATGCTCACTTAATTAACAGCCCTCTACCCTACAGGGGTCAGACCCATCAGTATGGCAGTAGCCCTATTCTGTCTTCGCCAACAGCCCAAGTATATCTGCTGAGAGAATTGTACACAAACTTTGTAGACAATTTCTATCAACAGATCAGGGATTCAAGGATGAAGAAGCTGCACAAACCTGGCTAGAATCAAGCCTTGGCTGGGGTTGTTTGTGCCAACTCCGGTAGGGCTCCACTTGATGGTGTAAATCTCTTTGCTGTGAGCCTGTAGGTCATGGACCCACTGGTCGTTTTTCATGTTCCAGATCTGAAAAGAAAATCATTCACAACGTTAACAAGATCTTGTGTAGTCCCACAGCAGTCACTGCTGTCAGGGATGAAGTTATAGGGAATTCATTGTATGAAGTTTCACCTTTTTTTTTTGGTATTGAAGTGGAGTCACCTGTTCACTGTCTTGTCTTCCCTAAAAATAAGCCAGGTACCCATTTACAAATGATTAGACTGAAACATGTCCCAGGAAAACCCAGGACTGAGACCGGTGCTTTTGCTATGAGAAGCAAATGCTTTAACGACTCTGTTACTCAGACGCAACATTACATCACCATTAAAACATTACAATAACATTACATAAACCATTACAGAACCACTTCAACAGTACTACAGCCTTTTTTACAACAACATTAGTTACAACCACCATTACAACATCATTAGAAATCTTTCAACCATTTAATACAACTAATTACAACATTATTAGAAATATTTCAACCATTTATAATACTACTAACTAATCAATAATCCTGTTTTTTTTAAATTCAGCTCAAAAGCCATTGAAGTAAGAAACATGATGCATTTGCTTTAAAAGATATGAGTCTCCTAACATTCACTACCAAAAAGACTATATCTGCTGTCTGAACAGTTTGCTGGAAGTGTCGAACAGACGTTCACTTGGGAGGTTTACTGGAGGTGTGGATTTCAAAATTTGAAAAATCATTGTAAAATATAGCACAACAACAAGGCACAATTTAAACCAGTACAAGTCACAATGCAAGGACTAACACAGATGCCGATATTTACAATATTTGTTTTAACCAGTTGGCTGCGTATCCTCTGTCCAGTCAGCTGATATAGCCTATAACACAATCAAGCTCATGTGCCCATAATGAGTTGCTTGTCATTCAAGGTGACTACAGGTTTATAGGATTATCAACAGAAAGGACAAATTAGACTATAACATATTTTTCAAAATACAGACACCTACAAGAACAAGAGGGCATAGCTACAAATTAACTAAAGAAAGGTCCAGATTAGATATTTGGAAATATTTTTTTTAGTTAGAGAGTGGTGAATGCTTGGAATGCATTGTTACAAGAAGTAGGCAGGGCCAATTAATGCATTAAAAAATAGATTGGATGCACATAGGTTTTTAAAAAAAAATCAAGTGAATATAAAAGATACTGGTTGTATACAGACTCTGCAGTCTTCTAAACCAGCATAAAGTTAGGTTATGTGAGTATGGAATTCAAACAGAAAGAATGCAACCTTTAGGGTTAAAAATGATGCAGCTATTCTCTGGTATATCTGATGCACTCCTAGTGAGATGTTGAGAGAGTCATGTGGATGTTAGAGCCCTAACTAGTAGGACTGAGTAGAACTTGTGGTAGAGATGTAATGATGATGCTGGTCACTTACCTTTAACGTCATGTCATCAGAACAAGATGCCAGTAGCTGACCTTGAGGATCCCACTTGATGGCATTGACCTCATTCTGGGGATCAATGTATGAGAGCTGGTCTTTGATTGGATCAAGATGCCACAAACAAGATATCATTATTGTACAGTAGGGTTTTGTTGTACAGCAGTTTGTTTTACTGCGGTTTATATTTACAATTCGGGAAGGAAGACTAACATCTGGTCAGGCAAAATATACTGATCAGACATGTTAGTCAGGTCCAGGTAACACATACTGGACAAGACCCTCGCCTTGGCTTCCTCGTAGCCCTTCCTGGAAATGGGCTGTTTTCATGTCAGCCTGGCAAACAAGGTGAGGAATCGATGAAATCCCTGTAGTAGTGAGAGACACGCAGATGAAGCCAAGCATAGCACAACCGCCGGGAGGACCCCGGTCCACCTTCATCAGCACGCTCGGGATGTGAGGAAAGCTACTGCAACCCGCCACTTAACGTCCTCTTCAGGGCGTACAAAAGAGTAAACCTGTGGGCATTCGAAACAAACAAATATTTACAATTCACTGCCCAATATATTTTAACAAACTGTATTTGGCCCGTTGCATATGCATGCATCATGGTACGCGTTCTGTGAATTTTAAACCTGGGACCGAAGATTCACTGAGCGAGATGACACTCAGCTTACTGATACTACCAATGTCAAACTAAGCTATAAATGTAAATAGTTCTGCGTTTATCATGAAAAAAGCACTTTGTTGTAGTTTACAGCTAGCAGAATATATGCGCCTTTCGGTATGACACATTCAGGTTCAACACATCATTTCATGGGATCAGATTTGGCTTTACTCTTTGAGTCCTAGTCTCTCAGGCAGCCTGGTTACAAGGCTGCCACTTGGAGGCAGAAGATGGTCTTGGACAGCTGATTATATCGAAAAGCTACCCAAGCATGGACTGGACCCATGAATACACCGACGGTTCTGTAACAAACACTACACAGAACGGAGGGGCAGGAGCATTCCTGAACCTACCAAATGGCAGACAAATAACACTGTCATTCGCTACTGGTAAGTACACAAGTAATTTCAGAGCGGAGGCAGAGGCACTGAGGGCGGCAGTGGAAGAAATGGTGACACATAAAGAAAATGAAAGCCATATAGTCCTGCTTTCAGATGCTCTCGCCGTAGTCACAGCGCTAAAAAGCCAGAAAAACACTGAGCTCAATGACTTAAGAGCAGCACTCTGCAAACTGTGCCAGCAGTCCGCACCAAAAAGGGTAGTGGTACAGTGGGTCCCATCACACTGCAACATCCAAGGCAACGAGGAGGCAGACAGACTGGCAAAAGAAGGTGCAAGACTACCACAAACAGATACTAGTATGACGTACGAAGAGTCAAAACGGCTTATCAAAGCCAGATACATGACCAAATAAGAAACCGAACATACTGGTTACACCAAAAACGATGCCTATTACCAGTTGAACCGAAGAGAGCAGGTCGTTGTCTTCAGACTTCGCACTGGCCACAATAGACTGAGGTACCACCTATTCAACAAATTGAAGATAGGGTGTACCGACGAATGCCCGTGCGGTACCGGTAAAATGACCGCTGAACATCTGCTGCAGAACTGCCCG
The DNA here is from genome assembly GCA_036924085.1 of Ariolimax columbianus. Lineage (NCBI taxonomy): Eukaryota > Metazoa > Mollusca > Gastropoda > Stylommatophora > Arionidae > Ariolimax > Ariolimax columbianus. The sequence continues at coordinate 70,735,889 of JAVGWX010000002.1, forward strand.
ACATACAAGGATCAGAGAGAGCAGATGTGGCCATCACCAGTGGAACTGCAAGACAAGCTCTATGGCAGCGGCGACAGCCTCAGGATGACCGCCGCTTTTTTCGAAAAAATAATGGTTACTGTCTGACTGCGTACGAAGAAGAAGAAGAAGGACAGCTGATTCACTAACCCGGAGGCAACAGTCAGCTATGAGTCGCTGAGTGCCATTCTATTTGCTGCTGCTGTGTATAATATAACAAAAACAAGTGAAATGTAGATCTAGTTCCGATTTCCGAACACATTCTACAGCAAAGAGAGACCTACATTGCCAAATCTGGCCAGAGGGATCCGAGGTGATGCAGGGATCCGACGTGACGCAGAAGCTATGGGGCTGTCACCAGGACCTGGAGAGGACTGTGTCCTGGAGACGGGACTACAGATATAGCATGACCAAAAAGCCTGAATGCAGAAGAAGACGATAAACTAATACTTACTACTGGAATAAGAATCTTTCATATAGAACCAAAAAATAAAATCTTCATCTAGATTAGGCATGTGTTCTTACTTGTGTCTTGTAACGTAACAGACAGACAGACAACACAAAGACACTTACTCTGTCTGAAGTCCCTACTAATGCTACAGACAGACAACACAAAGACACTTAATCTGTCTGAAGTCCCTACTAATACTACAGACAGACAATACAAAGACACTTACTGTGTGCCCCTGGAATGTTTTGACAGGTCTCAGTTCTCCAAGTCGACAAACATGGATGCACTGGTCCGTTGAACATGAGGCAAAAGTGGTGTTGCTCTGCCAATCCACATCTAGTGCCGGTGCTGTTAGCGCACACATGTGAGTATTGAAAGAACATGGGTTTGAAAACGGACTTGAATGGATAAAACAAACAAATTAATCCTTAAAAGAAGGAAAGATGGCAGAAATATGACTGGTGGCCGCATCTCATAAAACAGACGAGACCTGGTACAATAAGTCAGTCCAGTTCAGCTGCTTGTCCACTTGTGGTGCCGGTAGGCATAGCAGGGAGCTTAGATCTTCTTTTTTGGGCCAAGTGTGTTGCTTGGGTGGTTATTGCTGAATGGCCACAATGAGTAAGTTTACTCTTTTGTGTGCCCGGCAGGGCGTTAAGATAGCAGGTTGCAGTAGCTTTCCTCACAACTGGGGTCTTCCAGGCTGTTGTTCTATGCTTTGCTTCATTTGTGTCGCTAACTACTATGGGGATCATGTAGATCCTTTACTCGTTAGCCAGACTGTCATGAGATAGCCCATTTCCAGGGAGAACTACATGAAAGTGAGGTGGGGACTTGGTTAGTATGTTCACCTGACCCTGACTAACATAGTGTGATCAGTATGTTTTGCCTGACATCAGTCTCCTCTTCCCTCTTGGGTGGTTTTAAACTCGTGTCATTGAAGGATTACTCTTTCCTATCCATCTCCTGTACGGTTTACATCATGCCTGTACTGGGAGCTAACCAGGCTACATTCTCATGAGACGACCAAACCATCATATTTTTTGTCCAGAAATGTATTCAGAAAAAGAGGTAATTCCCATCATATTTTGAACACACTTTGTTGTTTTTTATCCTTATGTTTTTAGAACCCAGTTGTGAGCTTGTTTATTATTATATTTTGTATCTATTTGTAGGCCCAAATACATATCCGGCTACCTTGCGGGATACCTGTTTACAGGAAAGGCTTCGGGAGTAAACCCTGAGGAAAAATCTGCATACTGTGCTAGTCATCTCGATAATGTCTTGCAACAGGCAAAAGGTATCTCAGGACATGAGAGTGAGGTTGACATATTGCGCAAATTAATGCTTATCACCGCAATTCACCCATTTCAGTGGACAAAGCGAAAGGAAAAGATTGTTCACACGGCTGAACAGAGAGAGTGATCATCTCACACGATGGACGAACATCAGTATATACAAAACAAGGATCAATACTAAATATTGGTGGATGGCGCAGTAAAGTTATGTAAAATAAAATGGGCTGTTTTTATTTTGCTAGTGTGCATTATGTTTTATGTATAAGCCATTGAGTAATGGTGTAGGGATTGTGAGGCATTTTATCAGGATCAAACCACACCCGACTGAGTTTGACAGACTATTATTTATGGTATGATCGTTTCTCACATTCGACCCAGCTGCAAATTAGCATTTGATGAAAAAAAAAGTAAGTAACATGTCCTTTGCAGAACGTCGCTTCTTACAACTGCCAACCTATTTGGCTGTTATCAATTTCTTGGCAAGTGTGCAGTATGGTAGGTGTTGCCATTACTTTCCGTATGCGGAGGAAAGAAAAACAAAAACGCCTGCCAAATTGGACATAAGCTTGATTCGAACCGGGTGCGTTAGGATTGTGAAACGGACGCTTCACCTCTAGGCCAGGCAGCCTCCCAGTATCTGATGAAGTCAAGGGAAAATTTAAGAGACGCTGCCTGCGGTGGAAGCTATGAAGTTCATGCAATGAAAGAAATTGAACAAATATGGGGTGCTGTGAAGCAACTTCTTTTAGAATGTTATAAATGCAAACATTGTATTATTATACATAACCAAAGAAAATGTTATTACATTCTTTATTACCTAATGTATGGGGCCCAATGGATTAGACTTGTCTACTAAGTCGAATACATAACCCAGCCCTGACTATAGGAATTATTTCCTGTAAAAACTGATTTCCTTCTTGCTTTTTAAACTAAGGTATTTTGACTTTTAAGACCTTACCATATCAACCACTTCATGCTGCTGTGATAAACTTATAGAAAACTTACCTGAGTGGAATGGATAAGTTTACAGAAAACACCTGAGTGGAATGGATAAGCTTACAGAAAACACTTACCTGAGTGGAATGGATAAGCTTACGGTAGACACTTACCTGAGTGGAATGGATAAGCTTACAGAAAACACATACCTGAGTGGAATGGATAAGCTTACGGTAGACACTTACCTGAGTGGAATGGATAAGCTTACAGAAAACACTTACCTGAGTGGAATGGATAAGCTTACAGAAAACACCTGAGTTTAATGGATAAGCTTACAGAAAACACCTGAGTGGAATGGAGATGAGGAATTGCAAATTGGCAGTGCTAGGACTGTGCGAAACAATATGGACACAGGAAAGATGGAGACTGACTACTGAGGAAATGATAATGTATTCTGGAAACGAGGGAACAGATGCCCAACATACAGAGGGAGTAGCACAGCGGGCACTCAAAGTGGGAGGCTATTACCAACCGAATCATGAACGCAAGCTTTAGAATGAGGAACAAACACATCAATATAAACATTATTCAGTGCTTTTCCCCAACTAACGAGGCTCACAATGATAAAAAGCAAGAGCTACAACAAGCTGGAAGAAGTTCTTGACACGCAGAAAAATAAAGATCTCTTGATTTTAATGGGAGACTAATGCTAAAGTGGAAGCAGACTACCCAGGTTAAAAACAAATTATGGTAAGATAAGGAATGGGACAGATGAACGAAAATGGAGAAATGTTTGCAGTTATGTCCGCTACACAAAATGATAATTGGAGGAAGCATGTTTCCAAATAAAAAGATACATGAGGCCACATGGAGATCTCTAGACCATGTAACGGAAAATCAGATTGATCCCATCTGTGTCAGTCAAGCGTTCAGAAGTACACTACAAAATGTAAGAGTAAAGAGAGGTGCAGATGTAATGTCAGACCACCACATGTTGTTGGGGATTTTACAGCTCAAACTAAAAAAAGTACCCAATACCGGGCGCAAGGAGAACAAGAAATAATGTACACTTATTGAAACACCAGAAGAAGAAGACAGAATTTAGCTTAAAACTTAATAACAGATATCAAATAAGTGCTACAAGAGCTATATAAGGATGAAGAAATGGACATTAATAGTATGTGAGACCAGACTAAAGAGATGTAGAATAAAACATGTGAAGAAACTCTGAGATTCAAGAGAAGGCAACACAAAGAATGGATCACAACAGAGACATTACATAAAATATAAGAAAGGAAAAAGACGAAAGCTATACTCAACAATTGTCGAACCCGAGCCACCAAAGCAGAAGCACAGAGTAATTATACTGTTACAGACAAAGAGGTCAAGAAGACATGTATAAGAAAAAATAAAAGGGAATATATTGACAAGCTGGCAGTAGAGGCAGGAAAATTGAGAGATCTCTACTCATTAACAAAGAAAATGGCAAATAGATATATACAGACAGACAAACCAATCAAAGATGGAGAAGGCAGGATATTGACATCATCGAAGGAACAACAGAAACGATGGGTTGAGTATTTCAAAGAAAGTCTAAACGGACCTCCACCACAAGAAACACTAAACATCCTACCAGCAGAGGAGACCCTGAACTTGGACGGCAACCCACCAAGTAAGATAGAAATCCAAAAGGCCATATCCAAACTCAAGAAAGTGAAAGCGGCAGGACCAGATGGAATAGCAGCAGAAGCTATAATGGCAGATATAGATAAGGCCACTGATACATTGCTAGAATTATTCAAGAAGATACGAGGAAAGCAGAGAGTGCCAACAGAATGAAAAGAAGGAAATCGGATCAATTAAACTTACCTGGCAGATTGTAGCAATTATAGGGAGATTACATTGCTAACGGTGCCAGACAAGATATTCAACAGAATCATCTTGGACAGATTAAAACTGAAGTAGACAAAAAAACTCAGAGATTTAACAGGCAGGATTTTGCCAGGGAAGATCATACACAGATCATATAGCTATGCAGAAAGAAGAGACATAACCCTGAGGCACATAGCAAAAAACTACCCAAGCATGGACTGGACCCATGCATACACCGACGGTTCTGTAACAAACACAACACAGAATGGAGGGGGAGGGGTATTCCTGAGCCTAACAAATGGTAGAAAAATAACACTGTCAGTGGCAACTGGAAAATTCTCAAGCAATTTCAGAGCGGAGGCAGAGGCACTGAAAGCTGCAGTAGAAGCAATGCTGACAGGCGAAAGCAATGAAAGCCAGATAGTTCTGTTTACAGATGCCCTGTCCGTGGTTACAGCACTAAAAAGCCAGAAAAATACAGAACTTAATGATTTAAGAGCAGTCCGCACCAAAAAGAGTAGTGGTACAGTGGGTTCCATCCCACTGAACATTCAAGGCAACGAGGAGGCAGACAGACTGGCAAAAGAAGGTGCAAGACTACCACAACCAGATTCTAGTGTGACCTACGAAGAGTCCAACAGGTTTATTAGGGACAGATACATGGCCAAATGGGAAACAGAGCATACTGGCTACACACAAAATAATGCCTATTACCAGTTGAACAGAAGAGAGCAGGTCATGGTCTTCAGACTCCGAACAGGCCACAACAGACTGAGGTACCATCTATTCAATAAACTGAAGATAGGTGGCACTGACGAATGTACATGTGGTACAGGGAAAATGACCGCTGAACATCTGGCGCAAAATTGCCCAACATACGAGGACCAGAGAAAGTACATGTGGCCATCACCAGTGCCAACACTAGACAAGCTCTATGGCAGTGTCGACAGCCTCAGCATGACAGCTGCTTTCTTCGAACAAATTCAAGTTGATGTCTGACAGAAGAAGAAGATATAGCTATGCTACGCATCATTATAGAACAAAGCATTGAATGGAAATTATCCCCATACGCAAATTTTATAGACTGAAAAGGCGTGACAGTGTGGATCAAAGTACTCTACGGCAACTGTTGAGACACAACCCTCATCCAGAATATGTACAAAGACACAGTTAGCAGAGTGGTACATGAAGGAGTACTGACTGACAGCTTCGTGGTGCAAACAGGGGTGAGACAGGGATGCCTGCTCTCACCTTTCCTGTTCTTGTTGGCTATAGATTATATAATGAAGACATCAATCGAAGGCACAAAAGCGGGTATTTAGTGGACACTATTGTCACAATTGGAGGACCTGGACTATGTAGATGATCTGGTACTTTTGTCACACAGTCATAGCCAAATACAAGAGAAACTTGATAGGGTGAAAGAACAATCGGCCAAACTGTGACTGAATATCAACTTGAAGAAAACCAAGCTCCTTAAACTCAACACTAACAGCAAAGAATCAATCATGCTGCAGGGAGAGCAGTTGGAGAAGTAGATAACTTTACCTATTTAGGCAGCACAATAGACACATCAGGAGGTGCAGATGCAGATGTAAGGATAAGAATTGGAAAGGCACGAGGGGCATTCCTGACACTAAACAATAAATGGAGATCCAGAGATATCAAGATTAACACCAAAATTAGTATATTCAATTCAAGTTGGTGTTGCTGTATGGAGCGGAGACATGGAGAACGACAAAGGTCATACAACAAAGACTCCAGTCCTTCGTTAATAGATGCCTACAAAGGATAATGAGCATTTAAGTGGCAGGGCATGGTGAGGAATGAAGACTTGTGGGAAAGGAGCCAACAACAGCCATTGGATAAACAAATTAAGCGAAGAAAAAGGGGTCGGATTTGACATACGCTGCAGAAGGCACAGTCTAAAATAGCCAGACAGGCTCTTACATGAAGTCCTCCGGGGAAAAGAGAGAGAAGTAGACCTAAAGATACGTGGAGAAGAGAATGTGAGAAGGAGCTAAATTTAAATAATGAGACCTGAAGAGAGGCAGAAAAAGTAGCCAGGGACTGTGTGCTCTGGTGAGATGTTGTCGATGGCTTATGCACAGAGAGGAGAGAAGGGCTTTGATTGATTGAGTGGAATGAATAAACTTACAGAAAACACATACCTGAGTGGAATGGATACACTTACAGAAAACACTTACCTGAGTGGAATGGATACACTTACAGAAAACACATACCTGAGTGGAATGGTTACACTTACAGAAAACACATACCTGAGTTGAATGGATACACTTACAGAAAACACATACCTGAGTGGAATGGTTACACTTACAGAAAACACATACCTGAGTTGAATGGATACACTTACAGAAAACACATACCTGAGTGGAATGGATTCACTTACAGAAAACACATACCTGAGTTGAATGGATACACTTACAGAAAACACTTACCTGAGTGGAATGGATTCACTTACAGAAAACACTTACCTGAGTGGAATGGATACACTTACAGAAAAGACTTACCTGAGTGGAATGGATACACTTACAGAAAACACTTACCTGAGTGGAATGGATACACTTACAGAAAACACATACCTGAGTGGAATGGTTACACTTACAGAAAACACATACCTGAGTTGAATGGATACACTTACAGAAAACACATACCTGAGTGGAATGGTTACACTTACAGAAAACACATACCTGAGTTGAATGGATACACTTACAGAAAACACTTACCTGAGTGGAATGGATTCACTTACAGACAACACTTACCCGAGTGGAATGGATACACTTACAGAAAAGACTTACCTGAGTGGAATGGATTCACTTACAGAAAACACTTACCTGAGTGGAATGCAAACTGCTGCGTACAGCTGCCAGTGTTGGCATCCCAGATGATTGTTGTCTAGGTGAGAGAAACACAGTCATAAGTCATTGTACAATTTATCTGGCCATTTTTCTTTAAACATCTATATAAATACCAGCACAAAACACAATCATAAGTCATATTCTTTCTTCCCCAATATGGAGAGACTCATACAAGGGATATATTATACAAATGAAAACCTTTCAGCTCCCTGTGAATCACAGGTCTCAACTAAAACTCTCTTAACCATCCTATCATTTGCCACGCATTCTATCTCTCTTCATGTGTCCCTTATACTTTTTGTATCGGTTTATCTCATTTCCATCTTGGATAGTACAGATTTATTTTTACTTGTAGGTGACCTGTCCATATCTTACGTTTTTGTGGCTTATAGTTTCTACAGAATGGAGAAGTGAACCCCATGTCCAATTTTCCACAATCGCCTATTAGGACACTCCTGTCAGGTTGCAGTGGTACTATTCTTTGCTCCTCCTTCGAGCCCCGCTAACATAGCTGGAGACGTTATACTTCACTTCACATAGTTACCTCTTGGGGGTGTAGAGGTCTTGGCATATACTAGCAATTGAGTGTGCAGACAAAACATGCTTCGTATTTCCTTATCAATATATCATGTACCTATTTTAGAACAAATGGATGTGACCATAAATGGATGTGACTACAAATGGATGTGACTACAAATGGATGTGACTACAAATGGATGTGGCCATAAATGGATGTGACTACAAATGGATGTGGCCATAAATGATAGTCACCACAAATGGATGTGGTCATAAATGAATGTCACTACAAATGAATGTGACCACAAATGGATGTGACTACAAATGGATGTGGCCATAAATGAATGTGACCACAAATGAATGTGACCATAAATTGATGTGACTACAAATGGATGTGACTACAAATGGATGTGACTACAAATGGATGTGGCCATAAATGGATGTGACTACAAATGGATGTGGCCATAAATGATAGTCACCACAAATGGATGTGGTCATAAATGAATGTCACTACAAATGAATGTGACCACAAATGGATGTGACTACAAATGGATGTGGCCATAAATGAATGTGACCACAAATGAATGTGACCATAAATTGATGTGACTACAAATGGATGTGGCCATAAATGCATGTGACCACAAATGGATGTGACTACAAATGGATGTGGCCATAAATGAATGTGACCTGAAATGATTGTGACCAGAAATGACTGACAACAAACAAACTGGGACAACAAACAACTACGTTCACAAACAGCTACTTCTCACCTTATCCACCCCAGCACTGAGAATATAGTTCCCTCGCTTGTTCCATTTGAGTGCAAATATTGGGCCCTTGTGCTGACCGAGTGTGTTCACTAGCCGACCTGCCAGATAAGTCATCAAACTTACATTAAAACCTGTGTGACCAATAATGGACTGAAAGCTGTTAGTTAGACTCATACAGGATATTCCGGCTTTGTTTGTTCTGATGGTGATATCTTTGCCTTCATCGGATGTAAATTTGTTTTATTTTCCTTCTTAAACCTTTGGTCAATTGACAATGCAGTCATTGATCATCACACCTGATAGTGTCGCTAGAGCAGCATGAAACTCCCTCCATTTCCCCTGATCTCTGGCCATCCTTGATATACCTGCAGCTCTATTTCATATTTTCATTTATTTCTAAAGTTCTTGGCCATGTTGTCTTCTCTTTTGTCTTCTTTAATGGCTGTGCTTATTTTGGTTGTTTGCACTATTGCTAATACAAAGTATTTAAAATTCTGGAGAGAACTGTCACTCGTGGTTTATGCTTGGTATCAACAGCAACAGACAAAGAAGGAGGAACTACACAGTTTGATCAGACAGATATCAGTCAAAGCTTGTATTTTGTTTGCACTGATAGCAACAGACATAAAGAATGAACAAAATGGGTTGGTCAGTCTATTCTAAATGGCAAAGAGCCTGTACAAGAAAATACCCCTGTGTATGTCGGAGTTAAAATGGACAAGAGACTCACATGGAGGGAACACATTCAGGAGATAGAACAAAAAGCAGCCAGAAAACTATCCCTCATGAAGAAGCTGGCCGGAAGAAGCTAGGGTGCAAATAGCAACATCCTCAAAAATGTATACACTGGCACAGTCAGGCCAGTACTTGAATACGGCATGACAGCCTGGACCACAGCATCAAAAACAAACACGGAACGCCTAACCAAAATTCAGGCTTAAGGATAATAACAGGAGGAATGAAGACTACACCAATTCAGAAAATGGAAACATATACAAATATAAGACCCTCACCCTGTTAAAAATAGGCTAAAGAGAACCAGCTTCATTCATATATCCAACCACCTACACCAAAAATATGGAGAACTAATTCCCAACCAACCTACAGAAATAGAAATGCTTATTAACTATGAAGAGCCAAGCTGCAACATAAACAACAGTGAAATAAGTACAGAGATCCCAGGAATAAGAAGAAAAGAGCAACACAGTGTCCACGAGTTGAAAATTGTAGCACAAACAATGATTGAGGAGAAATATAATACCAAGGTGTACACAGATGGTTCAGCAGAGGGGGCAGGTCAAAACGGGGGAGGAGGCATATTCATATGACACAAAAGTGGAAATATAACAGAAGAGGCCCTCCCAACAGGAAAGTTGTCCACAAACCTTAAAGCAGAATCGATGGCCCTCCTGCGAGCACTGAGAATACTGCAAACAGAAAGGCAACCTCCAACAAAAAATAGCTGTATTCACGGACTGCAGAGAACTATTAGAGACAATACAAAGAACAAACAACGAACCACTGTTATCGGAGATCAGATCAGAACTGGGAAAACTCCAGAGATTCTCAACAATGGCGCTCCAGTGGCTATCCTCCCATTACGGAATCACGGGAAACGAGAGAGCTGATGCTCTGGCAAAAGATGGCAGCAAAAAGGCACAATTTAATCATCGAGTACCATACAGAGAAATCAAGAACATCATCAGAAATCAGTATACACACCAATGGAGAGAAGACAGAAACAGTACACCAGATCCAATTCACTTTCTCAAAAGAAACAACAAACTAATTTCGCCTGAGAACTGGACACTGCAGACTACTAGAACATCTGTACCGACTGAAGATCTCACACACCGATGAGTGTCCATGTGGAACAGGATGCCAGAACCCTGAGCATATTCTACAAGAATGCCCAATCTATAGGGAAATGAGATGCCAGACCTGGCCAGAGGGTGTGGAGCTGAGACAAAAGCTGTGGGGCAGCCGCTCCGACCTGGTGAAGACTACAGACTTCATCATGGTGACTGGCCTGCAGATATAGCATGACCAAAAATATCCTGAACGTAAAGAAGAAAAATATCAGGGATTTTGTTTTGTTTGTGAACTTTTCTCTCCCTCAATATAAATGTATATTTAGTTAAACCTCATTCCCTCTTCTGATCCCCAGTAAAATGCGGTATTCACTCTTCCATCCCTCTATCATATATAAGCTATTGTTTCTGAAGCTCTCTTTTATTTTTGTATAATATATAAACTTTTGTTTCCAGAGCTATTTCTTACTCCTGTTTCATATACATGTATCCTTTCTAAAGCTTTCTTTTATTCCTGTATCTTATATATATATATTTTTTTCTAGAGCTTTCTTTTATTTCTGTATCCAATTAAGTATTATTTTCAGAGATTTCTTTTATTCCTGTATCTTATATAGGTGTTTCTAGAGCTTTCTTTTATTCTTGTATTTTACAGGGATCAAGATGTTTGGCAAAGCATGAGTTGTAAGTCAGTAACAGGGCAGACTGGATTGAAGAGGGAAGACTAACCTGGTACCCAAAAATGGGCCATGCTGTAGTTGGATGTATCAGACTGAAAGGTGCAAATATCGCTGTCAATCTGTAAACTATGATACATCGCATTCCGGTCTATAGACTAAATCCTGCTACTTGCATATCCGTTTTCATGGTTTAGCAATGGTAGTTTGAGAGCGAATGACAAAGAAGAAAAATACACTTGTATATGGGCTATTGTTTCTAGAGCTTTATTTTATTATTACTGCAACAAGTGAACATATGTACGATGTGCATGATGACGTCACCTCTGGTGTAAAAAGCACATACCAACCATAAAGTTTACAAAATTTAATTATCTCTAAAAATTAAAAAAAAACATAGGCTGCGGTCCATCGTAGACGATGATGGCATAATTTATTTTGCTAGCGTTATTTTAAGTAAGTATTAACTATGCTACTTTTTATCCTCACTCTCTCGTCTCATGCCGCCCGACCCCAGTGGCAAGTTAAGGACAAGACGACTACGAGATGCAGGGGGACTCCGCATCAAGCACCCTTGAAAAAGACGGAGGAGTCCGGAGTCGAACACACACCACCTGTTCACAAGGCCGACAGCTTAACCACTTTGCCACGGAATCCCCAATTATCCTCTGACTCATAGTTTTCTGAGCAGACCATTGAAAACATGGTGTGTGTGATACGGAATCCGTCCAGAGTTGATCAGCGAGCGGTGATTCGATTTCTAAGAGCTGAAGGATATCAACCAGTTGACATTCATCGCAGAATGTAGGCACAGCGACAAAAGTGTGCTAGACAACAGTAAAGAGCTGGACAATGATGTTAAAGAAGGACATGAGTTGACGCAACAATATGCGTCAGACCTGGTCTCGCAACATCTTTCGTTAACTCATGTCCTTCTTTAACATCATTGTCCAGTTCTTCACTGTTGTCTAGCACACTTTTTCACCATTTACTACCTGCCTGTGTGACATATGTGACAGTTATCCTATTGTTCTTTTTATTACACAGAAGAATTTTCCTCAACAGAGGGGTTAAACCATGGGTCCTCAACTAATGAGGAAAATATTTGGGTTGTCAATGGGGAAATTATGCTTCAGTTTAGTCTGTTTAGTAATTAGTTACAAATAACTTATAAAAACTACATTTAATCAAGTTTTAAAATCCATCAACATTTTCTATTTGTAAAAATAATCCAAGTAAATGTATATGTACTAAAATAGAATAATTACAAGTATTTTCTATATTTTATGCATATTATTTGTAATGTACCTGTTGAGTAAGACAATCTTGGAAAGGGGGAATGACATTCTGACATATGGTTGTTTCGAATGTCCACAATGAGTAGGTTCACTCTTTTGTGTGCCCTGAGAAGGACGTTATGTGACGGGTTGCAATAGCTTTACTCACATCCCGAGCGTGCTGATGAAGGTGGACCGCTGTCCTCTAGGTGGTTGTGCTATACTTGGTTGCTATGCATCTGCGAGACACTCACTACTACGAGGATCACGTTGATCCACATCTCGTCAGTCAGATGCCTTGAATACAGCCTGTTTCCAGCAAACGCTACATAGAAGCGAGATCGAGGTCTTGGTCAGTATAGCGTGCCTGACCATTACACGATGGCTTAGTCAGTATTTTCTGCCTGATAGGACTAGCGTCTTAGTTCCCCCTGACATATGGTGAATAGAGTTAAGAAAATAGGCTTAGATTGTATGGCTTGCCACATTTTATAACATGCTCTAAGTGTGGCAGTGTCCTTATTTCCATCTCTGTCACACACAGTCTTCATGTAAATAACGCCTTTGGAAACATGTATGAGCTATCACTTTGAATGACTTACCGTCTATACTCCAGATCCTAGCAAACCCATCATAAGAGCCTGTAGCTAGCAAAGTACCATCACACTGAAACAGGCACAAGTAATATGTTAGATAATGTCAGATAAGTGACTGGTGGAGATAGTGGGCTAGATATGTCACACTGACACAAGCACAGATTTGTGTTAGATAAGTGACTGATGGAGAAAGTAGGCTAGATACGTCACATTGACACAGATGTGTGCTAGATAAGTGACTGGTGGAAGTAGTGGGCTAATTACGCCACACTGACACAGATTTGTGCTAGATAAGTGACTGGTGGAGTTAGTAGGCTAGTTACATCACACTGACACAGGACAGAAAAGAGAAAGAGAGATAAATGACAGATACACAAGATGCTAGTGGGCATGTGTGTGACATTAGGAGGAGCAACAACAATTACATAGTTTGTATCTCAGTATGTTGTGCCCTGTGCCTAGCCGGAAGATGATCACCTGTTCATGCCTGGAGAGTTGGTGGTACACATCATTATCTGTTTGGTCGGGGTTGTCTCTACCAAAATTTGATTTGACCCTTGAAAATTGCTGTTGTCGTGCAATTTGTTAGAATTCAGCAAAGTTGTGCTCCTATGGGCAGTAAACCCCTTTTGAAAAATGTGTGCTGCTGGATGCACTGGTTCATACGGTGCAAAACACAGTACAGTGTACTTCATCTTAGACTACAATGCGGATGATGGGAAGGGGAGGGGAAGAAGAAAGCGGGAAAACAGGAATAGGCACACAAAAAATGACATTGGAAATTTGACCAGAATGGCTCGAGACTGCTCATTAATTATATTGTTCCGTACATACAGTATATATTGGAAGGACAGTTGATTTTCTTGAGGACTATGTGTGGAACTGAGAGAAGAATTGGTCCACTGTTACACTGAGAGTGTTGTAAGAGGCTACTATCTGGTCTAGCTCCTCCACGTAAGAAGAATCTGTATGACAGCTACGAGAATAGAACCACAATCAAACTGAGTGTGTTATAGGAGGCTACTATCAGTGTGGTCTAGCTACTCCAGGTCAGAAGACTATGTGTGTGTTGTAAGAGGCTACTTTCAGAGTGGTTTAGCTCCTCTGTTACACAGAGTGTTGTAAGAGGCTACTATCAGAGTGGTCTAGCTCCTCCAGGTCAGAAGACTATGTGTGTGTTGTAAGAGGCTACTTTCAGTGTGGTCTATCTCCTCCAGGTCCACTATCACACTGAGAGCGTGTTGTAAGAGGCTACTTTCAGAGTGGTCTAAGTTCTCCAGGTCAGAAGACTGTATGTGACAGCTACAATAATAGGTCCACTATCACACTGAGAGCGTGTTGTAGGAGGCTACTTTCAGAGTGGTCTAGGTCCTCCAGGTCAGAAGACTATGTGACAGCTACGAGAATAGGTCCACTATCACACTGAGAGCGTGTTGTAGGAGGCTACTTTCAGAGTGGTATAGCTCCTCCACATCAGCAGACAGTGTGACAGCAATGAGAATAGGACCACTATTATGTATTTGTTGAAGACATATGCTTCACAGGGAGCGAACAAGTTTTGATTCAATGATAGTGAAGCAGAGAAGTCAATGACCGTTTAATATTTGTTGGGGTAAAAGTCGGCTGGAAGTGATACTATTATGAAATTTATTATATTTACCAACATTTTATCTGTTACAGTTTGTTCTCTAAATGTCCGTCGACCTGCTGCAACACATATACAAAGTTGACTATGCCCCTTTCTGAATAACACTTCAACTATGCGCTGTTCTAGCTCATCCCATGCCTGCTTCCTCCGCTGTTATTTCATCTGCAGCAAATGCTACATTGAGAGTCACTACATTTGAGACTCAAAATTCGAAAATGAAGATTGCTCTCCTAATTATTACAATAATTAAGTACCCATCCATTCATCCACCACACAACATATAAACAATATGTTCCTAAAGTTCTCCCTAGGCTGGTAACCAGGAGTCTACTTACCACCCAGTCTAAGGAGGTCACATCCTTGTTGCTAGGCACTTCAGTTCCTCCTTTCTGTATGCAGTGCCTCAAGACCAGCTGGCTGGCGCTGGTGCTGCTGTGGTTGTCATTCATGTTCCAGATTCTGGCTGTCGAGTCTCCAGACCTGGTATGAGGATACTAAGGGTTAGATTGCCACAAAAGATAAGACGCTGAGCAGTGCATGAGCTGCAGCGGTCAGTGACTCAAAGATGAATGCTAGCGTAAGGGAGAGCGAACCAGAACTGCCCTTCTACATCTCCAGGCGGTGATCCTGTATAACAGGCTGCAATGGAGCAGATTGGCTAAGATAAAGCGATTGAAGAAAGAAGGCTAACCCGGTAACCTGCTGTAAGTCAGGTGTGACGAAAGGTGCATTTATCGCAATCCAGCTGTAAACGCATTCCGTTCTCTGGACACCATCCTGCTTCTTGCAAAGCTCTTTTCAGGGCTTAGTAGCAAGAGTTTGAGAATGAACAAAGAAGAAGTAGAAGATTGTCACAACAATGAGATAGACAAACAGTAGAACATGTTCTCAAGGCCTGTCAGCTACGTGACAGGTGCAGCTTGGACCTCTCCAGCCTAAATGATGGATCAACTGTATGGTGATCAGAAAAGACAATCTACCGGGTTTATTTTGGGTTGAAATAATGTGGTTATTTGATGGATAAACTGTATGGTGATCAGAAAAGACAATCTACCGGGTTTATTTTGGGTTGAAATAATGTGGTTATTTGATGGATCAACTGTATGGTGATCAGAAAAGACAATCTACCGGGTTTATTTTGGGTTGAAATAATGTGGTTATTTGATGGATCAACTGTATGGTGATCAGAAAAGACAATCTACCGGGTTTATTTTGGGTTGAAATAATGTGGTTATTTGATGGATCAACTGTATGGTGATCAGAAAAGACAATCTACCGGGTTTATTTTGGGTTTAAATAATGTGGTTATTTGAGGGATAAACTGTATGGTGATCAGAAAAGACAATCTACCGGGTTTATTTTGGGTTGAAATAATGTGGTTATTTGATGGATCAACTGTATGGTGATCAGAAAAGACAATCTACCGGGTTTATTTTGGGTTGAAATAATGTGGTTATTTGAGGGATAAACTGTATGGTGATCAGAAAAGACAATCTACCGGGTTTATTTTGGGTTGAAATAATGTGGTTATTTGAGGGATAAACTGTATGGTGATCAGAAAAGACAATCTACCGGGTTTATTTTGGGTTGAAATAGATGTGGTTATTTGAGGGATAAACTGTATGGTGATCAGAAAAGACAATCTACCGGGTTTATTTTGGGTTGAAATAGATGTGGTTATTTGAGGGATAAACTGTATGGTTAAGAGATGTCTGAGACGAGACAGAGCGTCAAGTTAATCAGGAAAATAGATGTGGTTATTTGAGGGATAATCTGAATGGTTAATAGAGAAGTCTGAGACAGACCCCGTCAAGTTAATCAGGAAAATAGATGTTATTTGAGGGATAATCTGAATGGTTAAGAGAGAAGTCTGAGACAGACCGTCAAGTTAATCAGGAAAATAGATGTGCTTATAAACCATAATAAACATGAACTACATATTTCAGGCCATCACCAATGCATCCATCCATCATACATTATAAAGGATATAATAAAACTAATTAAATCATTATATGTCCTTTTCTGTATTTAAAATACTACAGATAAACTAAAAAGACAACATTTGAAGTATAATGAAGAAAACCAAAAATTAGAAGAAAAAAATTAAAACATTTTAAAAACTATTTTGTTCTCTTTTTTAAAGAAAGCAGAACACAAGGGAAACATTTTTTTTTAAATAAAGAAAGAAAGAAGAGAAAATAGCCAGCCACAATTGGCATTTTAAATATGAACAGGCCAGGTTGTCCATTTCAAATATGAACAGGCCGGGTTTGTCCATTACAAATATGAACAGGCCGGGTTGTCCATTTCAAATATGAACAGGCCGAGTTGTCCATTACAAATATGAACAGGCCAGGTTGTCCATTTCAACTATGAACAGGCCGAGTTGTCCATTACAAATATGACAGATGGGGCAGAATATGCAGCAGTGAATGAGCTGAACAGCAGCCAGTAAATCATAGCAGGCTGCTGGTGTTTGGGTCGCCGAATCAGTTCTGACAAAGACCCTATTCTGTCTTAAGGGTGGCAACCCTGGAATCAGAGTGCATCCATGCAGCCTGGCTGAGAGAATATGAATTGAAAGAAAAATCACCAGCCATGCTGTTAATTAGGATACAACTTAACAAAATGTCCTGTCAGGATGAACGCAGAAGAGAGAATATTAGCAGATAAGGTTGCCCTAATCAAATAATAACAATCAAGGTTGTCTCATATTAAATATAACAGGTAAGGCTGTCATATAACAGGAACTAATGTCATTATACTAGGTCTGAGATGAAGTTGTACATATGTCTTTGTACTAGGTCTGAGATGAAGTTGTACAGATGTCTTTGTACTAGGTCTGAGATGAAGTTGTACAGATGTCTTTGTACTAGGTCTGAGATGAAGTTGTACATATGTCTTTGTCCTAGGTCTGAGATGAAGTTGTACAGATATCTTTGTACTAGGTCTGAGATGTTCTACAGATGTCTTTGTACTAGGTCTGAGATGAAGTTGTACAGATGTCTTTGTACTAGGTCTGAGATGAAGTTGTACAAATGTCTTTGTACTAGGTCTGAGATGAAGTTCTACAGATGTCTTTGTACTAGGTCTGAGATGAAGTTGTACAGATGCCTTTGTACTAGGTCTGAGATGAAGTTGTACAGATGCCTTTGTACTAGGTCTGAGATGAAGTTGTACAAACCACATTGTACTATGTCTGAGATGATGTTGCACAGATGTCATCGTACTAGATCTGAGGAAGTTCTACAGACTTTATTGCAATAGATGTCAAGTTTAGTGGTTTTTTGTTGTTGTTGGTATATAAGGTGACGAGTTTCTTTCCTCACTGACTTGCCCAGCCTTCCAGAAAGTCAGGTGCACAGTTATAGCTCGACATACTGGAGCGTGTTTATAGCTTATTTTTATAGCCGAGGGACCCCATGAAAAGGTCTTGTGGACCACCAGGTGTATAGGGATAAGGCTTAAATAATAATATGCTGCCAGTATGTTGGCGATACATCTGTCTCCAGGTCTGTACTCACCCAGAGGCCAGCAGGTCATTGGCTGGGTTCCAGGCACAGATGAAGACCTCAGACTCATGCCCTCGTAATACAGTTGCCTTGTTGCTGGGGATGTCCACAGCTCCATCCACCTCCATCGTCTCACTGTGGTTGTCTGAAATGAGATGAAGCTAACATTTGAAGCTCAGAGGAAGTTCACAGAGAAATCTGATAACGATGAGTGGTTGGCTGTGTGGTTTGTGCTTAACCATGGTTCAGTGAAAGGTCTCCAGAAGTTTCACAAGATACCTTCAAATAATTGAAGGGTTCCACAAGAAACCTCCAAATGATTGAAGCGTTCCACATGAGACCTTCAAAAGATTCAGGCACTCTGCAAGTGACCTTCAAATAGTTCATGGAATTCCCATGAGACCTTCAAGTAGTTCATGGATTTCACAAGAGACATTCAAATAGTTCATGGATTCCTCTCAGAGACATTCAAATAGTTCATGGATTCCACAAGAGACATTCAAATAGTTCATGATTCCACAAGAGACATTCAAATAGCTCATGGATTCTACAAGACATTCTAATGATTCAAGGTTCACACCTTCAAAAGATTCAAGGGTTTCACAAGAGACCTTCAACAGATTCAAGAGTTACACAAGAAACTTTCAAATGATTCAAAGGTTCCACTAGAAACCTTCAAATGATTCAAGGGTTCCACAAGAAAAAGTTTGAGAAAAAGAACATGTACATTTCAGTCAGAAAGACCACTTCAGTGGTACCAATGTTGAAAAGAACAGGCCCATTGCAATCTTCCAATTGTGTTGTAGAAGGTGACTGAAAAGGTGGTGCATTTAGATAGCAGCCTATCCCATAAAACTACTGCAAATGATTGAATGCAGGCTTCCTATTAAGTGGTCAGATGTTTTGGTGACCCTATGCTTCACTTAAAGCAATAAGGAGGATCAATCTGTCATTTAATCTATCAATCAATTAATCAATAAGGTAATCAATCAGTTAACCAATCAGTTTCTCATTAAGCTAATCAATCAGAAATCAGCTAATCAATCAGAAATCAACCAATCAATCAGCTAATCAATCAGAAAGGTAGAGACATGAACTCCAGTAGAGACCTAGGTCTTTTTTAGAGTAACTTTTAAAAAAAATGTAACACCTGGACTGTGTTGTGACTGTCAGGGCAAGAAGCATTTATTCCTCAGCCCTTGAAATCCCGTTGGATCCCGGCACTGGAAATACACTATAATAACGAGGCCTTAACGTCTTTATACTTGTTTAGAAGACTGCAGAGTCTGTATACAACCAGTTTTATAATGAATGATATAATCTCTGCCAGCACATTTCCTGAACTGATTCAACCAGAGCTCTGACAATTCCAGCTTCAGAGAATATATTTCTCATGAAAAGTTTGAGGGACTAGCAGGCCAAACATCGCAGCACATAACATCGGGTTAATGGTTAAAGGGGCTGATGAAGTGAAGTTAATTGCTGAAAGATCAGATGATGTCAAGTTAATTGTATTCAAAGTTGAAGACAAGTTACAATTTTAGGGTTGTAAGAAGTCAGGTTAATGGTTCAAAAGTCAGATGATGTCAAGTTAATAGTACATTGGGCTGATGAAGTTGTTAATAGTTCAAGGCTCAGATGAAATAAAGTTAATGTTTCCATGGTCAGATTATGACAAGTTAATAGATCAAGGGTTGGATGAAGTCAAATTAATAGTTTTAAGGTCAAATGAGGCGGTTAATGGTTCAAGGGTTACATGAGGTCAAGCTAATTATCCAAAGGACATGAAGTCAAATTAATGGTTCATGGGTCGGATTATGTCAAGTTAATAGGTCAAGGGTTGGATGAAGTCAAATTAATAGTTTTAAGGTCAAATGAGGCGGTTAATGGTTCAAGGGTTACATGAGGTTAAGCTAATTGTCCAAAGGACATGAAGTCAAATTAATGGTCACGTGTAGCCAAGTTAATCAAGGAAGAGACAGATGAAGTCAAGCTAATGGACGAAGTTTCATATGAAGTAAATGATCCAAGGGAAACATGGTGTCAAATTAATGGGAACTCAGGTTAGCTGTTCAAAGGTTTCACTTAATGACCCATATGAAATCAATGATCAAAGGGTTACATGAAGTTACTTAATGATTCATTTCAATTTATTGACCAAAGGGGTTACATAAAGTTCCTTAATGGTTCATATCAAGTCATCCACCCCTACCTACCTAATTTCTTATCTATCTATCTATCTATCTATCTATCTATCTATCTATCTATCTATCTATCTATCTATCTATCTATCTATCTATCTATCTATCTATCTATCTATCTATCTATCTATCTATCTATCTATCTATCTATCTATCTATCTATCTATCTATCTATCTATCTATCTATCTATCTATCTATCTATCTATCTATCTATCTATCTATCTATCTATCTATCTATCTATCTCTCTCTCTCTCTCTCTCTATATATATATATATATATATAATCCAGGTCCATAATTATCAACCCAGACCTAGTTTCAGAATTTTGCAGTGCCAAAGAAATATGCTACTTTGTCATTTATGTGGTGTATGTGCGCGCGTGTACATACATACATGTACACATAATTACACACACACATACACCGGGAGAGACCCACACCAGCTTAGATCACCTACATAAATCTGCCTATCAGAACAGAACAATGAAGATGACAAATGAAGGACTATGAATCATCAGGCCCACCCTAGCAATGCCGGCTTCCTAGAAAAGCCAAACGCTTTGTTTGATTCTCATGTACCTAACCCAACTGGGGAAACCAGACAACTAATTATCAGCCTCTTTTCTATCTATCTGTGTCGGTGTATGTGTGTGTGTGAGGGGAGGCGCCAATAATGCATCGACTGTATAAACATGGCCATCAATGATGCTAGAGTGAGCAATACAAGCTTCACGGTACGTGAGACAATAGTAGGCACCTCTATTCTGAGCAATATGCGAATGGGAGCTCTCTCTCTCTCCCCTTAATATTTTGTTCATACATAATATTCAGGTTCATTTTTGACTCCTCGTAACTGGGGTTAATCTGATCGTCAGAAGTACTACGGGAAGATTGCCGGAAAGCAACCTTTATCTTTTTTATTGTACGTGTTTGCCTCACTTGTTTCTACTGGCGGAGACGCGCCTATTCCACCAAAGACCGTAGTCAATTGGGCGATATTAAGACGCATAAACCAGTGCTTTTGATGCATGTGTGCGTCTGTATGTACATATGCTGAGTTTGTGCACTCTCAGAAGCCAGACCAACCAAAGTGCAATGGGAGGGCCTCCCCCTGAAGGCGCGTGTGAAAGTTGTGCAACAGTGTGAACGTTGGACAGAGTAAAATGAAACAAGAGTGTGTGGAAAGAAAAGAGTCTTCCTCTTGCAACCTTTATCCGTTATTCGTCAGCAGTTTAATTCCCCCCAACCCCAGCAGAGGAAAACGCGGGAATTATAAGTGTGTTAGACCAGGCCGCAAGATGAGAGACTGAGTGGCGGACTGGTTAGAGTGCTTGTATCTGCGGCTCTGAGAAGCTCCAATCTCGCTTCCTGTGAAGCATAGGGCCACCAATGGTGATGGCTTCTTACAGGAAGCCTGCGCCAAAGCAATGTGTGTGATCTTACTTTGGAGAACTTTGTAGTAAGACATAGAGAGAAAGAAAGAGTGAGAGAGAGAGCCACGTATTGAGACAGACATGGGGTGAGAATACATAGACAGACATGAAGTGAACAGACATGAAGAGACAGACATGTAATGAGACACGACATGTATTGAGAGTGAGACAGACAGAGAGAGAGAGAGAGAGAGAGAGAGAGAGAGAGAGAGAACATAGAGGGGTAATATAGAAATAATATAGAAATACAGACATACATTGAGAGTGAGACAGACATTGTGGTCATAGAGAGTAAAAGAACACACAATGGCAGTCATAGACACGGAGGGGGGGGGGAGGGAGGGAGAGAGAGAGAGAGAGAGAGAGAGAGAGAGAGAGAGAAATCAAGGAAACCACTGTCTCGACATGAGCCTCGACAACAAAGAACTCGCACGTGAGTAAACAATAAATATGCACGTTATTTTCACGTGACTGAAATGATATAATAGTTTACTCATCAAACTTGGCCTTGACATTTGAACCTCGGAGAGGGAATAGTACGGAATTGCATCGATTTGGGAAGGAGTCGGGGGCCCCCGCGGGGGGAAGAGAAAGAGAAGAGAGATATGTGATGGCATCATGTAGGGACGGCGATGACAGTACGGCAGGGGACGGACGAGAGTGGGGGATGAGGGAGACAGATATCGTACGATCATAATACAGACCTGTATCGATCGTGTGTGTGTGGGCGGAGAAGACGACAAATGTGTGGAGACATGATTGAAATGGAAGGGGGGGGGGGGGGAGAAGGAGGTAGAGTTGCAGATACATAGATATTATACTACATGCTTGTATCGATTGGGGGGGGGGGGAGGAAGAGACACGAGTGGTGTGATGGTGGGGAGTAACAGATTTGTGTTGCAAGTCGTTCTTTTATTCTTAAAGCTGAGTGATGTACTGTGTTTTGCGCCGCACGACCCAATGCAACCGATTCAATTTTTTAAATCGGTTTGCTTTCTATAAGAGCACTACCTTTCTGATTGCAGAGCCGTGCTACTAAACTTAGCTTCGCGACAGAGGTATCATAGCACACAGATTTGTTATTGGTCTAGGGAGAGTGGTTTCTTAGTGACATGACGATGATGACAGAAAATGAGTGAGAGAGAGAGAGCAAGAGTATGAGGAAGCGACGGGTGACAGAGAGTGAGGCATAAATGAATGAAAACAGACGAGACTCAGAGAGAGAGAGAGATAAGGCGAAGTGAGGCAGAAATGAGAGACAGGGAGACGAGCCGGTGATAGACACAGAGAGAGTGAGAAGGCGAGTGAGACATAGAGTACGAGACAGAAATGAAAGACAGAGTAATACAGATGAGAGATAGAAATAAGTCAGAGAGCGTGTGGTGTACTGATAGGTAAAATACGACAGTGTGAGAGAGAGACAGAAGATACGTGGCAGGCATGTCCCGTTAGACGGTCAAGTGTACGATAAACACTGTTCGAGGCAGCGTTGTAGAGATACATGGTCACCTATGCCAGATGGATAATGACCCGATTATTATAGATACCTTTCTTGCAATCTTAATCTTCCCCCTCCTCACACACACGTACAGAAAACTGTTTGTTTGAACTATAGGAAGGGCAGTCCTGGACGTTTCCCTGGGCACAAGGTCAAACATTCCTACAGGATCAAGATGCTGAGCAGTGCATGAGCTGCAAGCGTCAGGGCCAGCGAACCATAGCTGCCAAGACCCTTCTACACCTCCACGCGGTGATCCTGGATAACAGTCTGCAGCAGGGTAGACTGGCTAAGGAGAAGGGATCGAAGAGGGAATGCTAACCCAGTACTAAAAAAAAATGCTTGCTGAAGTCGGATGTGTTGGACCGAAGGGTGCAAATATCGCAGCCAAGCTGTAAACTACGAGACAACGCATTCCGTTCTCTGAACTACATTCTGCTAGTTAAGCCCTTTCAGGGTTTGGTAGTGTGAGATTGAGAACGAACGAAGAAGAAACATTCCTACACCAAACATCCATCGCGGTGACAGGCCCTCACGTGTCAGGCGGCAAATGGCACAATCGGTCCGGCACGTGATCAAGCTAAGAGGGGTGGCCGTCTCCCGCCACATTGAATATTCCGAGTGACAGTGGGCAGTAATTACTGGGTTCTGTGATACGTCACTCCGTGTGACATGACAGGGCATTATACCGAATCCAGCGTTCATCTATGGTCGCCCCAGCTGAAGGATGAGAGGAGGAATGGAGGCCCGCACCGCTACAATGGGCGGTTTCTGTAGTACTATCTTACAGGACGAAGACGATAAGGAAATGTAATCTCGAATTTGAGATAGTTACGTCAAGTAATAGTCCATTTTTTTTTTGCTGTTGGGGGTGTCAAACATTCTTCGAGAATAGACGTGCACTTCTGCTGCTGTCGCTTATTCTTGTCGTCTTAGCAATGCATTTCATTGTCAACGTTGGTCCATGATAAGGAGAATATCATCAGTTTCTACAGCAGCATGACGTTATCCATGGTGTCAGACGATGTAATAATAACCATGTTATCTAACCCTAATCCTAACTCTTCGCATAACTGAATATAACCATATTTTCTACATTTCTGTCTTTAAGTCTTTACTTATTTATTTTAAATAAAATTATATCGACCTGTCCTCCCCTTAACCCGAAATGGAATGTCCCGTGACGTAGGATTGGAACTCGGTGGATTCTGTTTGGGGTGAATTAAGACGCAGGTACCCGGTTGTTTAAGAGGTGGGGTGGCCAGTTCATTTCCTCGATGCCTTTCTTTTCCCAACATAACAGTGAGCCATGTACCATTTTGCAGACGGGTTGAATAGAGCGTGTCGAAAACGGGAATAGAACCCGACATCTGTTCTTTTCCTAAGAATCGACTTCATTGCACTACGGGCATACCCATAGGTGCTCAGTCTCTCAGGAAGTGGCTAACAAGGTGGATGTTGATGGTTCCTGTAGCTCATTGTTTGTACATTCTCCTGCTCTGTCCTATCTTGCACCCCACTCCGCTCGACCATCAGGTACATTTCAAATCTATGCACTCTGTGAATTGTAGATCCATCTATTGCAGTGTCGTCATCCAATAGGCGGTCATTGATAGGCTTCAAAATGTCACTGCTATCCATATCTCATCATCATCGGGTTAGTCAGTCCGGAGACTGTTGTTGAAGTCTTATGATCATGTCACTCCATGGCCCTCTGTTAGTCAATCCAGAGACTGTTGTTGAAGTCTTATGATCATATCACTCCACGACCCTTGTTAGTCAGTCCGGAGACTGGTGTTGAAGTCTTCTGATCATATCACTCCACGGCCCTTGTTAGTCAGTCCGGAGACTGGTGTTGAAGTCTTATGATCATATCACTCCACGGCCCTTGTTAGTCAGTCCGGAGACTGGTGTTGAAGTCTTATGATCATATCACTCCACGGCCCTTGTTAGTCCGGAGACTGTTGTTGAAGTCTTATGATCGTGTCACTCCATTGTCCTCTGTTAGTCAGTCCAGAGACTGGTGTTGGAGTCTTATGATCATATCACTCCACGGCCCTTGTTAGTCAGTCCGGAGACTGGTGTTGAAGTCTTATGATCATATCACTCCACGGCCCTCTGTTAGTCAGTCCAGAGACTGTTGTTGAAGTCTTATGATCATGTCACGCCATTGTCCTGTTCCCAGCAGATCTCTTCAGCTCAGTATAAGTCTGCACCCCAATGTTATTGCAAGCCGGTGTGACGTAATTGTTTCTTGGACGTCCCCTCTTATTTCCCCCAGAACTTTGAGTTCCATATCTAGTGTGTCAATAATGGGTGCTTGTGTAGCTAGGATGTTATCTCTCTAGTGTCCCTGAATCTCAGCACGACAAGGATAGTAGATCCCCACACCAACCCGTGGCAGTTTTAGAGCTCTACAGCTGCCATCTCCTCATGCTTTAAAACGCCCTTCTGTACCTTCAGGATTAAGGATTGGGAGCCTGAAGCTATGACTGTCTCGTTAAAGGGGTGTCAACCCCCTCAGAGCTGAGGTCACCGCCTCCATCTTGATCCTCGTACTGGAGATTGCTGTCATGTATGCACTAAACTCAGCAACAACCTGATATCTCATGCTAGCAGAGACACCTCAATCAGATATCTCAGTACAGAGCACCCGTATAAGTGCCATCATAACTATCCTGAGTGGTATCATTTATCAGCTGATCAACCTGAAAATTTGCTTTCCCGTTGCACCACTCTCTAAATTCCCTGACTAGGGTTATACTTACCCTATGGTAACCTTAACCTTACCACTCCGCATTTTCAATTTACGAACTTTCCCATGCAGCCGCATTATTTTTAAGTTCGTCATATTTTTCTGTGGTTGTTAGCTTAGAGAAGCTGTAACTTTTTTATTTGCTGGTCTATTGATATGATTTGTTGTGAGTATAGAAATAAATGAAGAAAGAATGTGTTGGTGTTGTTCTTTTTGTTGTATGTATGTTAGTTTTTGAGAAACAAAAAGGGAAAGGTAAAAAATTTTGAAAAACACCACAAACATTGAGACACCTATTCTTGGTAAAGTGCTGAGTGGCACGGAACCTTGAAATCAACAAGTGTGTGGTACCGCTCGAAGCACGGGTAATGACAGAGCGGTACCCTACACTTTTTACAAACAAATTTCACTGTGTGCCTATTTTTGTTCTTTCTGTCGGAACACACTACGCAATCCAGAGTTGACCCTTGGCCATTAGGTTGTTGCTTCTCTGTGATCGTCAGGTAGTGGTCCCCCATCACCAGCCTGTCAAAGGGAACACTTGATGGGCGTCCTCGCCTGCTAGAGACAACAGGCTGGTAGCCCTCAAGGAAGCCATGTGCAATTTTAAGGCTTAATTGCTCTGCCCTAAAACGCTGAGGGTGCAAAGACTTCCAAATCACAAGCGCGTTGACGAAGCTAGCTTCAAATAGCTAGAAGAATATTGTCTTCCACCATTTCCCACTCCTGTGGGAATGAAGGTAGTATGTCAACTGCTTATCTAAACGATCAACACCTCCCATGTACTTGGAGTAGGCCTCGATAGCGCATGGCTTGTCGACAACCCGCACATGATCGGGATGGTGTTTCAACCGAACTGTCTTTGTGAAGGATTGCAACCCATGGGCAGTAGTCAACAGATTGACTTGTCTCTTATCAAACCAGGTAATGTATGTAAGAGGGTCATCTGTTGTGGTGATAGTTGGCTGACCAGCCTTGAGTTTTGCAGCCTTTATCACTGGAGGTACACCTTGTCGGTTGCAACGAAGTTTACCGCATGCAGCTGTCTGGTGTGTATGGAGCTCACGGAAAAGAGCTGGAGATGAAAACAAATTGTCCATGTATACAACATGGCCCTTACCATACAGGGGGGGGGGGGGGGAACTAAAGAAGTCACAACACGGTGAGCAACACCTTTATATATGCTCGTGCTGTCTTCCTTCCCCAGGTACAGCTGCCAATTCCAGAGGTAGCCGGTCTTTGAGTCGGCTAGGCCCCATGCCTTCATTCCCCACTTTGAGGGTTTCTTAGGCATGTACTGCATTAGGCTGGTCCTACCCTTGAAAGCAATCATGCTTTCATCAACACTTACCTCCTTGGAGGGTTTGAAATATCGTTGCCACAG
This sequence comes from Ariolimax columbianus, assembly GCA_036924085.1. Lineage (NCBI taxonomy): Eukaryota > Metazoa > Mollusca > Gastropoda > Stylommatophora > Arionidae > Ariolimax > Ariolimax columbianus. The sequence goes on from JAVGWX010000002.1 coordinate 70,763,421, forward strand.
AGGAATGAGAGTGTCAACAAAACCCTGAATTTTGAAGCCTTTGCTGTGGTCAGGATGTCCCCTTGGTGCAGCAGTGGTGTTGTCGACAAGATGAAAAAATGGCAATATGTTCAAGAACCTATTCCTGGGCATAACACTTTTAAATCCTGTCATCTCAACGAGCATATCATTTGACCAGTACAAGTCAAATGAACATCGTTTATCCAACCCCATGATAAGCATCAAAGCAAGAAACGCCTTCATTTCTTCGACAGTGACAGGCTTCCACAATGCCACACGTGATGCTGGGGTGGCATCGACCCCTTTCTTCTCTTTCATAGAGGCAGCATATTTGTTTGTTTCTACTACAAACATTTCAATAATATCTGCAGTAATAAACAAACCAAACAAATCTGCTTCAGAAATGTCAGCATCAACACCAGTAGGCCTAACAACTCCATCGAAGTTGGAAAACCAGTCGTGATCATAACCAGACGGTACACCTACCTCTGGTTCAGTATCACTATCACTGCTAAAAGAATCAGATTCGTCCTCATCTTCTTCATCTCCTGCACCACTAAAACGGGGATTAGCAACAGTATATGTGCTACAAGACCCGACCGACTCAAGAGGCAATGCTGACCCCACGCCCAACTATAAAAAAGAAAATCGTCCGGAATGGCGGAGTTCTCCATGTCGATTTAGAAAAGCGAATATTTGACTTTAACTATATTCTGAACCGGGGTCGGAAGACATATCGATGACAGCAAGCCACATTCAGTTCAGTGCAAATAACACTACCACGTTGAAGGTCGGCTGCAATGATACGTCATGTCTTTTTCCGTGATGGTACAATCTGCCAGGCTTTTATTGTTCATCTTTGATGTTATCCTCCGTACAGTGTTGTTTACTTCTGGAACATTCCCTTCCAGTGTTGTTTTCAGCATGGTGCTATGTCTTTTCTTTTTAGTCTACGCCATTATCATCTTGGAGTGCTTGTCATCAGCCAACCGTCTCAAAGCAGACCGGACATGTGCTATTTTCTCCAGCTCTTTCAGTATCTCCGTTTTCCTTGAATCCACGTGTTCTTTTGTCTTCCTTTGCCACTTATTCCCTAAGGATTCCATGACAGAGGTAGGTTTCGCATTTTGTGGCCTATCCAGTGCCAACTTCTTCCCAAGATGGCATGTTCCGCATGTCCTTGTCGCCATAAGTTTTGGTTCTCACATTCCAGGAGTCGAGTCTGAATGTCGTTCTTGATAGAAATAAGGTCGACAAACCAGTTTCCTTGCGGCTTTGGCTGGTCCGTGTCATTGACCATATTGGGCCTTTCTCCTTCGCTAGATATGTTGCTTAGTTTTTTTAAGAAAAATGGGCTTTATAGGGTACGGATGCTGACCCCACGCCCAACTCTTCACTTTTCTTATCTGGGCTTGGGGCCGATTTTATATTTTGATATGATCAACATATCTTAACTGTCTGACTCGAATTTTCTTTCATAAACTCTTCTCGTGCCCCTAATTTCTCCAAGAATTTCGTATTTATTTTAGTTCCACGAGATATGCCCAATCTTTTATAGATCCACATTTTAAAGACACAAATTCGCTTCAATTATTTATTCATTGCCCTGTTCCCCAATATTGTGTATATATTCTTATACGGATAAATCGATATAGGTTATTTAAAACGTACTTGTCTTAAATGCACACCTGAATGACAGCAAAGATGCATCAGTCAATAAACTGCCAGCGACCCATAGCTGGGTGTTGCCTCAGGGCCAGTGAAGCACAGGTAACCAAGACCCTATTCCACCTCAGAGTGATAACCCTGGAAACAGACAGCAAACATGCAGTCTGGCTAACAGGGACGGCAAACCCTGTTCCAAAAATGCCCTTTTGAAATCGGATGTGCTGAGCCAAAATGCGCATATAGTGCTGTCAAACTGTAAACTACGACACACCGCTACAAACTTCCTTTTCAAGACGAGCGCGGAAGAAGAAGAAGAAGAAGAAGAAGAATGCTATTCTAGTATCATCGCAGGCAATAATTTGACTCTAGACAATAGACCAACAATCACCATCTGTGTTTCTCGCCCCCTCCCCCAGCCTATGCTCCTCAACGATGAGAGTGATAAGCTATAGTTAACCTCACGAATGAAAGAAAACAGATCAATATGACGTCAGGTCTGTGTCTGCTTGCTCCCAGATTTGACAGTATCAGTCCGCTGCAGATGTTTCAATACAATGAATGTAGCGCGTGGGTGGGAGAGGAGAAGCAATGACACGAGGACGGCGGGGCGCAGATATACAGGAAGATCTCAGCAAATTATACGAGCGGTATCCATGATGAAAGTATAGGTTTACTGTCACCTTCCAAGCATGTAGCGAAAAGTGACTAAAGAAGGTCGTACGTGGAGCTGGCAAACTCAGCATGTAAAAACTATTGCTTCGAAACCTCCATTTCAATTGGATGCAGGATTCCATGTTGCTGCTTACAGTAACGCTACGATATCTGCTCCTTTCAGGTTAACACTAAGGGTTTCATTTCGGCATTTTTTAGACCGGGTGGCCTCCCTACTTCTATGAATTTTCTCTAAGCTAGACTACACGAGTGCAGCCTGTTTCCAGGACCGCCACTTGGAGGTGGAACAGGAATTTGGTCAGCTATGGTTTGCTGACCCAGACTCAAGGCAGGCAGCTATAAGTCGCAGGCTGTCGTCAGCTCATTCACTGCAACATCTTCTGCCTCTATCTACATATTCTAGTGTCATCAATTCTCACTCCTCTCACAGAGTCCTACCCTGCCGCATCACCATGAATCAACTCTGCAAGATACAGCACTGTGAATGCGATGACAGCAACCATCGACTCATAGCTGGTTGCTTGCATCAGGTCCAAGGAAACTGAGCTGAACAAGACCTTTTTCCACAACTAAATGATGGTCCTGAAAATAGGTTGCAGTAGTGTAGTCGGCTAAGAGAATGGGGGGGGGGGGGGGGGGGGTCGCAGTGGGAAGGTAAACCATGTACCAGAAAGAGGCCAGCTGAAAAGTGCAGATATCGCAATAAACTACGACATAGCGTCATTCTCTGGACGAATGCCGAAGACGAGGAAGTGTCAGATATCGCAATAAACTACGACATAGCGTCATTCTCTGGACGAATGCCGAAGACGAGGAAGTGTCAGATATCGCAATAAACTACGACATAGCGTCATTCTCTGGACGAATGCCGAAGACGAGGAAGTGTCAGATATCGCAATAAACTACGACATAGCGTCATTCTCTGGACGAATGCCGAAGACGAGGAAGTGTCAGATATCGCAATAAACTACGACATAGCGTCATTCTCTGGACGAATGCCGAAGACGAGGAAGTGTCAGATATCGCAATAAACTACGACATAGCGTCATTCTCTGGACGAATGCCGAAGACGAGGAAGTGTCAGATATCGCAATAAACTACGACATAGCGTCATTCTCTGGACGAATGCCGAAGACGAGGAAGTGTCAGATATCGCAATAAACTACGACATAGCGTCATTCTCTGGACGAATGCCGAAGACGAGGAAGTGTCAGATATCGCAATAAACTACGACATAGCGTCATTCTCTGGACGAATGCCGAAGACGAGGAAGTGTCAGATATCGCAATAAACTACGACATAGCGTCATTCTCTGGACGAATGCCGAAGACGAGGAAGTGTCAGATATCGCAATAAACTACGACATAGCGTCATTCTCTGGACGAATGCCGAAGACGAGGAAGTGCAGATATCGCAATAAACTACGACATAGCGTCATTCTCTGGACGAATGCCGAAGACGAGGAAGTGTCAGATTAAACATACTGATGGAAGACATCACCTTACGTTCTAGTCGAGCTCTTTGGAAACATTGTGTCACGGCAGCCTGGCCAACAAGGTGGGGGATCGACACTGTCATTTCCTTAGAGGTGAGCTCACTATAGCTTGGAGTACCTCAGTCCACTTTCTCAAGTAGATGGTGGGTTTAAGAAGAACCACTGTAACCCGCCACCAAAAAAAAAACGTCCAGAGTTGAATTAACTCAGTACGGGTGACTTCCACAACTTAGGTAGAAACAATAGGGCCACTACAACTCCACAACTGTCGTAAAAGACTACTAAAGGAAGTGTTGCATGTGGCTAGGAACCTTATAATTTAAACGCATTACTACAGATTCCACCACTGCAAAAACTTTACTAAGTTTCGACCAAGAAACTTCCACCAGCTCTGCTTCTGATTGGCAGCTTCTCATGGCAAGGAGACTGAGTTCAAACCCATTTTCGACACGCTCCTTTCGATCCACCTGTTAATGGGTATCTGAATTACTGTTAGAGAAAGAAAGACGAGTAAGGGAACTGACAATGCCTACCTCATAAAAAACTGAAGCCTGGTAAAACAGACAACGTTTAACCCTCACTGCTATGGGGCTGTCTTTACCTTTACAGTTGCGGCCTTATGCTTCATAGGAAACCAGTGAAATAAACAAAAAGCGGAAAGGAAGGGTGCAAGAGACACGCCTCTTTCGTTTCTTTCTCCGGTGACAGAATCAAGTCTGCTCTAATTGGTGAAAAATTCGGGAAATCCCAGAGACGGGGCAGATTTATCTTTCCTTAGAACTCGCGTCTGCTTCCTCCTCTTGATTGTCCTTTGATGACATCCAGGGGCAGGCGTTACTAGGCGGGCGTGACCTTTACTGTAATTTGAGGCCGGGGAAGAACCAAAACAAAACGCATGGATAAAGTTTGGTCTTATTTTCGATGAGGTCTGATTGTGTGAAATGTGGTTTTGTTGTTCTATGAGCTCTTTCATTGTGTGAAATGTGATTTTATTATATGAGGTATCTCAGCCTGTGAAATGTGGTTTTATCATTTGAGATATTCCAATATGTGAACCGTGGTTTTATTATGAGGCCATTCATTGTCCGTGTGTGAAATGTGGTTTTACTATATGAGGTCTCTCAATGTGTGAAATGTGGGTTTATTTTATGAAGTCTCTCAATGTGCGATATGTGATTTTATGTTATGATGTCTCTTAATGTGCGAAATGTGATTTTATTACATGAGTTCTCTCAATGTGTGAAATGTGGTTTTATTATTTAATGAGGCCAGACAACGTCAAATGTGGATGCTGGTGTCTTTATATATATATATATATCCAGTATCCAATTAAGAAACGTCATAGATATCTTGAAAATTCACCTAATATACTTTCTTCTACATTTGTCAGACAAGAAAATTGTGTGCTTTTATCGATTATGTTATGACCATTGAATACTTAGAGTAGATCTGGCTCACAAACCATGTGATAATTCATCCAGGAGAAGTAAATTACAAACCATCTGAAATGCTAGATACATTTTTTGCGACGTTTATATCAATTGCTGGGATCTGCAGGTAAGGGGTGCATTTATAGAAAGGAGATAACAATTGTCATATCATCATCACATGAGTGTGAAGAAAAGACGGGTTTGTGTGTGTGTGTGGTAATTTGTATACATCTAACCGGGGCTATGAACCAATCCTCTCTTGGTCAGGTGACTGGTGTTTAGATAGCTCGGCCGAAAACGGACGTGACGGATCGAAAAGCACAGCTATCGAAGCCCATCTATCAAATGCGGCCGAAAGTACATTCCACCTTTTTTTCTTTTAAAGCAAGCCAGCGATATTAAGAAGAAACAAAGCCCGACCCACTTATTTTTCTGCTTCTTCGTAGAATTCCAGACATCAACTTGAATATATCTAATGGAATCAGTCGTCAGCCTGAGGTTATCAGCATCTCCAGAGAACGTGCCATTCTTCTTTGTAAACTTTCAGAAATCAACTTGTATTATTTTATTATTTTCTTCTTCCATCCTCACATCAAGGTATCTCTTTCTCTTACAAAGGACACAGTTGTTTCTAAGGCTGTTTTATCTCCATACAACTTTTGTCTCATGTCTGTCTCGTAAGGTCAGTATTGTTCTTTCTTCTTTCTCTTTCTGTGTGAGCATGCAGCTTTGTAGGATGTATTTCGTGGATCCACGGTGGTAATACGTTCCCCACATGGACGGTGTCATCTGTTCTAATCCTGTTTTGTTAAATGAACCTTGAGTATTATGCCCAGTTCCCAGTTTGAAAATAACGAGTTGCTCTTCCTTCTCTAGTTAAATCATAGTAGTTTTCTTTTCGGAAGTGGAGGTGTTGATCAGCCCATTTTCTATGGTAATGACTTTATTACACGCCATACTCGACTCTGTTTGTGGGAAATCTCCCCAACACTTTGCTAGTTTGTCTGTAGCGTTATTGCCTTCGATATTATTGTAGGAGGGAATCCACTGAATGACCAAACTTGGGTGTTTTGCTGAGAGCTGTGTCATGGATTACAAGCATTGCTTGATGCTTTAATCTGTGTATTGTTTTAGCGCTGCTAATACTGACGAGGCATCAGCCAGGGATACTATGATTTCTCAGTGAACATAATCTTGGATTGCAAACTCGACAGCGGCCTTCCGTGCCTCTGCTTCCTCTCGGAGGTTATTGGGGTGAATATATTTAAAGGATTATTGACCAGTCTGAGATTATTAGCGTCTCCATGGAGCGTTTCGTCTCCCTTCCTCCCACACCTGTACACCTCAACTTGAATATATCTAAGGAGGATTGACCAGGCTGAGATTATTAGCGTCTCCATGGAGCGTTTCGTCTCCCTTCCTCCCACACCTGTACACCTCAACTTGAATATATCTAAGGAGGATTGACCAGTCTGAGATCATTAGCGTCTCCATGGAGCGTTTCGTCTCCCTTTCCTCGCACACTTGTACACCTCAACTTGAATATATTTTTTAAAAAATCATTGGTCAGTCTGAGGCTGCAGAGCTTGTCCAGGAAAGGTATTGGCGATGGCCATATGTGCTTCGATCCTTCTTCCTCGGAAGATGGACACTTTTGTTGTAGCAAGTTAGTGGTCATTGTATTTGTGTCGCACATAAATTCCTCTGTGTTTCCTATTACTTTGTTGAGCAGATGATATCTCAATCTGTTATGTCATGAGCGAAATCTAAACATTACAACCTGTTCGCCTCTGTTGATCTGGTAATGTGTGTCAGTTTGATTGTTGACCTGGAACATCTACTTCCCACTTGTTCATGTACGTATATCTGATCAGACATGTTAGTCAGGCACAATATACTGACCTAGACCATCACCTCGACTTCCTCGCTGGAAACGGGCCTTTATCATGGCAGCCTGGTTAACGAGGTGGGGGAATCGCCGTGATCCTCGCAGGAGTGAGCGACACGCAGAAGAAGCCAAGCACAGCACAGCCGTGTGTAGGAGCCCGGTCCACCTTCCATCAGTACACCCGGGATGTGAGGAAAGCTACAGCAACCGGCAACTAAACGTAATTTTCAGGGTGCACAAAAGAGTAAATCTAGTCATTCCGGGCATTCGCAACAACAACAACACCTGGTAAACTTCTTCATAAGTTATACGAATATCAGGTTGATGTAGCTCTCCACTTTCGCTTGCCAGTCTCCTCATTGCCGAGACTGATGCCATGAGATCAACTGTATCGCGACTATCCTGAACCGGTGATATGTTCTATAAGAGTATCACTATTTGTCCTTTATGTCTATTTGTTTTTGGCTGGCGAGTGGCGTAACCACCTACAGCGTGTCTGTGAAATGGACAAATGGCCCATAGAGCCGACGTTATTGCACCTGGTCGCTATCACTTGAACTCAATCCCTCAATGTCCGTGAAGAGTACAGCAAGTCTCTCCCCGTGATTTCATCTGTTATTAGAACTTCTGCAATTTTCAGGACTTGATTCTGGTCTAAAGTTACTAAAGAAATATTCCGGCTGCCATCGACAATGAGGTCATTTGACATAGGAATAAACGATCGAATAGTTTATTTTCATGTCGGGATCAGAAGACGGAGCAGAATCAACGCATGTACTTACTGTGGATGTGCTTAGTCACAAGATCATGCGCCCCCCCCCCCCCCACACACAACGCGAGAGAGAACACAAATGGTGTACTCACCCACAGCATGAGCACCACTGTCTCCGTTAGTATCGCTGGGTTCTGCCTTGACCTGGCTGGTCTTGGTGAAGGCCTGCTTCCTGGACTCCACCACATCCGGCATGACCGCATCTATCAGGGACAGTGACTCCATCGTACGCTCTGAACCATCCTGCGGGTTGAAGATAAGGAGGTACACCGTAATAATATGGGCCGATGGAAGGAAGGAAGGAAGGAAGGAAGGAAGGAAGGAAGGGGCAGAACTAAAATACTGCTGACGGGAATGGCTTGATTTTTAATCTTCTGATCACGTAGGGGTTGAAAATGTGTCTAGGACAAATCTAGAGAAACGTCGAATGTAACATTTGAACTTGGAATGTCAACAGCACATCGGAAAATTACTCAAATATTGTCATGCTGTACAGTTCAAACAATCAAACGACTTTCATGCGATATGGCTCAAATAATGAAACTATTTTCATACGGAACAGTTCAAACAATCAAACTATTCTTATGGCACACAGCTCAAATAATCAAACTATTTTCATGATGTACAGTTTTTGACAGTACCGAAACCAATGTTCTGGTAAATGCTCCCAGAAACCAGGACATCTCATAAACCAGGACATCTCATAAACCAGGACATCTCTTAAACCAGGACATCTCAGAAACCAGGACATCTCAGAAACCAGGACATCTCAGAAACCAGGACATCTCAGAAACCAGGACATCTCAGAAACCAGGACATCTCAGAAACCAGGACATCTCTGAAACCAGGACATCTCTGAAACCAGGACATCTCAGAAACCAGGACATCTCATAAACCAGGACATCTCATAAACCAGGACATCTCAGAAACCAGGACATCTCAGAAACCAGGACATCTCTGAAACCAGGACATCTCATAAACCAGGACATCTCAGAAACCAGGACATCTCATAAACCAGGACATCTCAGAAACCAGGACATCTCAGAAACCTATATAAAACTGATTGAGAAAACAAACACTGCAATACAGCCATCACGCTATACTATCTTCCAGCATATATTTCGATTGCAAGAGGTGACAGGGTGACACTATCTCCTCAAAGCTATTTACAGCGGCTATCGGAGAGGCTTTTCAACAACAAATAGGATCGACAGAGGTGTAAACATAGATGGCGAGTGGCTCACTATTTAGGATTTGCAGATGACATCGTGCTAATACGCCATTCCACCGAGGAAGCGCAACAATCGTTTCACTACATAAATGGGGTCAGCAGAGCTGCTGGTCTGAAGATAAAGAAAAGTAAAACACAATGCCTCAGAAACCCCCCCCCCCCCACCCCATTGCCCAAGGCAGGACATCAAACTAAGAAGGAAAATAATGGAGACTGTCAACTCACATATCTATCTAGGCCAAGAGATAAATGCCAACCACTAAATCGACCACCAAATCTCTAGACGACGAAAAGCAGCTTAGTATTCTTTTAACATTTAGCCAATATTCCAAGAGATGAAAGACACCACGGCGAGAGCACACACTTACAATTCCAGTCATTCCAGCAATGATTTACGAATGTCAAGTGTGGAACTTGTGCAAAACAGATGTCGAGAAGCTCAGAGTCATTCACAGAGCAATGGAACAGCGCGAACTAAACATTGATATACGGAATAAGATCCGAAAGGAAGAAATTCGACACCAAACTTGGTTTCTGGATGCTGTGGAAGCAGCGATATCACGCAAACATCGTTGAGATGTACATGTAGTACGCATGCCTGAAAACAGATGGACGCATAGATAGAACGTTTTGGAGGCCCTATTCCTGTACACGTTCACGGGGTCGACCACTTATGCAAAGGATGAGATAAACTGACCAGAGACCTAGACCCGCATCATTGCAACACATTGCGACACATACAGAATAGTGTTGCCTTCGTCGCATACCGGTATTTGTCAGACGGACGACAAGGATAATGTATTGTATGACAGCTCAAATAATCAAACTATTTTCATGGTGTAAAACTCAAATAATCAAACTATTTTCATGGTGTAAAACTCAAATAATCAAACTATTTTCATGGTGTAAAACTCAAATAATCAAACTATTTTCATGGTGTAAAACTCAAATAATCAAATAGTGGAGGAAGCCCCGAAAAAGGCACACTGTCATGTGGGATGGCGCATTAAAAAGGGACTCCAATTATTATTCTTCAGAGTTCACTTACATTGGTTATAGTAGACCTGCTGGCCTCTGTCAACCAAAACATTTCAGCTCCCTGTGGAGCAAATGCCTTCAACAAATACACGCAAGGTATAACATTTTGAAATGTTCATATCTATTGATGTGGCTTAAAGTTTCTAAAGGACGGGGTAGTTAGCACAATGCCCAACTCTCCTTAGTCGCCTCTTACTACATTCATATCTGACAGGTTGAACCAAAATCAAACTAAAATCTGTTTAAACTCCCTGTGTATGCAGATGTCTTCAACACAAACAAGCGGGGTCGAAGATGCGGCACAGTGAATGAGCTGACATCAACAATCGACTCATGTCTGAAAGCTTGCATCGGGACCAGCTAACTAGACCATATTTCCCCTCCAAGCGATGCCTCTGAAAACAAGATGCACTGGTATAGTCTGGCTAAGAGAATATGAATAGCAGTGAAAAGGCATCCACAAAAAGTCAGCTGAAATCGGTTAGGTGGGGCCGAAAGGCGCAGATATTGCAGTATAACTGTAAACTACGACACACCGTCCTTTTCAGAACAAACACAGAAGTGGAAGAAGGAGAAGAAATACAAACCTGTTAAAGTTGTTTTGTGACTTAAAGCTCAGTGGGATGGAGTAACCGGCCCCATGCACAACCCTTCATATTCGTTTATTACGATATACCGTGCACGCTAGAGTGGCCTCATTAGTTTCTCCCTTTTCGAGCCCCGATGACACTCGGGCGCTGCAGCCCTGAAGCAGGATGATGCTCGCATTCCCTTCTAGGTCTAAGGGGCGGCCCTACAGCTTCTGCGCCCATTGGTCAGCTCTGTCATGAACTGGACCCGTTCAATTATGTGTTTGAGAGGCCCGAAAGCTAGTCCTACACATCGACCTTCGTCTGTGTGAGATATCTGGCGGCCGGATATCCTTAAGGCAGCTTTCCCAAACTTTTTCTGTGTGACGTATCAGCAGGGATTTATTCATTGCAGCAATGACCGGTGCCCAACATCTAACATTTGAATGAGCAGATGATTAGCGCAGACATCAGACATGGCCTGCTTTAATTAAAGCAGGCCATGGCGCAGTGGTAGAGCACTCGCTTTTCATGTCAACGGTAACGGGTTCAACTCTCGCTACCGGCAGCTTCAGTCGACCCAGCTTGTAATTGGGTACCTCACGGCTATGGAAGAAAAAGGCAGCAGTGAGGCAGGAAACTGGCCACCTCACCTCACACAAACTGCAGCTTAGTATGATGTTGGCTCTAACACTTCACCCGCTACAGCAGTGTCTGCTATGGGACTACCTTTACTTTTTATTTTTAACATTTGTATAAAATGCATGTCGAGTAGATTGTAAGTCGATTACCATTTAATCTTCTTCTGGCTCTTCTTCAACAGACCTGACATGTCGTTTTTTCATGGTACGACAGATTCTTCCAGTTGACCCAGCTGTAAAAGGGTACCTGACGAAGTGCCGCTGCGAGACCTACGGAGTTCGTTCTTTCGTCGGCACTTAAAGTATTGAAAGGGGTTGAGTGCGTATGTGTTTTCCCTGGTGCAATTTTCCAATTTCCACGCTTATTTAAGTAATGGTTCGATTGTAGACAAGGCTACTCCTAAAGGAGAACGAATATACGTACTGGTCCAGCCGTTTCTATATGGAAAATATGGCGGATATGGGGTTTTGGTCAAGAGACAATTATATATATATATTTAAATTGTTCTAAACGAGAAAACGTCTAAATGTTTTGTCCAGTATCTTGACACCCTTTGTTGACTGTAAAATAAGAACTCATGGACCAGTACAAGTTAGTGGACCACTTTCCAAAGTGGTGGACCGCAAACCGGTACCAGCACTACGAGAAGATGCCATCACTAATGGTGACGGCATATGACTGGAGATAAGCGAAGTGTACGATAATATTGAGAGAGTGGGAGCACTGTGGACGTGTGCATACATATGACGGGTCTCTAATGCTGTATATTTGAAAATGTATTTAAATATGGACAGATGAGGAACAGTTGAAGTACACCACGATGGCCTGTTTCAAAACAGTGTGGACATAAAGGGCATGTCTTGGTCAAATGAGACAGGGACAGGTGTAGACGGGGCCCAAGTACGCATTGAAAACCGACACGTTATGTGTGTTCTGGATTGTGGCTGAACAGATGGGCCATGGGAAACACGGGGAAGGAGGTCTAAAGACATACGGCAAGACTCAGACAGTGTCAATCAACTCATAAGGAAGGATCAGAGAACTATTTCCGACTGAGAACCCAACACATCCGACTAAACAAACATCTGAACAGAATCCAACCACAACATACTCCTGAGTGCCAGCTGTGTACACACCCATATGAAACCGTTGGTTATCATCTCTTTTGAGTGCTCAAAATGCTTCTTCCTCCGTGACCAGATAAATGGAACACTTTGTTTTGCACTAGACAACAGCTGATAAACACGTGCAGATACCATTACACGGCATTGGGTAGAAGGGCGAGATACGGATGCTGCTGGTCAGTAACAACATGTGTGTTTTGGAGTTGGGACTCTTCTTATGGGTAACCAGTCAGCTAATGGAAGATGTTCTGCCCGAGCGATTTCTAATGTTTGTCTTTGACCACGAGGACATAGTTACTTTTTGCATCAGTAATAACATAAAGTCTGTACATAGTGTGGCGACTGCACAGACAAGAGACATTTATAGCTCTGCTCTCCCGTTGCACAACTTTCTGCAGTTATGCTGACCCTGGTACAATGTCATTCTATAACCAGTGTGGACCAATTCTTTTCTCTTATCTATCGTCTCAGCTATGGCCATCTGTCCAACTGGTCTCTCTACCTGTGCCACCGATTACGTCCCTTCCTTGATTCCTAAGGTTTTATTGTGCAGTGGTGACGCATATTTGTGATAACCCGCATACAGGCTTTGACCTGTGCCAATTTATATATGTATGTCGCAGATAGAAGTCCCAGCATGTACTGCGTCTTCAGAGATCAGGGTATCTCTAGTGCATTCCATGATAAGTCACATTCACTCATTATGGACACGTTCTAACCATTTACACTCTAATATTGATAGTGCGAGGATGCACAGTACGTAAAGAATAACTCAAGAGTCCCAGCCGACGGTATAGAATTAAAAGCAGTCGCTGCTCCTGTTTGCCACTGCCATGTAATTGAGTGCTCCCAGGCTCTCTGTATGGTCCACGTGGTATCTACATGAGAGGGCTATGATCAAAAGTTACCCGGAGGTATTTCAACCTGTCAAAGATAACATTCTAGTGGTCAGCCTTCACTGTGGAGTTATTCAATGAACATCACATCATGCATGCCTTGCTAGGATTGATCTTGACGCAGGAATTCGCACACCCTTCTATTGCCTGCAAGGTCCACTGGATGTCTCAGACAGTATCGTGTCTAACTGAGTCTGTATTGTGTACATGTTGAACCCAGGGTGCTGACATCCAGCCTACCACCCATAGACTGATTCCACAATTTCAAACAACTCATCATACTGACTACACAAAAAATTATGCATATTACCAGTTGAACAGAAGAGAGCAGGTCGTGGTCTTCAGACTCCGCATAGGCCACAACAGACTGAGGTACCATCTATTCAATAAACTGAAGCTAGGTGGTACTGACGAATGCACATGTGGTACAGGGAAAATGACCGCCGAACATCTGCTGCAAAATTGCCCGACATACGAGGACCAGTGAAAGCGCATGTGGCCATCACCAGTGCCAACACTAGACAAGCTCTATGGCAGTGTCGACAGACTCAGGATGACTGCTGCTTTCTTCGAACAAATTCAAGTTGACGTCTGACAGCGTACGAAGAAGAAGATATGTACATGTCCATCACTGGTATGTAACTGCTAAGGGTATCGGGTAGAATGTGTTCACGTTCTAGATGATACATTGTTTTTCTGGCGACTATCTGTTTAAGCATCGTCATAGGCGCTCTGTGAAGTCATGATTCTATAGCCTACTAACCCGCGCTAAATCCTTGCCAGGTTTGGGGAGTGGGGGCAGATAGGGATGGAGTCTTCTCTATACTGGTAATTGAAATAATTCAGAACATTTCTAATCTCTGCTCCTCCCGGCTGCTTTAAATTTGACAATACTGTATCCAACACGACCTGCAACGCTGTTCTTGCTGGAACTTATGTGCCACTCTGCCTCAGTTATCAAGTTTACATAAGCCACTTTCCTGATTGCAATGTCTAGAGCATTTGTTACTAATTTCCAGGAGTAGCACAACTTTATTCTTCCCTCCCCCCCATCTTCTTGAGTTCCACCAACTAAGCACCACCATCCTCCTCCTACTAAAATTAAGCTCCTCTTCTCTGCTTTATGTAAGCCGTATTTTATATCTTCATCGATTGTGTGTATGTATATTATTAATACACACACACACACATATATACATACACACACATATACATATTTATACACACACATATTTACATACATTCACACACATATATATATACACACACACATATATACACACACACACATATATATATATGTGTGTGTGTATATATATATATATATATATATAAATATATATATGTATGTGTATATATATATATATGTATATATATGTATATATATATATATGTATATATATATGTGTGTGTGTATATATATGCATATATATTTATATACATATATATTTACATACATATTTATGTATATATTTATATACATATATATAAATATATATATATATATATATATATATATATATATATATATATATATATATACACACGCGCGCGCGAAAAAGAATGTATCATGTGATACGCACATTCTACTCCACTAACCGAAATACACACGATGCTGCTTCAAGTCATGCTATGACATTTTGATCCCACCACCGAGGTTACTTGTAACGTAAACACAATGTAACATGAACAGCCCAACGTGTTTTGGGCCTTATTTGTGTGTGTCGTCCACCCACGGAGAGGTGGACGAAAATAGAGACATCAATGTTGTCCTATTACCAGTTTCCCGCGAGGCTGAGTCAGCACGGCCAGAGGCCACGTAATGACCTTCCCCTTCGCGTATAGTCTGTTTTATCAATAGCTAGCTAGTTATTTTTTTTCTAAAATTTATTTTTTATGCCCGGAACCCAGCTTGTCCTGAGAAAAGGGGCGTCTCCGAAGATTGTGAACAATAATAAATAGCGACCCAAGCGTCACGCGCGCGGCAGGATAGTTAGAAGATTGTTTCAGATGCTTTGGGGGACGGGCAGGGAGAATCATAAACAGAGGCGTAGACAAGTGGGCTTTTGATTCATACGCCATTGGTGTTGGGGTGGGGAGGCAGTGGAAGGGAGGCGCAGAAGAAAAAGAGAGAGCGGGAGAGAGAGAGAGAGAGAGAAGGAAATGAAGACGTATTCATAAGCAAGTGTAGACAATGGACCTATGATACTTAGCCCAAAGGGGAATGAACCCATAAACAGGCATCTGTACCAGAACACGTGATGTGGTAGGATTCAATAGCAATCAATGGTTTGGCATGATGAGGCTGCTAGTATTCCAAAATACACGCCCTTTAGTCGCCTTTCATGTTTGGAAGGTTAGAGTGGTTTATTCTTTCCATCAAGTGACCGAACCACATAACACAACCAACGTATGTTATTTCAGCAGCTGCAGCCAGGACTGGATTAACCATTAAGCAAAGTCAGCACAAACATAAAAGAGATACTAAGCAACAACCAAAAAGCAATAATACTACCAATTTTATAAACAATGACAAGTTTACAAGGCCTTACCGGATTCAAGTCCACAACCATTAGGCACTAGAAACATTGAAGGCCTTCCAGTTGATGACAGATAGACAGTACATACATGCCATTCAGCAGGCAGGGACGACGTGGGCTAGTGGTTAAGTGACACGGCTCACAACACGAAGGTGCTAGATTCGATCCCCATCGCAGCACCAGTGATTACCCCGAGGAAGCAAACCCTTACATAAATTACGTGCTGAAGTCGGATGCACTGGGCCGACAGTCGCAAAATAAAAAACACAGTCCACCGCACACCGCCATGTGTGGAATAGAGAAAACACCGCCTTGTGTCGAATAGAGAAAACACCGCTTTGTGCAAAATAGAGAAATTAGGTGAGCGCACAAACAAAACAATGCAGCAGGCAGAGAAATACAAAAGACACCTGGACAAAAGAATGAACACCCAGGGAAAACGTAGACTTACGAGAAGCACCTTCGCTGCGAACTCAGTGCTGACACAAATAACACAAAGGCCCACACAGATTGTTATCCTAGTTTATGTTCTTTCCCTTGAACTCCCAGGGCTGCAAGAAAAATAGAAGTGGTCAATAAAGAAAGGAGTACGGCGCAGACAGAACTGGAGAAAGGAACCATTACAGAAGAGTGCATATACGCAAATTATCAATCAGACAGGTGTACACATGCCCATACAGATGGCTTATCTACAAATGCCAACGGGGAAGGAGAAGCAGAAATGGTAATCAGACAGATGGAGTTTTATTTCAGGATCAAGATGCTGAGCAGTGCTGCTAGCCCCAGGGCCAGCGAACCAGAGAAGTCAAGACCCTTCTACACATCGACTCGGTGATCCTGAATAATAGTATGCAAAACTGGCTAAGGAGTAGCAAGAGTAGGTGCAGATAGCATATCATGGAATATCGGACAATATGGCGTGGGTAGGTACAAAAACAATGGACTCCTCCCTCCAGTCCTGTGCAGAACATGACCGCCTGGTCACTAACACGAATTTTCAACTTCCTACTCGAAACAGAACCTCTTGGATGCATCCTTGCTCAAAGAACTGGCACCAAATTGAATATATACTTGTTAGAATGAAAGACAGGCAAGATGTCCTGGTGGCTAAGTCTGTGTGTTGTGCCGAGTGCCGGACAGACCACCCACTCATTGTGCCCAAGCTAAAAATTCGTATTAGGTTATCCAGACGTCCTCATGGAAAGATGACCAATAAAAGGCTAGATGTGACAAAGCTACAGAATGTGTCGCTCCAGCAGACGTTTGCTGCTATCCTGGAAAACCATCTCCAAACTGTCTCGCTAGACGACAAAAGTGTAGATACCAATTGGTCGGCCATTAGTGCACAGGTCTATAACACGTCACGTCTACCGAAATATTGGGTCACGCTATTAGTAAACAAAACGACTAGTTTGATGAGAACTCAGACATAAAAACGATGCTAGCTGACAAACAGTCTCCACAAAATATATTCCAATGACGCATATATCAACATCCAAGAAAACAGCTTTCCTAAACGCGCGCAGAATTGTTCAATGCAAACTGCGTCAGTTGTAGGACTCCTGGCTGAGCAATAGAGCAGATGAGATACAGGGATTTGCTGACAATCATGACATGAGAAACTTCTATCGTGCACACAGGGCAGTCTATGGTACAACTTCTTGAGGTTCACTACCCCTCCCCCATGCAGATGGGAAAACACTAATTACAGATCCGGACAAAATTACCACACACTGGACAGAGAACTTTGGTAATATCTTCAGCCAGCCATCTGTTAGCAGCGAAACCATTGACCGCCTGCCCCAGTATCCTCTAGAGGCTTCGGATGATATACCGACTGTAGAGGAGACCCAAAAAGCGGTTAGTCAACTCTCCAGTGGCAAAAAACCTAGCTCCGCTCCGACTGAATTCCTGTGGAGGTCTACAAAAATGGCGGTAAAGCACTAATTGTAATTCTTCACTTGCTCTTCAAACAGATATGGCACAGTGAAACTATCCCGCAAGATCTGAAGGACGCCTCAATAATACATCTGTATAAACGGAAAGTTAACCGCCAATCATGCGATAACCACTGCGGGATGTCTCCTTTTCAATCGCCTCACAGCTCATCTTGATGAAGGTCTTCTAACTGAAAGTCAGTATGGATTACGGAAAGAACATGGGACGGTGGATATGGTATTTGCTGCCAGACAGCTACAAGAGAAATGTCAGGAACAGCACTGCTACCTGTACGTAGCCTTCATCGACCTGACAAAAGCGTTCGATAAGGTCAACAGAGAAGGCGTGTAGAAAATCGTGACAAAGAACGGCTGTCCAATGAAGTTTGTCAACGTAGTACGGGAACTACATGATAGAATGCAGGCTAGAGTACAGGAAAATGGTGCTATATCGAAGTCCTTTCCGGTAACAAACGGCGTTAAACAGGGGTGTGTGCTTGCGTAAACCTTGTTCAGTATGCTGTTCTCTGGAATGCTGACTGATGCTTTCAGAGACGGGGACATAGGAATCGGCATAAGATATATAGATGGTCAGCTGTTCACCCTAAGGCAGCTTCAAGCAAAAAAAGGTACAGGCAGACACCATAAGAGATCTTCTGTTTGCTGACGACTGTACCCTGAACGCTGCCTCAGAGGCCGATCTGCAGAAAAGCGTGGATAATTTCTCCTTAGCGTGTTTCATCTTTGGACTTACCATCAACACATAGAAAACTGAAATAAGGTACCAATCAGATCCTGGAAAAATGTATACTGAGCCAATCGTCAAGATCAATGGTGAAAAACTAAAGGTTGCAAATAGATTTACATACCTCGGTAGTACACTGTCTCAATGGCAGACTGCACCAAACGTCTGGCGTAGAAATAGCATCAGCCTCCAGACGAAGCTGAAGGTGTACAGAGCACTGGCGGTCACAACAGTGTTGCTGTTTGCAAGTGAAACATGGACTGTATACAGGCGTCACGCGAAGAAGCCGAATCATATTCACACTTTGTCTCAGGGGGGTAATGAATGTCAAATGGCAAGACAGTCCAGACCTCTGACTGGCACATTCAAATACTTCTGGGCTTCGTATGCTTAGCCCTGTCCTTGTGTCAACTTCACTGTGGGTGGGTGTCAACTTCACTGTCGGCGGGTGTCAACTTCACTGTGGGTGGGTGCAGCTTGTCCTTGAGTCAACTTCACTGTGTTGGTGGCAGCTTGTCCTTGTGTCAACTTCACCGTGTATTGGTCGCAGCCTGTCCTTGTGTCAACTTCACTGTGGGTGGGTGTCAACTTCACTGTGGGCGGGTGTCAACTTCACTGTGGGTGGGTGGCAGCTTGTCCTTGAGTCAACTTCACTGTGTTGGTGGCAGCTTGTCCTTGTGTCAACTTCACCGTGTATTGGTCGCAGCCTGTCCTTGTGTCAACTTCACTGTGGGTGGGTGTCAACTTCACTGTGGGCGGGTGTCAACTTCACTGTGGGTGGGTGGCAGCTTGTCCTTGAGTCAACTTCACTGTGTTGGTGGCAGCTTGTCCTTGTGTCAACTTCACTGTGTGTTGGTGGCAGCCTGTCATTGTGTCAACTTCACTGTGTGTTGGTGGCAGCCTGTCCTTGTGTCAACTTCACTGTGTGTGGGTGGCAGCCTGTCCTTGTGTCAACTTCACTGTGTGTGGGTGGCAGCCTGTCCTTGTGTCAACTTCACTGTGTTCATTCTTCTGAATATGCAATTTATTCTTTTTCTTCTTCTTCTGAATATGTAATGTATTCTTCTTCATGGAAATACGCGAGTGGATCATAATTTACAGCGAGTCTGCAATATCTGCGCACCTACTATTTTAGCTGGATTTTTTGTTGTTCGTGTACTGGGTTTGCCTTGCCAATACTTTTTGAGGTGGAATAGAGTACAGTCAGGTGTGGTTTGCTGACCTTGATGCAAGCAGACAGCTGTGGGTAGCTGGCTGCTGTCAGCTCATTCCGTGTGCTGTATTTCATTACCGTACTGTGTTTGGGTGGTAGCTTCGTCCCAGTCAATTGTAGTGTTTGTGTAGCAGCTTGTTCCTGCCAACTGTACTGTGTTTGAGTAGTAGCTTGCCCTTTAGCTAACAAAACACGGATTGTTTTAGGGAGTGAGAGTTGACGGAGAAAGGGAGGGAGCGCAATCGCTTGGCTGTGGTCACCGAGTGCAATCAATCTGGACCTGACTAGTAAACGGCAGATATACGTAGAGATTGATCAGGTTGTCAGTGGGCGTCAAACATATGAGCCACCTGCAGGGTGTGAACTGTCCGGAGAAGCATGTATTGCAGTATTTTCTCATGTTAGACGACCGGCTTTCCGTACGATCTGGGAAATATATATATTGTGTGTGTCCGACTTGAGAATTGTGCACCACTGTCTCGCTGAGAGCATGTCACTGGTATGGGGGAACGGGGATGCGAACTAGACTAGAGTAGAAGATTCTTCAAATCGTGGTTTGCACACCCTGACCTTCATTGGGTGTAACGAGGAGAAACATGGTCAGAAACGATGCTAACAGGAGACCGGTGTGCCGGTTAACAGCACATTGAACCAGAATTAGACTACACCAAAAGACGTCAACTAAAATGGTTTGGCCATGTAACAAGCCTGCCACCACACAGCACGCCACCATAAGCAATGCTATTTGATATTACGGATTCAAGGTCAAAGACAGACCACGAAAAAGATGTCTTACGGAAATATCCGAGTCGGTGAATGCCACTGTGCATGAGGCACACAGGCGGGCTCGTTCTGATGGTATCTGTATAACCTGACGCTGAAACCCAAAACAGGAAAAGCGAAAAGAATAAGGAGACATTCATAACCAGATGCAGCCTAGTCTATATGTGAAAGCTCTACATACAATACTCGATCTATGACACAGAAATCCCCCCAACCTCGGGATCTCCTCAATCAATCAACCCGTAACCCGTCATGGTTGTAGAGGTGTCATGGTAGAAATAACACAAAAAGTTCTCTATGCTCAGCCCTGCCAGCGAGTGAGGACAAATAATGCCCTGTCCATTCATGATGTTATGAATCCAGGACGTTGTATCTGGCCTCCTCGCTGTCTTCCACATTCGGGACATCTAACTGGGGATGTATGTTGTTAAAGGTGACATCGCAAATAAAACAAAAAAGTGTGACAGTAACCACAGCATAAGCATGTAAAGTGCTTTGACGCAGGCTTCCTAAAGAACGTCAATTATAGAAGTGATCTTATACTCAGGGCTGTAATTTTTTTTTAATGGACAAGACCAGAAGATGATGTACGAACACGGGAGTGAATAAGTGATTTTTTTTTGCTGGGTACCGGCTTGAAAAAAGAGTTCCATGGCGAGATAGACTTCCTTCTTCAAATACGCCTAGTCCACCAGCTGACCCCCTCCATTTCTTTCTTAATCCTCGCGCACTATATAATACAAGCTGCTGTATCCGGTGCTGCCTGGTATAATTATGTAAGTATTACACTTTCAGAGCTCACATCCCTGTACCGTTCCTTCCCTATGGAGTGACATGCATCACTATATTTCAAGTTATGTCCATCAGTTCGGACATAACCCATTTCAACGCTACCCTCAAACTCCCTCTTTGTTTAGTAACTTAGAACTAAGTCCAGCCCACAATTCGATAGTGTATCTGAACGGTTTTCATGCATGAGCATTTGACATCAAACAAAGCAAATTGGATTATGTGGTCCCCATCCGTATTTCTCTACACTGCGTTTGTAAATGTTTCAACAAAATAAAATATTGTTTCTACCTTTTCAAGACCTTAATAGCCAGCAATTCCCTACGGATCCTAAAAGGTACAGGAACAACACTTGATTTAGATAGGAGGAACAGTTACAAATTGCATACGGTACAAACAACATTTCAAACAACGGAAACAAACTTTCAATTATATATATATATATCCTAACGTACAGGACTGGCTCAGACAGACAAAAGTTGGTTAAAGACATCCAGCAAACCTTGCAAGCAATCTCACAGTGGTGTGGCGATTCAAGCTACAAGATCAATCCGAAAAAGGCCTGCACGATGTGGTGCTCTTTGAATAATTCTATAGTAAAGGCTGAACTCACTGTCATCGCATTTGAGAGATGCACCAATGGCAGGTTGAAATACCTCGGAGTGACATTTGATCATAGTCTCTCCTATAATTGTCATATTGACTAGACCGTACACAGATGTAAGCGAGGGATACGAGCACTCAAGACTATGGCTGCTGCCAACTGAGAACAACGCCTCCTGTTCATCCTATTTCGTCGGGTTGTGTTGTCGGTTATCGATTACGGACTGGACATCCTCACAATATCAATAACAGTGTGTAAGGTTGGAACGCATTCGGAATTAAGGTATGCGACTGGTTCTGAGCTGCACTAGAGATACTCCGATTGTGATGATGCGGTACATGTTGAAATTGTTATCGGTGACCTCCAGGCATAAACTGGCACGAGACAAAGCCTATATGCGTGCCACCACAGACACGTGGCGCCCTCTGTACAGTAGTATCTCAGACATCAAGGGATCAAGAATCAAGAGAGGGGCGTCATGGATGGCAGAGGCAGAGATAACAATCAGACACGACACTCCAGCTGAGACGATACCCAAGAGGGAAGAACGGGTCCACACAGGTGATATAATGATAGAGTACCAGAGTCATCATAACCTTAGGCAGGGAAAGTATGGAGCAGCTGGCGAGCAGAGCACGGGGTGAATCGGCTGATAAAGGAGAACACATAGGATAGCGATGCCGTCATATACACCGGCGGATCAGTGCGGCTCAACGGGACATCAGGCTGGGGCTTCTCGGCTATATTTGGTCGATTCCGAGTGCAGTAGGGCATACATGTCAACAACTTCCAGTTTGAGAATGGAGATGGAAGCAGTGACCTCAGCGCTGAGATGGATATATGAGACTTCTTTAACAAGGGCAGTCATCGTGACAGACGCGCAAGCCGTACTTCATAAGGTATGGCTTAGGTACGAGTGGATCGCAGCTGTTGAGGCTTCAAACCTCCAAGGGATGACATGGATCTACTGTCCTGGTCATGCCGGGGTTCAGGGCAACGAAAGAGCTGACATCTTGGCTTCGCAAGCTCCCATCACGGGCACATTAGTGATGAATATGAATGCCATTTTGAAATCAATCAATGACCGCCTGTTAGATGAGGACACTGCAATAGCTGAAGCAGCAATCCCCAAATTGCAAAGTTTTGACAATAAACGAGGTTCGAGCAGAGTTGGGCACACGAGAGGACAGAGCAAGAGAGTACAACCAGCAACCATACCCTGCGCCATTTGCTGAGAGAACTGAGCAGCTATGGGTACGTTCGGAGTGCAGTGACTGCGATTCTTAGAAACAGAACACACCCCCCCCCCCCCAACACAGAGAGAGAGAGAGAGAGAGAGAGAGAGAGAGAGAGAGAGAGAGAGATGCGTAGCATTGCTTCCACCAAATGTATTTCCTCTTCTAATGTCGCAGACAATCTGAATGGTACACCGGGAGGAATGAATAGAACTTCACTCTTTCCAACCAGGAAAATAAAAAACGAGTTTTCCCACTTCTATCAACCAATCAAGACGTCGGCAACAAATATTAGCTACGACTGCTCATCATCTTCCGCCAATCGCTCAAGCTCTGACCACCGCCTCCTTGCTTTCAAGTTTGCTCCATTCATCCTTCTCTATTTGTGCCTTGGTCTGTCCATACGTCCCCTGTAATGTGGATTCCAGGGACTGTCCTTAATGTGTGCTCCCCAACGTCAACTCTTCATCGCCTTAAGTGTCATCGGAGCCTGTCTTATTCTCAGTCACGTGTCAACATGAGAGACCTTATCACCACCATTTTAAATATTCGATTTGTCGTTGACACCCACTGATGAAAGTTTCCTGTAGAAGTCTTTGCTGCACTCCAAGTTACTGGATCATACAAGACGAAAGACGACATAAGAGGTGAAGATTCACAATGTTGTTGAGGACCTAATATCCTTTTATTTCCGGAGTCCCCCACCCCTCTCCGAACAAACGCACCTCGCGACTATATTATGCCATCTCATCTGGGATCAAGATGCCGAGCAGCGCATGAGCTGCAGCAGTCAGCGACCGATAGCTGCCAAGACGCTTCTACACCTCCACGCGGTGATCCTGGATAACAGACTGCAACAGAGCAGACTGGCTAAGGAGAAGGGATCGAAGATGGAAGGCGTACCCGGTACTCGGAAAATGCGTGCTTAAGTCAGATGTGTTGGACCGAAAAGTGCAAATTTTGCAGTGAAGCTGTAAACTACGACACAACGCATTCCGTTCTCTGTACTACATTCGACTGCTCGCAAAGCCGTTTATATGGCTTGGTAGCGGGAGATCGAGAACGAACGAAGCCAAGCCCTTCCATCTCATTATCTATCTCACTACCTATCTCCTTATCTACCAATATGGGATCCCTGTTGGAATATTGATCTTTTAACCACAATTCTATAGATTGTACGTCACATACAGGACATCACATTCTATTCCATTGTGATGACTTAGACTTGTCGCTATTTGTGCTATTCATACCCAAGGATTGAAAGGAAGAAATAAAAAAAAAAAAAACAATCACAAGTTTCTTTCTCATTGTAATCTCCATTTGAATATACTAGATTATAATACCTTGACATTATGTTGACATTTTTGTTCATTGAAATTATTCTTCAGATTAGTCTATTATTTAGACAAGAATATTTAAAAAAAATTACTTTCATTTCAAGTTTTAAAACTCATCCACATTTTCTATTGCTATTAAATTTGTAAGACAGTTTACACAAAAAATATAGATGCTCTGATTTAGAAAAAAGGTACACCATTTTTATTATTATTATCATGTTATTTAGAATGCACCGATTGAGTTAGACAATCTTGGATATCGAGGAATGACATTCTGACATTTGATGAAAAGAGATGCATGAAACATAAAGGGCGAAGACTTCTAAGATATAGCTTTCTTCTTTCTTTCTTTCTTTCTTTCTTTCTTTCTTTCAAGGAGCATTTGTGAACGACCTTAAATTTGAGAGTCTTCGATTTTTACCCTTGTGAGGTTATTCCTTCATGTCGTGAATACATTAAACAAAGATTATTATGCATGGATAGGGCTAGCAACCTCTTCATGTAAAACGAGTAGCTACCAAAACCACTATTGCTTAAAGCTTACATGCTTTGGTAAGTGGCTTTTTGTTTGGGGGCCAGTAGCAGTGGTGATCGTATGCTTCAGACGAATGGCGAGAAAATAAGATGTGATAGGCAGGCACTATAATCACGAGGAATTGTCAGTAAATATGTCACAAGTGGCAATTAAAGAAAAGCTAAATGAGATAGGAACTTGAAAATCATTTGGACTGGGACTGGATTCTTCAATAAAGTCCGCTTTTTTCAGGGCCTCAATCCAGCCAAGCAATTTCTCCTCGAGTGGGCCACATCCTTCATCTCAGATCTGTGGGCTTGCAGTCCTGAAGCACGTGTGATGTTGTCATGTCTGCCAGGCCGCAGTAACATAGGCTAGTGGTACCGATCTTGAATTTCGTTTACAGGTGGCGGTGTCTCGATCTGTTGTTCTGTGAGATGGCGCATAATAACCTGAACAGTTGGTAGCATCCGTCATCCGCGTGGTGTTTGGGGTGTTCTTCCCGTTACTCTACATTGTATTGCCCTTTTATTTTGGATTTAGCCTCTTCTTAGTTGACCAGGTATTCTTCCTGTATCAGTTCCGCTCCCTCTTCGGCAAGACCGACGGTCTCCATGTTTTCCTTGATGCTACAACAACCAAAAAAGAACAGACTTTCATAAAGTGGCGCTTGCGCAGACTAGAAGTATTCAGATGGTATGACATGATCACTAATGTGGAACTGTTGGAAAGAACAAAACAAATAGCAGAAGGTGACGTGAGAAGGGGGCGCCGACTTCGGCTAGGACACACATTAAGGGAACAAGTTGAAAACACTACAAGACGGTCTATATTCTGGAATCTCCAAAGCAAGAGAAGTAGAGACCTGCCAAAATACACAAGGAGAAGAGATTCTCAGGAAAAACAAGGAAACGGAAGACGTTGGCAGAGCTGGAACGGATGACACAGGACAGGAAGAATTGGTGTGCATATTTGTTCAACGCCTGTACTTCACAGGGAGCTGACATATTTTGATTAGCACGTCTGATTTGATGTTCATCCTGAAAAGGATGCTGTGTCGTACTTACTATCTGAAAATATTGACACATCTGATTTCATATGAGATTAATACTGTACTGGGTATCAAGACGCTGAGCAGCGCATGAGCTGCAGTGGTCAACGACCCATAGCTGACTGCTAGCGTCAGCGCCTGCGAACCAGAGCTGCCAAGACCCTTCTACACCTCCACGCGGTGATCCTGGATAACAGACTGCAAGAGGGCAGACTGGCTCAGGAGAACGGATCGAAGAGGGAATGTTAACCCGGTACTCAAAATAATGCTTGCTGAAGTCGGATGTGTTGGACCGAAAGGTGCAAATATCGCAGTCAAGCTGTAAACTAGGTCGCAACGCATTCCCTTCTCTGGACTACATTCTGCTACTTAAGCCCTTTCAGGGTTTGGTAGCGGGAGATTGAGAACGAACGCAGAAGAAGAATACTGTACTGGCCAGTCGCAAGGTAATAATTGTCGCTGGGGATGAAGATAGCTTTTCATGTTCTAAGCTGCAGCCTATGTGAAGTGCGGTGGCCAGTTCCCTTCCGTGCTGTTTTTACCTTCTCCAACTCATACCTCAGGTAGCCCTTCACAACTGGGTCGACTGGAGAATCTGTCGTACCAAGTACCAACCACGCCCAGGATTTTGTTATCTGTCTGTGAATTTGAACCCCGACACGCTGTAATCCCAGTCCAGCAAGCCAGATAACTGTCGACTAAGCTCCACAATAATATACTATTCCTTAGAAAAAAGATATCCAGTGACATTAACCAGACTGGTGAGATGATTTACGATTCTGATAGTATAATCACAAGCTAAACCCTGCTGGGGTAGAAGATTCTACAACACATGCTTTGATATTTTCTGCAAAGTTTGCTGACTGTGAAGTGGTATCCTCGGTTTGATAAGTAGCCATAGAAACAATTCCACAAACAAGTTGACTTGGTCGTTGATCATCGAACACAGGGTATAGATAGCTGGTTTTCTTACTCATGTTGGTGAATATCTGCAGTCTGGATGTGATAGAATGCTGGTCAGTTCCATATTGAGATAAGCGAGTTGAAAGTAAATCTGGTTTAGTTAATAATGGTCTTAGCAAACTTGGTTTGTTCTTCCATCTTTGTCACAGCCATTTGTACAGTTAAGTAAGACTGCTCTTCTTCAACTGTATGACCACTAGTCTTTATGGATCTACTATTCTGGTTGTATTAGGATTCATGACAATAAACTAATTATGTCTCCATGATCCCATGTTAGGGATCTTGACAATACACTAGTTTGGTCTCCATGATATCATGTTAGGGTTCTTGACAATAAACTAGTTTGGTCTCTATAGCCCCTTTTATGGTTCTTGACAATAAACTAGTTTGGTCTCTATACCCCCTTTTATGGTTCTTGACAATAAACTAGTTTGGTCTCCAGAGTCCCATGTTAGGGTTCTTGACAATGAACAAGTTCGGTCTCCAGAGTCCCACGTTGATTTCATGACAATTAACAAACTGACATCTTTGCCTCCAGGACTCATAACGAGTTGACGGTCTTCATCTCCAGGATACCAAGTTGGGGTTCATGGCAACGAACGAAATATTCTCACCTACATGGTTCCACATTGAGGTTAATGTCAATGAACGAGATAATTTCCTCGCCACCAGGGACTTCGAATATGGGTTAGGGTGGCACTCTGAGGTAGATCAATGACCTTCTCGTGAGCATTGACACTACAACCGATGAACTGACAATCCAGTCTGCAAAGAGGAGAGGAGACTAACTTCCAATCCTGCAAAACGTACATTAAGACCATACATTCCTTCCAAGCTGTTCTCTCTGGAAACTGGATGTTCCATAGCAATCTGGATGATGTGAGGATTGACACTGTGACGAGCTTACTGAGGACTATCACATTATACTACAACCAGGACCACCCTGGTTACCTGCCGGGATGTGAGAACAACTGTAACCCGCTACCAAAGAATGTCGTCAAGAGTACCTAACTCAAGTAAGAATGGCATTAGCAACAACAATGTGCAGAATTATATATTTTCGTTGTCCGGTTTCCTATTTCCTTAGGCACAGTGCGTTGTACTGTGGTTTGCACCTTACTACACCATGCATCCAACTTCAGCACTCATATTTTTAACGAGGTTTCATATCCCACAGCCGCACGACCTTGTTGGTTCATGAATTCCCACCCATGGCTGTCCCCACCCTCTAAATTTTTAGATCAAGTGTGAGTTGAGTAGAGAGGGACACTTGGTCGAGAGGAAAGAGCAGAAATACACATATACAGCGGTGAGCTCGAACCATCAACATGCACACCCATCATTTGCTGGTTTAGACTAAGCATAAATGGGTTTGTCTTCAGCGTAGCTAGTAACATGATTCTTGACATAACAGAACCTTCTTCGCCCTATCGGCTAAAGGGGTTTATCCATAAACGGCGTCCATAAGAGGTTCTATCTGTGAGAGCTTCTTAGGGTGTACCAACCCCCCCCCCCCCCCCCCCCCGTCTTCCGCTCTATCTAGATCACAAGTTCTTAACCGTTTTCGAGACACAATACATAGGAAGCAAAGTAACCCGCGACCCCGCATTCATGTTTAGAAAAGAAGAAAAAAAAGTTTTTTTAATAGGGTAAAATAAAACAACGAAAATAGATTTTTCTGTATAATGTAATTCAATATAATTTTAACTTATAACATATTTCTCGATTACGATATCAACTTATCTGATTTGTGACAGAAACATACGATTTATTATGTTTAGCGGAAATCGCTTGCGTAGCAACTCGGTGGCGAGTTCTTTTTTCTTTCCCCAAAACTACTTATATAAACATTGTAGGATTCACGCACTGTTGTATGTGACTATGGGTCGCTTCAGTGAATCCACTGGGAACACAAAATATAAAACTCATCATCATGTAGCATGTCCTTTATAGAACGTCCTCTAATCATAGTCTGTCTGAAAGAAACTCGTTCCCTTACCAAAACTCCAGCCTCCGCCAGTCATACCTGGATATCCTGGTGTCATCGTCTTCTATGTCTAAATATAAAACTACTCATATTTTATGGGATATAATTAGGTATTTTAAAATTAAATTATTCAAACTTCAAGACACGGATTAAAAATGAAAATTGCTTTAAAAATCAATTTATTTTTTTTAGTTTTCTGTTTCAGTTGGTGAACCCCACAAAATGCGCATCGCGACCCGATTTGGGGTCGCGGCCCATGGGTTGGAAACCCGTGATCTAGATCCTCCAACCTATCTAGATCCATAATTTCTAATATTAACATAATAAGCGTAGTGGCAGAGCCCTCGCTTCTCATACTAAAGGTTTGGGGTGCAAGCCCCGATATCGTTATGCTCCAGTCAACTCAGCTGCAAATGGGCACCTGTCATTGTTGTCAGCTAGGAAAGGAGCTGACCAGCATACCTACCTCATACAAGCTGTGGCTTAGTATACTGAACACAGAAGTCGCTAACAACTTCGTTCCCCAACAATAGTGTCATATGGGTCAAGCCATTACTAATAATAACTAGTGTTTGAAATAATTCTAAATGTGAAGTACAGATAGGTGCGGCCATTCATAATTGGGTGGTGGTTTCCCCTCAGAATTGTGTGGACGCGTTTTATGAATGACCTCTAAGGAGCATGGGACACCACATACATAGGTATATACGTACATCCATGTTAACTAAATGACCCCAGCAGACGGATACGTCTGACACATACAAAGTTGGTCCTTCCCACCTGCAGATATATCGATCCACCTGTTACATCCTATTAACCCCCCGTCCAGATGTTTCTCATTCCTCCTTTGACGGTTTCCCAACCACCATCCACTGTAACCAAGCCTAAGTTAACTAGGTCACTCGCACTGCGAGTTGTTGACATCCCCCAGGTAATCTACCTGCATTCCTTGCCACAGTCTATCTTCACGACCCGACATTACAAATACACTACCGAGAATCCTGCCGGAAACACGTGTCAGGGAGTAGATGCTAAAAACAGATAATTAAACACGCGCTGACATGCGAACATTCCCCCTGGGTCGGTCTGAACTCTCAACTGATGTCTTGTATCCTTCTTCTGCTTCGTTCGTTCTCAAACTCGCTACTAAGCCCTGAAATGGGCTTTGTTAGTAGCAGAATGCAGTCCGGTTTATATTTCCGAGTCGCCGGAAAACAAATCACTCTTTTTACGAGCAACACAATTATCATTCCCATGCTGGTGTCCCACGTCAGGGATTTTACGCTTAGGAATAAAGGCCGTCTGTTTCTACAGTACCAATGCAGTGCATAGACCAGGTATCCATTGCATAACGTATTTAAATGGAAATAATACATGACTATCACACATTTTGTAAAAATAGGTAAAAATAATTTGGTTTAACATTGATAAAAAAATTAATTAAATTTGTAAAAAGGAATCAGTGTAAATAAATAAGTAACAATTATTTTGTGTAAATAAATTGGCAAAATTAAATTGGTCAAAACGAATCGGTGTAAATAAATACGTTAAAAACTATTTTGTGTAAAGAAATATTTAAAATAAATTAAATAACTTGGTAAAAATGAATCTGTGTAATTAAATTGGTAAAAATAAATGTCAAAAAAATTAATCGATAGAAATAAACCAGTCCAAATATATTCGTAAAAAAAAAATCAGTGTCAGTAGATTAAAGCTGTCAACAGTGCTGACAAACCACAAAGTTAATACAACCAGCAAGCTTGGTCGCAACCCAGTGATGAAATGCAACAAAATGACACGGACATTATATTTGATTATACCCGAAATCAAGATTGAACACAACCGCCAAAGAAATGCCATCATAATCTCTATTAGTCATTGTGATTTGGTAGGTGTTTTCATTAGTCCTTTCTTTTGTGTGTGGTCCCAGATTAAGGCCTTTTGGTTGTAACGTAGGTTTCGATTATGGTTCTGTTCTTGTGCAGTAACTGGGTTGTGCTTGTTAATGCCATTATCAAAACATAGGATCAAAGAGTAGTTAGGGTCAGGTAAATCATATTGATCAAGACCCCACTCCAGTGCTCTCGGAAACAGGTGTAATACAGCAGTCTGGTCAACGAGGTGGACAGCAACACTGTAATTGTTACAGTGGTAAGCTTACTCAGGAGCCTTCATTGCACTACATAGTCAAGGGGACCACTGTCCACTTTCTCAAGCACACCTCGAGATGTAAGAAGAGCCACTGTAACCTACTACCAAAGAAACATCAAGAGTTTACTCAGTATTGGTAGTTTTCAACAGCTCCAACCAGTAGCAAAGTGTTAGAATAGGCTGAGCTATCCCAAACGGTTTTGAAGAATTAGAGAAGACATCCATTTGCTAGTAAACACACAAAGATACAAAGTGAATTTATCAGTTGCTATTGGAAAAGACTAAATACAGGAGACAGAGCTGGAGAAACCTTATAGTCTATAGAGACTGAGACGCCTATAAGTATTGGAAAAGTAAGCTGATGTGTCCAGTCGAACACAGCGTAGGAATCAGATCAATTGGTAGCTAGGAGACGATCATTATAGTGTTACTTTTTCCTCAGCCAACTAGACACAAATTAGGCCTGACAGAGTGTTGCATTCCAAGCTCTCAAAGTGTGTTTCAAATGTTATTTCAGTGCAGTTTTGTGAATGCGATTTGATCACACGTTAAAGGACAGGTTGACTGATACTTTTTAGGAAATAAAACGAAGGCACTTAGAACTGATTTACAAAAAAACATAGAGAACTGTGCAGAAGTACATTCACAGCAAGGGTTTCAACTACCTCATTCGGCACAAACACAAAGTACTTTTCAACATTTTTAATTATGTCCCTTTATGTTCATGACCCATCTTACCCTCAAATTATCATCAAGCTTCGCTACTGGCATCAACATACACTTTTCAACACAATTGTCAAATACTGTGTTAATCACCTTGCTTCTACCCCTGTGAGAGTGTAGCAATCTTTTTGTATATACTTGTAATCGAGAGTGCAAAGACTAACTGGTGATCGACCTGTTGTTTCTTCTGAATTATAGAGAGGCCGCTTCCTTCTGGCCCTAATGTGATTTATTACCTTCAGAATATTTGCCCAGAGAGCAGCTAACAGTCTGCTCTTTTCAGATTTCAACTACCAAAGGTACTTCTATATGCATGCAGGACCTCCTAGTTTATCATCCGCCTCCGATAGGACTATGCACACGTCTCTCTAGAGGACAGGAGGCGCTTGAAACTTTGATTCGAACAGCTAGCGTTTTGTGCTTTTGTTATCTTCCTGAGATGCAAGCGCCTATCTCTCCACTATTGTAAACTGTATTCTTTAAATACACATTTGTGAAAATAAAGCTAGCAGGAAGTTTGACGAGTAATTCGCAACGTAAAGTGAGATGGCGAGACCAGAGCCGAGTGAATGGCCGGCATACCAAGCAACTTGTTGCAAGCAAAGTCAAAAATTGTAATTTTTAAATTTGATAAAGGTTCATACAATGTGTGGTCCTAAATAGAATCGGCATGTAACAAGAAGGTATTATATTGTTGACAAAGAACGGGATAACCGAACAATGAAGTCTTCACAACGACATTATTGTTTTACTGCATCAACACAGAGACCATCCAGTGGGAGGGCACCCATTGGAGCGATATTGTTGAGGATGGCTACCTTCCCACTGCAGAATCCCAGGAAACGAGAGCTGACGCTAAAGCAAAATATGGCAGCAAAAAGTCACAGTTTAATCATCGAGTACCATACAGAGAGATTAACAACATCATCTGAAATCAGTATATACACCAATTGAGACAAGACAGAAACACAAGCAATAGACCAGGCCCAATTCATTAACCCAAAAGAAGCCAATAAACTACCTTATTTCGACTGAGAACTGGTCACTGCGGACTACAAGAACATCTGTAGCGACTAAAGATGAATGCCCACGTGGAACAGGGCGCCAGAATCATGAGGACATTCTACAGGAATGCCCACTCTATAGTGAAATGAGATGCCAGACAGTGTGGAGCTGAGACAAAAGCTGTGGGACAGTCGCTCCGACCTGGTGAAGACTACAGACTTCATCATGGTGACTGGTCTGCTTATATAACATGACCAAAGACCCTGAACGCAAAGAAGAACACCAGAGGCCCCTTAAAAACTGTAACCTACTAGACATGTTGTAAAGGGCTCAAAAGTAGGGTAGTTGATGCACTGGCAAACTCATCACGTATAACAAGGTGCTACCTCCACAAGAGCACATACAGACGTTGGTGTCTTCTTCTTCTTTGCGTTCAGGATCTTTTTGGTCATGCTATATCTGCAGGCCAGTCGCCATGATGAAGTCTGTAGTCTTCACCAGGTTGGAGCGGCTGCCCCACAGCTTTTGTCTCAGCTCCGCACCCTCTGGCATCTCATTTCCCTATAGATTGGACATTCTTGTAGAATATGCTCAGGGTTCTGGCATCCTGTTCCACATGGGCACTCATCGGTGTGTGAGATCTTCAGTCAGTACAGATGTTCTAGTAGTCTGCAGTGTCCGGTTCTCAGGCGAAATAAGGTAGTTTGTCGATTTCTTTTGAGATAGTGCATTGGGTCTGGTGTACTGCTTATGTTTCTGTCTTCTCTTCATTGGTGTGTATACTGATTTCTGATGATGGTCTTGATTTCTCTGTATGGTACTCGATGATTAAATTGTAACTATATTGTTGGTACTATGTTCTTGCTAGAGAAATTTGACATATATTTATTTATTGAATAGAGTCGTTTCAATTTAGGTGCCATCTCCATAGAGAAGGTCGAATGCAATGGCTCTCTAGCATCCTCTGTATCTGCCCTTGATGGTACAATCTGTCAAGTTTGTCCTGTATATTTCATGTTAACCTCCTACTTATATCGCTGTTTACCTCTGGCACATTTGCTGTCCACCTTTCCTTCCAGTATTGCTTTCAGCAAGGGGTAAGGTTTCTGGTGTGTCCAAAATATCTCAACTATCTGACTTCGTTCATCATTCTCCTTTTATCCCTAATTTCTTCAACATTTTTATTTGTTTTCTAAATGTGTCCCTTTCTTCTATATATCTCCATTTCAAAGTTAACATATTCTCCAATCGTGTTCATTGTCCATGTTTCTATACTATACAGTTAAAATGAGCAAGGTATAACACCTGATCACTAATTTTTTACAATTTATGGTGACTTGCTTGAATTTCAATACATGACTCATGGTTTAAAGAGATTATGTCATCTCTATTTGTAGCATATAAAATCAAATAATGGACATTTGGCTTGGCTTCGTTCGTTCGAAATCTACCGGTGCCAAACCCTGAAAAGTAAAAGAATATAGTCCAGAGAACGGAATACGTTGTGTCATAGTTTACAGCTTGATTGTGATATTTGCACCTTTAGGTACAACACATCCGACTTCAGCAAGTATTTTTTAGTACCGGGTTAGCATTCCCTCTTTGATCCCTTCTGCTTAGCCAGTCTGCTCTGTTGCAGCCTGTTATCCAGGATCACTGCATACAGGTGTATTGGCAGCTCTGGTTCGCTGACCGCTACAGCTCATGCACTGCTCAGAACGGACATTTCCTAACCAAAGACGATCATTTAAAGTCCATATCTGTGAGCATTCAACAGAAGAATGTTAAGAATGCAACAGGGCCCCTACAGGCTAATGATGCAGGAGGGAAATGCACAAAGTGGCTATACAGGCTAATAATGGAGGGTACATACACAGCCTTATTAAGTGAACTATGCTAGAAGACTCTCTCTTTGACATTTTGCGTGCCTTCACTTGAGATGGGGAAAAGAAGCAAAGAACTAGCTGACAGCAGTCAGCAACCCAGAGTTATCCAATACACTATTCTGCCTACAAGGGTGGTGCCTCTGGATACAGGTGGTATGTTGTTGAATGCCCATGATGTGTAAGTTTACTTTTTTGTGCACCCTGAAAAGAGCATTAAGTGGATGGTTATAGTAGCTTTCCTAATATGCTGATGAAGGTGGGTCCGGGGTACTTCAGGCTATTGTGTTATGCTTGATTTCATTCATGTGGTGCTCACCACTACCAGACTGTCTTGAAAACTGCCTGTCTCTAGGGAACGCTTCATGGAAGAAAGGTAGTCTAGGTTAGTATATTGCACAAGGTATGCAAACCCAGTCCTAAAAATGTACCTTGCCGAAACAGGATGTGTCAGGTCAAAAGGCTTAGACATTGTGGAAACTAACTTCAACAAATGTGACGATGCGCTATTTTCAGGATGAACGACGAAGAAGAAGGCTCAGGCGGTACCCGGAAAGAAAATGACAAGGATACTAATTTTCCAAGCATGTTATAAAAGGTGACTAAAAAGAGTTGTCAATGGGGCTAGCAAACTAAATGCTACAGAAACCACTACTGCAAACACATGCAAGTGTTTTGAGTACCTGCTTTCTGGAGTGGTGCCGAGGTTTTGCCATTAATGCATGCCACTTTGGCATACTGATCGACTCACTGATTGGTCTTACGCTACAACCGAGGTATAGTACAGACACTACAGCTGACCGCTGTACATAAAGCATTTCCTGTGGTGGTTCTGTCAAATGATGAGGTTGCTAACCCCATGCACAATCCTCATTATCTCATCTTTTACGACATTCTTGGAATGTTAACATTCGTATTATTTCCTTGGGGAGCACCTGTCTGGGTAGTTCTCGTATTGCTTGTCGATTCATATCCTGTTCATGATCTGCAAATTATTGATCCCAGATTGATAAAATGCCGAAGGCGTCTAGACCAGTCAAAGATGGAGGAAACAAAACAGAAGACGGAGATACATATGCAGAAATAACTAATAATGAACTTCAATGACAGAATAGTGTCTGCTGAAGACGGATGTGTCAAAAGGTGCAATCATCGCAGTCAAGCTGTAAACTAGTGACACAGTGCATTCCGTTCCGAGCTTGGTAACGGTAGATTGAGAACGAACCCCCCCAGTTATAAGAGAAGCATACTACTCATAGTCAAGAAGAGATCAAGTTACAATATTCGGGCTACGAAACAGGCCACAGCAGAATGAAAAAATCATGTTCCCCATGTTAAAAATCGGTCACACATTGTTGACTCAAGGCCCACCTCGACAGAATGGGTCTCAGAGACACCGCCAAATGGGATTGTGAAGCACCCAAGCAAACACCTGAACATATTCTGCAAGAATGCCCTACCTATGCAGACGAAAAAGAGGCAGTCTGGCCTGAGGGAGCGACCATGCTTGAAAAGCTGTGGGGGGACCAGCGATGACCTCAAATACAGTCTCCTCCGTTAACCTCACCATACTAGAAGCATAGCAGCAGTTGCCCGATGAAGAAGAAGAAAGTCACACATGAATGTATCCATGTGGGGAGAACAAACAAACAGCAGAACGTGTTTTCCAGGTTTGCTCGCTCTATGAAAAGAGCAGAGTGACAACATTGCTTTCATCAGCCAAATTTAGTGATAACCTGTATGGCGAAGCCTATGCCGGAATGCCAAGTATACTTCGCCGTTTCTCTCTCAAATAATCCCATCTATTTCCTTCATAAACACACGAGTCCTGCTCAGGCTTCTCTCGTCGCCATACAGTTTATCTCGCAATTGGGTTGGCAAGGGTCATGTGCGAGGGGAAACAGATGTGATTATTTGAGAGCGAACAACGACACTATGGAGTTACTAAATTATTGGCAGACATCCAAATGATCGAATTATTCGTAACCATTGCTGTCAAGTTACCAAATAGTTCGAATTAAGGTCACGGATTTCGTGGCTAGACCGTTAGTGAGGTCAAGGTCTTTACGTAACGCAAGTTGTAATGTGATTCTTTTGTGTGTCGATAACCTGGTAAAGCGCAACTTCCTTTTACTTCTTTGTTGTTCGTCCTGAAAAGGTCGTTTTATTATGTGACGTAGTTTAAAGCGAGGCTGTGATAGCTGGGCATTTCAGCCAATCACGTCCGTTTTCAGCATGTCACATGTTTGGGACTGAGCTTGTTTTCAACCGTCGATCCTGTTCTCTCAGCCAATCTGCACGGTTAAAGTTTTGTTTCCAGCGCCACCACTTGGAAGTGGAATAGGCTCGCAGACCCTGACGCAACCAATCAGCTATGAGACGCTACTAGTAGTTCACTGCGTGTTTTAAACTCACGTTGATACTAACTAAGAGTGCCGTCTCTTGTGTTTGCCATTATCACATTGGGCATGGGTTGATCACTCTCCTTAGATGTGACAGGGTGTAGCAGCATTTAGGCCCATTTTCTCTGATCCTTAATACAATACTGAGGCACTCGGGTTAGAATGTCTGTATCCGTAGTCGTTAGTGTGAGACTGGCACAGAATGCCAAGTCAAGTTTTTCACCAACTGGTAGGCTCTTTATGCGTCACATTTATTTTATTGTTCTACTCCTCTTTGCACTGTAGAGAAATCATCCAACTTCCGCTTCTCTCATATCTCTCCTAATTATTTAAAAAAACTGGTCTACCTATGTGGCACAAGGTGCCAGTATTGCATCTGTTAACCGTTGTTTTCCGGGTACCTACTTGACAGTATCAATGAAAATCTCGCTGTAACTTTCAAACTTATGTGTTGTGGCAAGGCGAGTTATCTTTTATCTTATTGGGTACTGGTTTGTCCATGCCGTAGCTACGCCTTCTAGTTTGCCCAAGTTAAGTTTGCCAGTTTGAGCATTTCATTATTTTCAACTGGTTGACTGAGGGGCTAAACATGCAGCACAGTGAAAGAGCTGCTGACGGCAGCCAGCAACTTATAGTTGGTCTATTCCGCCTCCAGGTGGCCCTGGAAACACGCTGCACTAGTGCAGTCTGTCTAATAGAATAGGGATCGCAGATGGAAGGCAAACCCAGTGCAGATATCGCAGCCTCACTGTAAACTACGACAATGTCCTTTTCAGGACGAATGCACACGAAGCCTGCTATGTAAGAACTAGGAAAGTGCTTGTCTTTCTTATATATACTTCAGACCGAAATCGCTTCTGCATTAGAATGAGGTTAATTCGATTACGATATATACTATCAGGGGCATGTCATTCGTGTCCTCGTGATCCCTAACAGTGGCACAAGACAAAAAGGTGACACAGGGCACCCAGTGGACCAGGCTATATATCGGATCTGGTGCTTGCCAAATTAGGAGTACAGAACAACCTTCAGATCTGGAGATGAGAGGGATGACTATTCATGGTTAAAAAACTATGGTCGTCTCGAGAGAAGAGAAATCACTTTATGCTGGGCGAGTAACCTCTAAAACATGTAAAGCACTTCAAATGCATTGAGCTGTAATAAATCAGAAGTGACGTATCAAATAACAGATGGATACCCAAAAGGCAGAAACTGATATTTTTCATGCCATATCTTAGAAGATTCCAGAAGAAGAGAGGCTAAGTAAGCATGCAGTAAACAAATATGACTGCAACGCATTATTTTACAAACATAATCAGACCAGGTTCTTACATATATATCTATTATAGAGGCTGTGTGGTCTAGGAGTGAAGCATCCGCTTCACAATCCCAATACACCCGGTTCAAATCATGCTAGTTACCAGTTTGGCAGACATGGTTTTTTTCCGCTCCTCCACATACTGAAAGTAATGGATACTTGCCAAGAAACTTATAACAGCCAAATAGGCTGGCGGTTGTAAGAAGCGAAGTTCTGCAAAGGGCATGCATGCTACTTACTTATATATATGTACTAGGCGGAGAACAACGGCTAGGTACACCTTCAATTCCATAAAGCAGATACCCCAACAGATGAGAGACACCACAGCAAGATCACACACATAATTCCATGGTCATTCCAGCCATGATTTACGGCTGTGAAGTGTGGCAACTCCAGTCTACTGACCTATAAATTGATACTAGATTAGATTTTGATCCCTTTATATCAATGTTCACATGTGGTTTACACTGTAACCTGTGATTCTCATTCTTATGTGATCATTGCCCATTTATACTCCGACTCCTGATTCATCAATATAGTCTCAATACAGCAGTAGTTTCTCCTCCAGAGAAGTGGTCATGTGCTGCATTATAAATATATATTTATACACACACACACCTTCTTCGTCCGTTCTAAAACTCCCACTATCAAGCCATGAAAAAGGATTTGTATGTAGCAGCATGTTGTCCAGAGAACAGAATGCGTTGTGTCGTAATTTACAACTTGACTGCGACATTTGCACCTCCCGACTTCAGCATGGCATTTATGAGTGCCAGGTTAGCCTTTTTTCTTCTGTCTCTTCTCCTTAGCCAGTCTGCACTTTTTATCCATGATCACCCCATGGAGGTCGAGAAGGGCCTTGGCAACTCTGGCCCTGACGTTAGCAGTCAGCTTTGGGTTGCTGGCCGCTACAGCGCATGCAGTGCTCAGCATTCTGATCCCATTTAATATATAAAGTTTGTATATATGTCTTATGTCTAAAGATGACTTAACTCATGAGCGGAATGACACATCGAGCTAATATTGTCAATGAAAATTGTATGGTCGATTTTTTAGATTGAGTCACTATGTTTTCATTTACGAGTTATGGGCATATGATCATTTCTCTATATAAGTGGAATTTATTATTTAGCCTAACGGGGGACACGTCCCAAAATAAAATTACAAAAATATGAGCCCTGTATGTATGTATGTATGTATATATAAAAAATAATTTATGAGTGTATGAATGGTAGAGTGTATAAGTGGCAGAAGGTATAATTAGCAAAGCACGTGATAAAGGTCCCATTATCAACGCGCTCCAGTCGACCCACCTGTACATGATACCTGGCTTACTATTTGAGACGCAAAGACAACCAGTAAAAGAACATTATCTTATGCCCAACAAAAACAAAAATACACACACAACAGCAAAACAAACAAATAAGAAGCACATACCAGCACACACAGACATATAACTTATCACTACAAAAGACTCACCTCGCCAATGCTAATCTCAGACTCTGTGTACTGTAATCCTTTCTGTATGATACTGAGCAGGGCCGCTGGGGGTACCAGAGCCCCATTGATGTTGGACTGGCTAATGTGACTCTCGATGCCAAAGGTGTATGCAGAATGGAGAAAACCTGCAAGAGTGACCAAAATGCATGCTGTGGAACACAGTTCAACAAATACAGGCCATGTCACCCTGTCCTGGGCATCAATACCACTTCTGTCCATGACTTCCATGTTTCCTTTATATTTGTTTCTAGTTTTATTCTCTATAAATACATGTGTTTAGTGTGTATGTAATCCAAGCTAAAGTCTCATATTATCACATTATCTTTGGCATCTAGTTTCATTACTGGAGCCAAGATGCACCACACTCATAGCTGGCTGCTTGCACAAGGGCCAGTGAACCATAGCTAACCAAGACCCCATTCAGCCTTCATGTGAATGCACTGGGCAGATAGGCGCAAAATAAAACACAGTGCAACACACTCTGCCTTGGCAATAGAGAAATAAGTCAAATGCAAAAACAATTTTTTTAAATCTGGGTCATCTGCCGGTTGTTCTTTTTGTCTCTTTACCCTGTATTGCCCTTTTATTATGGCTTTTGTTTCTTCATTGCTGACCAAGTATTCTTCCTGCATCAGTTGCACTTTCCCTTCGGCTAGAATGGTTCCCTTGACGTTACAGTGTGATGTAACCTGCGATTTAGAAGAGCTCAGCATGGGGAATACTATCCCATCCTATAAAAACTAAAAGCCACCAAAACATGCCAAGAATATCTCTATGGTACTCCACATGGTAGAATAGAAACGAATACGTCAAGTCATATCATTTGTTAAAAGGTTCAAGTAAGACTTGAACAAAACAAGAGACTACAAAATAAACACAGCTTTTGACTCTTCCGAACAGTGATAACAACAAGTGTTCACTCTTCTAGGGTGTGCCAGATAGTGGAATGTATAGGTTTTCTTAAGTTGTTTGGCGTCTCCATACATGGTGTTGGTGGCGGTAAACTGAATCGGCAGCATTCAAACTTAGTAGAAACACCAACACAGGAGCTGCAGAGAATATTTGCACACTGACAGTTTATCAACGTGACTAACAGGCTCATTAACACTGACAGTTTACTAAACGTAACTACAGGGGTTTTTATTAACATGCCTGGCAGGCATGATAACACTAACAGCTTATTAACATGACAGACAGACGTTATAATATCACTGACAGTTGATCAACATGACTGCTAAGACTAACATTTGACGAACATGAATGCTAAGACTAACATGGATGCTAAGACTAACATTTGACGAACATGAATGCTAAGACTAACATTTGACGAACATGAATGCTAAGACTAACATTTGACAAACATGAATGCTAAGACTAACATGAATGCTAAGACTAACATGAATGCTAAGACTAACATTTGACGAACATGAATGCTAAAACTAACAGGACTGCTGACATTGACCACTGACCAACATGGCTTCTGACATTTGACTAACATGACTGCTAACACTGACAGTTGACTAACACTGGCAGCTTACTTACATGACTGCCAACACTGACAGTTTTTTAACATTACTGCCAGACACAGAGCTTATATGACTGACAGACAGCCTGTCTGTCAACACACATACACACCTGACTCTTGCAGGTATCTGTAGACCAGAAAGTTGACTTCATCGCTGCTGAAGCTCATGTTGATTACGTCAACTCAGATCCAGATCTTGATCAAACATCAGGGGGCAGACAATATGTCGGCTAAAACTGGGGCGATCTGATGGGGTAGACAAATATAGAACATCAGAGATTAGAGTTGAGAAATCAGGCCATGGGCCATAAGACGTGGATAGAATTGTGACATGTCAGAGAGCACTAATTGAGGTCACGGTGCGCGATAGCGATCTGGCGTCTCTCTGTCCATTCTGTAGTAACGTATGGCTGCTGTCTCCGCCATATCTTCTAAAGTTATGTTTTTACAAGTCATGGGGAGGCGCAAATGTCTTTCCTTTGCTTATTATTATTTATTCAAACCATGTGTATTTCTTGAACTCTGCCAAGTCATCTCTTTCTTTGTATACAGTTGGCTGGGCTGGTGTTATAGAAAGAGTACAGTGACACTTACATACAGTGAATTTAAGGTTGGGAGAAGGCAGGAGACCAAAGTTATAACTGGTCTTTCAACCAATATACGAAATATTTACTCTGAAACAGTTACTTGTTCTTCTGTCTTCTTGGTCTGATCCCTCGGAGTACCAGATATTGACTCAGAGTCCTTATGAGTCTGTCTGGAGTGGCATGTCTATTCGTCTTAAAATAATACATAGCATAACTCAAGAGTCTCAAGCCATCAGTATGTTTTCTGCGGAAAAACCTCGTGATTAATTTCACAAGGGATGATCTTGCTGCACAAGAACATATGGCAATTTAAACTATACAAGAGGCCATTGCGAATTTTTTACAAAAACAAAAGGAACATTGACTCTTCTTATGGCCCTTGGGGGAGGGGGGCGCAGTCTTAGGGGTTGAATGCCGAAAGGTATGGTCAGTTGTGACCATGTTATGGGAGGGGGGCGCAGTCGTAAGTGTTGAATGCCGAAAGGTATGGTCAGTTGTGACCATGTTATGGGAGGGGGGCGCAGTCTTAAGTGTTGAATGCCGAAAGGTATGGTCAGTTGTGACCATGTTATGGGAGGGGGGCGCAGTCTTAAGTGTTGAATGCCGAAAGGTATGGTCAGTTGTGACCATGATATGGGAGGGGGGGGGGGGCGCAGTCTTAAATGGTGAATGCCGACAATAGTCGAATACTTTAACTCATCTCCTTTGTGGCACGGCGCTTTCATCACTTAGAGGTCCGTGGTTCGAATCGCGGCTGATAGTTACTTATTTTCTGGTGTTCGTTTTGTTTTCCAATTGCAGACAAATACGTGTCTTTATGATCGTTGTCACTAGCAAACATACTTTGTTTACAGCTGTCTGTCTCGAAGACTCCAAATCTTCCCGGTATGATGAATGGACCGTCTTATTTTTGACCTTCATGCTGGCCACTACTTGGTACGAATTCCGTAACCTTTAGAATGTTTGCATGGACAGCGGCTGACAATGGTCTGCTCTTTTCGATTTTGAATTACCAAAGGTTCTTTAGCGTGTACACG
The DNA here is from genome assembly GCA_036924085.1 of Ariolimax columbianus. Classification (NCBI taxonomy): domain Eukaryota; kingdom Metazoa; phylum Mollusca; class Gastropoda; order Stylommatophora; family Arionidae; genus Ariolimax; species Ariolimax columbianus. Next base: position 70,806,675 of record JAVGWX010000002.1, read on the forward strand.
GAACCTCGGTTTCCTATATGAATAGGCCCGGTTTGCAATTCTATTGAACTCGATATAGGAGGCTGCGTGGCCTAGGGGTATAGCGTCCGTTTCATACTCCCAGCGTTCCCGGTTCGAATCACGATGTGTCCAGTTTGGCAGACATGTTTTTTTTTCGCTCCTCCACGTACGTATAGTAAGTAATGGCAGCCTACTGTGCCTCCCAAGAAACGTACAACAACCAAATAGGTTGGCGGTGGTAAGAAGCGACGTTCTGCAAAGGACATGCTAATTATTTACTTGAATGAACTCAAGGTGTCTCAACATGAACAGGAGGGCATCAGCTGAAGTCCCATAGGCGGGGCAGAGGAAAGAGACCAGATGGATGGATGATGATGATGAGGCGGTCTGGACATCCATGGGATTAAAAGTAAAGTGGAAATTCAGCTGAATTAACCGCTGGTTGGTAATGGGGTTTTTGAAGGCTCTATTGTACTAAGCCGCAGCCTGTGAGAGGTGGGGTGGCCCGTGCTGCTTTTATTTTACCTTACTCATGCGTCAGGTACCCAATTACATCTGGGTCTACTTTAAAAAGCGGTCCCCGATAAAATCACAACCAGGAATTTTTTTTTAGAAAATAGCGAATTGCTCGCAATGAACTGAGCTAACGCGCCCCTCCACGGGATAAAGAAACGCTTATTTGGCATAAATACTTCTCGATTACTTTTAAGTTCACACATTCTCTTAAGAATTTCACTTGTTTTAACGTGTTTTCACTCACACTTTATTGAGATTTCTCTTTAGTGTGATCATGTTTTTGTTTTCTCAAAACGTAGATAATCTCTTTTGTGATATTTTAAAAACAGTCATTACCGATTTTGACAGACTAAACTCCAATCCCATTGATGGCCGAAGAAAACAGTAGCACGAGCCACACCATCCCAGTGGACCACGAGTTTGAGACCCTTGTGTTACTAGGTATTATTTGTTTTTGCAATCGTAAAGCTGATTAGCTCACTTCCTAGACTTCTCTAAATATAGCAGTTACCTTTTACAACTGGGTACACTGGAGTGTTTCGAGACCCAGAGAATCGAACACGCGCGCTTTGCCACGAGAGACAAGTTCTCTATACCGACACCGCCACTCAGACGACCGTCTAATAGAAAACACAATGTTTCTGCAATTTGTTTAGCGAGGCCCAGAGCTAAAGTAGTCTTCTCTTCTCGGCACTTAGGTTGTATGTACCACCGCAAAAATATATTCCCATAGGAGACAAATGTAGAGGTGGGATGATGGAGAGGAGTCAATGGATAAATAGAATGAAGAAAAGAACATGATTGTGAGGGGGATGTGTGTGTGAAGAAATTGGATTGGGCGTGTCTAGAGGGAGTGAGAAAAATAAATAACTAAATTGCTTGACAGAATACAAAATAGGGTCACTGTGACGATAGAAACGCTAAGGAGGAGATTACACCCGAGTGAGAGAGCTAGTGCGTTATGAGATCGATACTGCCACATTCAAGGACAGCACACAACAAAATAGGCGGGGGGGGGGGGGGCGGAGAGAAGATGTGCGAGGCACGAAATGTTCTAGTTGGACTTTACAGAAAAAGTAATTTCTATAATGACAAAATGTGGTGTTGATGACAGAAATCACACAAAGATATGGGTGTTCATTTATAGGGGAAGCAGTGTTTGACATTTCAAATGTACACTAAAAAGGAGAGGGATGGGCGACGTTGAAGATGAGTGTATGTAAGATAAGTTGACCCTGAGGAGATAAATATGTAGGCTGTAGAAAAGATATGTAAGTAAAGTAAGGGGGGTTCCCCATAGAAGGTATACTGCTGTCCAGGAATGAAGTTGTTAGATACTTCCGTTTGCTAAGTCACAGCTTGTATGAGGTAGGGGTGGCAAGTTTCTTTGCTCACTGTCTTGTACTTTCCCAGGTGTATGCCAGGTATCCACTTACAACTGGGTCGACTGAGGCGTGATGGTTGTGGAGTTAAACCCCGCACCTTGAGCAACTCCAGTTTCTGTTACATCTACACGTGAAGACCAGTTCTCTGGATATTGGCTGCCGTAGTGGAGAGTTCTTCGGGGCTTCCAAACAGCTTTCTGTGGATATCTGTCTCAGTGGGTCAGTGCCAAGTACATAGCAGCCTTGCAGGATATGTTCGGATGTCTGTGCTGCCTGCCCACACACACACACACATTGGCAATGGAGTAAATTTTAGCAGGTGAAAATGGTTATTCAATCTGTTCTGTCCCATTCTCAAGCGGAATAGGCTCACTTGTTCTGCTCGACCAAGGCAGTGATAGCTGTTTTTCGTTTAGTCAACATTCCTTATTGCTTGGATGAGTGTTCTCTTTTTTTGGAAGGTGATTTGTATTAAAAGTAATCATTTGTATTTATCTGACCCAAAATCTTAATTTTTTCAAATTTTATATCATATGAGTTTCATGTTATTGTATAAAATAATGTGCTGGTACGGTATGTTAATTTACTTAATACAATTTTGTCTAGCCACACGTCATTTCGTGGTGGCGATGAACTTCGCTCTAATATCATGGCGTCAAAGAAAAATTATTTACTGAACTTCGACCTTATGATATGTGCAAATATGCAAACTCTCTCATATATGAGCGTTTTTCTTTATAGGCGACGCAATTTTTGTAGGAGACTTAGTTTTTTTTTTTAAAACGGAGTAAACTTCTTGAGGATCAATATATATTTGAAAGAGTAATCAAAATTCTTTGAGAATCAATTACAGTTTAAAATACGGAGTAAGCTTCTCGAGTCTATATGTATAAAAACTATATTAGGAGGAAGAACAAGTTAGTTAGTAACTAAGAGTTGCCCCTTGTGTCAGTTTAATATAATAATAAATAACGTCAGTACGACTGTTGCCAGCAGAACAAACCTAAAATGATATGCTTACCACAAGAATCAATAACGACACGAGATGAATTTGTCACCAAATACCGCATCAAATGAAAGAAATTATATAAAATATTATTGTGATCTGTTCGTGAATTCATCTACTGTGGTGGCATTATCCAATAGTAGGTAATTGATAGATTTGTAAATGTCCTTTCGTTGCCCTGACCCCCAACATGATTAGGTCTCTACAGCTGGCACCCACTTAAGTCTTAGCCATATCTGTACCTAGTGAAGCAAAGATTAGGAGTATAACACCATGACTGTCTTCACGGATGTGTCGGACCGAAAGGTGCAAATATCGCAGCGAAGCTGTAAACTAGCGACACTAACGCATTCCGTTCTCCGGACTACATCCTGCTACTTGCGAAGACCTGTACAGGGGTTGGTAGCGGGAGATTGAGAAAGAACGCAGAAGAAGAAACGAGATCTCAGATCTGCAGACGCTGCTTCAATCCCCCCTATCATACTGGAGGATGTTGCGCTGTATGACCAAAACTCTGATCAGCAACAACCTCACCTTTCACTCTAGCAGAGAAGTCCAAACTAGACTTCTCACAAGGGTTAAAAAAATTAACGTTCCTTGAGGCGAAGTAGACACGACAATAAACGGGCTTTCAAAACCATTACACTAATATTGTTTAGTGCACGTAAACAGCACAATTTGTCGGTATCGATTTCAGCGTCTTATAAATTTTTAATATGCGTCTATTCAATTTATTTCTTGTGGCATATTGCAATTTATAATGCTAGTTTAATTTTCGTATAATTGTGTCTCAGCGTTCTAAATTATTAAGATCACACCATTGAAGAAGAGGAAAGCGATTGTCGTGTATTTCAAGAAGTGGACTGACGATCACTTTCACTTAGATGGCAATACTTTTCACATTTTAAAATATCATACGGTATGGCTCATGGATATATCAAAAGTTCGCCATCCATCCAGCCCGCGCTCTTATTGAAGGAATAGATTTGTCACATGGGTACCGTACAACCTTGCTTTTTCAAGAATCAAAATCGGAAAATTGTGGGCTGCCCCCCCCCCCCAAAAAAAAAAAGCACACCAACATTAACACATTATATGCATGTTGCCGGATGTACATATAGAGGCTCCTGTTTGATTATTATATACTCCTACTGAATCACGCAAGGACGAGGAACAGAACCTGTAGGAAAGAACAGAACCAATGGCCCCAACTACAAAGGTCAAGGTACTCTGTCACACAGCAGGCACTGAATAAGGTGTTTCAGAATTCTTTGTGTTGTAGGTCACGCAGGTACTCATTTATAGAATGAGCACTGTTCGGCCGAGATAACCTAACTAATAGAGTTTTGGCCAGCTTTGATTCGTTGACTGATGTCAGCTCATTCACTGTTACGTCTTCAGCCCCGACCTGTTCAAGAGCACACAGTGACATAACTTGGACAACTTTATGGAGGCAAACTGCGGCTGAGATCCACATGACCATAGCATTGATGGCTTATGAATTGCAATGTGGGAGCTTGTTAAAAGCAACTGGGGGAATCACTTAACAGCTGTATACTAAAACAAGTGGGCGTCGACTGACATGCTTCGCCCATGTAAAACCGTGGGAGCTGTGAACTTATTAACGGAACAAAGATGGTCAATTAAAATCATTCATTATCTGGTTGTTGAACGCTGGATTATTTCTTCTTCGTTTGCTCTCGTATAATCCCGTCTGTTCTATTATCTCTCTCACCCCCCCCCCCCCCCCAACTCGGAGATATGTCTCAGGTTTCTGTGAATAATTGTGTTGGAAAAGGTCACGCTGTTGCTTCCAATTTTCTTAAAGGTACAATAAGCAACTAAATCAAGAATTCACCATATATTTGAGGAACAATATAATAATAAATCGAGAATAATCCGCACCTTTGCGGTACAGCAAACTAATAAATGAAGAATACTCCAGATCTACCAGGTATAATAAACAAAGTAATGGCACCAATAAGAATGGCAAGTATACTTGAAAGCACCCGAAAATACACACACATCAGATACGTGTTAAACAAAATTATGTAATAGGCAATAATCAGGATAGGAAATATGCACCTCCAGGTGACGCATTCGCCTTGCTAGAGGATTCAACAATGATTAGTAAATGACTAATGTTTCGGGCGAGATCAGATGCAACCTTCACTTTTGAAATTAGCTGCAATAGTTCCTCATATTCTTTTCTATCTCATTCTCTTCCTTTGATGATACAATCAGACAGTTTTTTCCCCTGCCCATATATTGATAGTATCCTATTTTTATTTTTTTTTGGCTTAGATGTTTGCCTCACTAGTTTCTCCTGGCGGAGGCGCGCCATTTTCCACCACAGACCGTAGTCCATTGGGCGATATCAGGACGCATAAACCAGTGCTTGGATTAATGTGTGCGTCTGTATGTACCTATGCTAGGTTTGTGCGCCCTCAGAAGCTAGCCCAACCAAAGTGCAATGGAAGGGCCTCACCATGAGGGCGCCTGTGAAAGTTGTGCAGGAGTGTGACTAGGATAGAGTCAAATGAAACAGAGTGAGGTAAGAGAAGAGAGAAGGGGAAGAGTGGCCCCCAGGGTGACATCATAAATAGTTTTATCTTTTGTCTGCCCTCACTTTATCCTTTCACTATGGTTTTCAGCAAGCTGTTTTTAACTGTCTGATTTAATACTAATACATGTATTCTTTTTACACCTCACAACCCCTCTTTGTTTACTTTCTTTACACAGAGATGTGCCCCATCATATCTATGAATTATAATATTCATACCTTTTAACTTAAAATTTAAGGGACCACAATTCTTTCTTCCGACAGTCTGTTCTTTGTCCGTATTTCTACGCCATGATACAGTTGAGTAAAACTAATGGCCAGTATACGTAACACTTGATTCTTCTAATTTTTTATGTGCGAGTTATTTGTTTGGATGTTAATATCTGTGTCGTGATTTATTTTTCAGCATTTGCTTTCACTGAAACCTATATTATCGTAACTATTTGAACAGTAGTGTGTGTTCTATCTGCTGACACAAACAGCCCGTTACGGCGGTAGATCTATACAAACCCAGTTAAAATACGAATCAAAATCAAATGCGTAGTACCCAGAAGCAGGATAGTGCAGAAGTGCTGGAAGTTCCAGCCTGTAATAAGACTATGTACCCACCAAAAAAACGATCTGGATAAATAAATATGAACTCAACCAATGTGGAGAAAAGTATGTTCGGAATGCCATTGCCATTAAGTCTACAGTTTTTTCTTTCTTCGAATGAGCAGCAGAAGCTACAAGTTCAATCCAGTGTAGTAAAATAATGGCGTTATAATGACAAGTGGAAATACTACGCCTCTTTAAAAAGAAAATAACCTTTCTTGGGCAACAAATTTCTTGTCTGAATTGAATAAATCAGTGGGACACTTTCTCATGGAAACCAGGTCGTCGTACTTGCCTCATGTCTGATAAGACATCTTCAATGTATCGAATGGAACTTCTCACGACATTGTCGGGAGCAATAAAACACAGGAGAAAAATACAGGACATAAAATAGATAATACTAGAAAGCGTGTCAGTGGCAGCATTCCCGTTCTGGTGAAAAACCGTCATCAAATCGATGTTGTTTAGTCATAACATTTGAAACAGACTATACAAGATGGCTCATAGACAGTGTTGGACTGATATAGAAGAAACAGACTATACTAGACTCGGCCACACTTGAGATCAGCCACTGATGAACTTTCTATGGTCTGTTCCTGTCAAACCAACACGACATAATACTAATTGTGGATCGGGACTAAAATAAACTTACATGTAACGTGTGTACATTCAAACATTCAGAATTCTAAATTAACACGCCTTATTACAGTTTATCAATACAATAGCTAAGACAAAGACAAGCATGTGATTGCAAGTCGCAGTATGTTAGTCGTTACCTCCTAATCCCATTCTTCACATATTGAACTATCACACGTTTCTGCCATACGTTTAAATGAACACAACATTGCTGGAACAAGCTAACAAAAGTATAAACTACGATGTCAACTAATTTACTCTGATAAGATATGCTACTAACATTATATTAATATATACACATATAAACTTACCGCTTCGAATGGCGCCCAACAAAAAACGAATGGTTTGTCACTACTTTCAAACGAGATCCGTGAAGAGAAGACTTATCCAAGTAGGGTTCAATCTCGGATTGAATATATGTGCGCTTAACTAGCAATGCTTCAATTAGGAAATGCCACAGATTTTCTGAAATTGATAAACAATCCGTACCTAAGATATAGTGAAAATAAAACACAGCAATGAAGCATCGAGTCTAGATGGCGAACAGGTCCACACTATCAACCCGCCATAACAGAAGCTAGCAGACACACATAGAGACTAGTCCCTACCCACAAGCCTCTCTCGCGGTTTCTATTTCCGGTAACAAAGGCGGAAGCTTTTCGCCTCCCTTCATCTCAAATATTCCAGCATTACTCAACAAATACATTTACTCTCTTAATCGAACTCCACTTTAATACTATTTTTACTTTGTTTTATTGCAAATTGAACGAATGCAAAACGGATTTAAACCGCTCTTTTTGGTTGATATTTACAGAAGCGGACCTAGAAACAGCGAGGCGAACTGATACAACCTCGTGTTTCCAGTCTACATCGACCTCGTGTAAGCAGGTCACGGATTAGCGTACACAGGTTGAAGGGGTGGAAACATGTGTTACTCAAACTTTGATGTAAATATCTTCATACTGAATCAAGTTTCCCAACTGTTACATACATATTCGTATATAAAAACAATTTAATATAAATAATATTTTCTAGTGGACCTTTGTTTAAAGTACAAAATGAGCTTCATGAAATGTGCATTATCTCCAGGCCTGTCTTGGTATGACTACAGGTCACATGGTTCATACACTACCTGGGTTGAGATGGCGGTGTTGATGATGAAACTACCTGGTCCCTGTAACGGTTGCGACTTGTTACCTGACCTGACTAATGGCGTCCTCTCTTCTAAAATACCAGATTCAGGTCGGGGGTTTAATCGTATCACGTGTCGGAGGCCAAGGGCGCGGTTGAAATGAATGGGGGGTTTTGTGTAATGTTAGTAGTAACATTCTGGGTTAGTACCGGCTGGTCGACGCGACTCCGACCCACGTGAATGGACAAGAGCCGTATCATGTAATTTTGTAATTGTAGTTTTAGCGGACATTACCATAGCGGATGACAGTGTTAATGTCACAATTTTTTTTTAGGGAGTGCTTTTATTAGATAGCAGAGACGCTGCATTAATGTCCTGTCTTTTCTAACTATGCTTAGTTCCCATTTACATCTAGAGGGATGAGGGTCATAAACAACCAAGCGATTGTGCCTTCAACCTACACTCTTTTTCACAGGCCATACTAGAAAAGTCGCAAGTTGCTACATAAACACAGTACAGTTAACAGGGAGGGACAAGCTGCTACCCAAACACAGAACAATTGACAAGGACAAGCTGCTACCCAAACATAATACAGTTGACATGGACAAGCTACTACCCAAACACAGTACAGGGACAAGCTGCTACCCAAACACAGTACAGGAGACAATCAACTACATAAGCACAGTTGACAGAGACACGCTACTACACAAAGACAGCACAGTTGACAGAGACAAGCAACTACACAAACACATCACAGTTGACAGAGACAAGCAACTACACAAACACATCACAGTTGACAGAGACAAGCAACTACCCAAACACATCACACAGAGACAAGCAAGTACCCAAACACATCACAGTTGACAGAGACAAGCAATTACCCAAACACATCACACAGAGACAAGCAAGTACCCAAACACATCACAGTTGACAGAGACAAGCAACTACCCAAACACATCACAGTTGACAGAGACAAGCAAGTACCCAAACACATCACAGTTGACAGAGACAAACAACTACTCGAACACATCACACAGAGACAAACAACTACTCGAACACATCACACAGAGACAAGCAACTACCCAAATACATCCCAGTTAACAAAGATAAGACTAAAAAGGTGATACCCAAACTAAAACATAAATTTTTGCCAAAGTATGGCAGAACACTAACAAAATGAAAGATCATGAGGACTTACATCTTCCTGGTGGCAACGTACGGATACGAGACATGGTTAACCACACAAACCCTTATGAAGAAAACTGAATCTTCCCAGCTAAAATACTACAAAAACGTGCTCAAAAATAGAAATGTAGAAATCCAACAGGAGCTGGATATAGAACAAAACTTACTTCTTCTTCTTCTGCGTTCGTTCTCAATCTCTAGCTACCAAATCCTGAACAGAGCTTTGATAGTAGCAGGATGCAGTCTGGAGAACGGAATGCGCTCTGTCCCTAATTTACAGCTTGGCTGCGATATTAGCACCTTTTGGTTAAACACATCCGCCATTGACAGGAAAACTGACAAATAAACACAATTTTTTTTTCATATTTTGGCCACATTGGCCTAGAAAGAATGATACTTGAGGATGTGGTACCTGGCAAAAGAGGCAGTCCGGAGAGATTATGGACAAGGGACATTACTGGGCCCTGGGATTGACATAGGGAGTCAAGGGAGAGTGTCTTACAGATAACCTATCAAAAGAGCGACGTTCTGCATGTAACATGCTACATGATGATGATGATAATCATGTTGATCATTATATATATATATATTTATATATATTAATGTAATGAATAAACAAAAACAAAATACATTTTTTTAACGGAATTTAATTACACATACATACGCATACACGTTCGCACGAATATACACACGCAATCATACATTCAGTTTGCACATGAATACACAGATCAACCAAATTGTTGGCAATTTGCAACAATTGTCCCAAAATTGGTCCAATATTATCTCCAAAATATCATTAAAGCATTGGGGACCTGACTTGAAAGTTTCAGCTCTCTGACTTATTGGGTGTCTACATTTTCAAACACAAGATTTGAAACTAACTAAAACTAACCAACTAACTCAACTAACTAACTAAAAACCTCACTCACTCACTAACTAACTCACTAACTCACTCCCCCACCCAACCCCACCAACCAACCAACCAACCCGCCCGCTCGAATAACCAACCACCCACCCACCTAACCCACCACCATCCACCCAAACCCTCCAACCAACCAACCAATCAACTAACTAACTAAACTGAACGGAGCTGAACTAACCTGAGCTGAGAGCTGGGATGGGCTGGGCTGGACTGGCTTGGACTGAACTGAACTAACTTAACCTAACCTAATCTAACCTAACCTAACCTAAACTAAACTACACTAAACTGAACTGCGCTAACCTAACCTAACCTACACTAAACTAAAACTAAAACTAAAACTAAACTAAACTAAAACTCAAACTAAAACTAAAACTAAACTAATCTAAACTATACTAAACAACCAACCAACTGAATCAACTAACCAACAAACCAACCGACACATCCCAAATAATGAATCAACTAACTAAATAGCCAACCAACCAACTAATTTACCAACTAACTAACTAACCAACATACTTACTACATTGCCAACCAACAAATTAAGTAACTAACTAACTAACCAACCAACTAATTTACCAAATAGCTAACTAACATACTAACTTACCAACCAACCAGCCAACTAACTACCCAACCAACTAACTAATTAACCAACCAACTAACAAATTTACCAACTAACTAACCAACCAACATACTTACTACATAACCAACCACCAATCAAGTAACTAAATAACTTACTAACTTACCAACCAACCAACCAACAAACAAACCAAATGACCAATTAACTAACTAACTAACTAAATAACCAGTTATCCAACCAACTAGCTACCTAACAAATGAAGTTTAATAAAAGTGTTCAATAAAACTGCGCATTAATTTCTTTGCTGGAGATTTCAGAGGGAGATAATTCAAGATACAGTTCTGTTGGTTGATATCCACTTTTATCTACTAGTTGCTGTTGTAAGATACTTGTGCTGAGTTGAGTTAACTACTGCAGACGTTTTTTTGGTAGCAGGTTACAGTGGCTTTTCTTACATTTTGAGTTAGTACTTGAAAAGCTGAGCCGAAGTCATTATGATTGTAGTGTAATGCAAAGTTCCTCAGTAAGGTCATCTTTATGGTGATCACTGTGTCGAAACCCCACTTCGCTGGCCAGACTGCTGTAGCACAGGCCTGCTTCTAGAAACGACAGCGATAGATTTCTCTCTGGTCCTGGCGCAAGTCTTGGTTTATACTTCAACCAATTTTATCAGATGCAGCCCACCATACGAGCTGTGGGGTGGGGGGTGGGGGGGGGGAGATGGCTTGCAGCTACGCCTCTGGGTAGGCGTGCATTTCACAATAGATGTTGTTGTTGTTGTTGTTGAATGCCCACAATGAATAGAATTATTCTTTAGTGCGCCTTAGAAAGGATGTTAAGTGGCGGGTTGTCGGCAGCTTTCCTCACATCCAGAGCGTGCTGATGAAGGTGGGCCAGGGTTCCTCCAGGCGTTTGTGCTATGCTTGGGTTCATCTGGTTGTCGCTCACTACTGCGGGGATCACGTCGATCCCTCACCTTTTTAGCCAGACTGCCATGAAAATAACTCGTTTCCAGGAATGGCTAAGTGAAAACCAAGGTGAGTGTCTTGTCCTATATGTTTTGCCTGACCCTGACTAACATGTGTGATCAGTATATTTTGCCTGACCCTGACTAACATGTCTGATCAGTATATTTTGCCTGACCCTGACTAACATGTCTGATCAGTATGTTTTGCCTGAATCTGACTAACATATCTGATCAGTATATTTTGTCTGAACCTGTCTAACGTATCTGATCAGTATATTTTACCTGAATCTGACTAACATATCTGATCAGTATATTTACGTTAGTCTTCCTTCGCCACAGTACAGGTAAATGTTGTCGACTATATGGCCTGACCAGTGGCACACCTTCATTTTTGGACCCCTGAAGCTAGTACTATTATTAGGGCCTCATTGAAACCAGCAACGACAGATCATCAATCAATTATTATAAAAAAATTATGAATAGTACAAATCTGACTTTCGTTCAAATTTAAGGCAGAAACTGTAAAAGAGAATCAGATGACAGCATCCAGCATCCAAGTATCCATAATCCGCCTCCAAGTGGCGCCAATGGGAAAAGGTTACACTAGTGTAGTTGGACTAAGAGAATATGGATTACAGTTCGAAGGCAAACCCGACAGCAACAAGGCAGCTGAAATCAGATGTAACGGACGGAAAAACGTGAATGTCTTTGCCTCTCTGCAAAGTAAGACATAGCATCATTTTCAGGAGGAACGCCGGTTGGTCTGCCGGGGTATTTGTGTATGACAAGAACAAGAATAGCACCACTGCCTCACAGAGAGCATGTCGTAAGAGATGACTAACTGGCATAACACCGGTCATGGGTAGGTGGTTTGTTTAGAGCAGCATGGATGGCGGCCTAACAGGCTGCGGGTCTACTTTGCTCTAGTGTTTGAGTCTTTTAGAATGGACTCGTACATCGATTAACCACCCTCCCTAAGCGCTTGTCCCAACGCAGCGGAGTATTAAGCTGCTCGAGCCTAACTCGCTAAGCAGGAAACCCTTCTTCAGGCTACACCCAGTTCATACCAGAGCTGGGACATGCACAGGGGCATGTGTCCTGTAGAAGTACAGGTCGACTAAGAACTAAGAACGCCGATAATGAAAATGATGATGAAGACTTTAACTGAAATTATTATGCTTGATTGTCTTACACGTTAAAGTCAATGGTGTAAATACAAAGTATTTATTTATAGATTTAGAATTATGATGGGATGAAAATTAGGGACATGTTATAAACATGCCTGATGCATCATAGAATTGTGAAACGGTCCAAGTAAGGACAGAACATAACAAAAATATTCCGCGTTATTTCGTTGTTCGCAAATGCTGTGTGCGTTGCACTATGTTTTAATTTTTCGCCTGTCGGCCCAGTGCATTCGACCTCGGCGTGCATTTTATGTAAGGGTTTGCTTCCCCGGGGTAACGGCCGGTGCTGTGATGGGAGCGAACCCAGCACCTTCGGGCTGTGAGCTGTGTCACTTAACCACTAGCCCACGCCCTCCCTGAACAGGACATGATGGAGTTCGTTTGCCTGATGGGCGCCTCCACAAGCAGCTGCTATACGGTGAGCAGACCAGACAGACGTTCGTTAGAGGAGCAGTACAAACGCCACAGAGACTCATTCAAACATATGTGAAAAGCTGCAACATTGATGTTACCTCCTGTGAGGTGCTTGTACAGCACTGTTTATCCCTGCGCTAGCATCATACAATGTGCTCAGTTCGTAGATCGAAACCGTGTCGCCGAGGCTCAGAAAAACCGTGTCGCCGAGGCTCAGAAAAAGCGTGTCACCAGAAAGAACAGAACGCATGATAACCCCACAGTAACTGGGGAACCGAGATGCAAGTCTGGTCAGACACAACATACTGACCAGTACATCACGTCAGGGGCAGGCACAACATACTGACCAGAACTTCGCCTCAGGGACAGGGACAACATACTGACCAGGACGTCGCCTTAGGGACATGCACAACATACTGACCAGGACGTCGCGACAGGGTCTGGTATAACATACTGACCAGGACGTCGCGTCAGGGTTAGGTATAACATACTGACCAGAACGTCGCGACAGAGTCTGTTATAACATACTGACCAGAACGTCGCGACAGAGTCTGGTATAACATACTGACCAAGACCATTATCTCTTTTCCATGCTGGGTTCTCTGGAAACAGACGATAGACTCCAAGCCATCCCAAGCCTGAAACAAGATGGCCTCTCACACGAAATAAAATAGAACATCGGATTGCTGTCCCAAGAAACAGATCTAGTCCTTCGTTGGATTCCGGCTCACTGTGAGATTCTTGAAAAGGAGGATGCAGGAGCTCACAAAGGCAAGAAGTGGCTGAACCTGGCCACCCACAGAGCTATAAAGAAGCAAAGACACTCATAAAGCGGTCCATGAGAACGGAATTGAGAGACCAGTCTGAAAATCACAGCATAGGCAAACTTGGTAGACAAAGATCTTCAGAACGGGACATTGCAGACTGAAGTCCCACCTCCATAGAAAAGGTCACACCAAAGACACCGTCACATGTGATTGTGGAGCACAAGCAAACACTAGAGCATATCCTGCAGAACTGCACCCATAATGCAGACGAAAGAGAGACAGTACTCTCTGGGAGGGTGAGGGGGGGGGGGGGCGCTGCAACTATGCTCGAACAGATGTTTGGGTAGGGCTGAGGGTGGGTGGGGGGGGGGGGGGGGAGGGACAGCAACGCCCAGTATAATTCGTGAACCACAGTGCTAGACGCATATCATTATTTGACCGAATAATAATAATAATAATAATAAGAAGAAGAAGAAGAAGAAGTAGAAGAACAAGAAAAAGAAGAACAAGAAAAAGAAGAAGAAACATATTTTACCAAGTCTTATTTCTTGTTTTTTTCTAGCGACATTATTACGTTGCGCATGCAGCGTGGTCTACTCGTGAGGCGTCAATCTCACAATCCCACCGTGTGCAGTCTGGCAGACCCTGTGTGCTTTACTTGGTACCATCGCTTCTACAAGTATAGAAACTAATGACGGAAACTAATGACGGAAAGTAATGACGGAAAGTAATGACGAAAGGTAATGACGGAAAGTAATGACGGAAAGTAATGACGGAAAGTAATGATGGAAAGTAATGACGGAAAGTAATGACGGAAAGTAATGACGGAAAGTAATGATGGAAACTAATGACGGAAAGTAATGACTGTAAGTAATGATGAAAAGTAATGATGGAAAGTAATAACGGAAACTAATGACGGAATGTAATGACAGAAAGTAATGACGGAAAGTAATGATGGAAAGTAATGATGGAAACTAATGACGGAAAGTAATGACGGAAAGTAATGACGGTAACTAATGACGGAAAGTAATGACAGACAGTAATGATGGAAAGTAATAATGGAAAGTAATGACCGGAAGTAATGACAACCTACCGTACTGCACACCTGCCAACGACCAGCCAAACATGTTGTTGGTTGTAAGAGCGATGCTCTGCAAAGGTTATGCAACTTACTGATTAAATTGACATCCAGGCTTGTCATATGAGAGCTTCGCTGCAATGTCATTTTCTAGAGACAATGTACATGAATAATTTGTCCTTCCTGTTGCTATGAATCCAGCAGCATTCAGACTCTCGCCCTTCGGCCCAATTGCACGTAATGGTGTCTACACGTGTTTGTCAGCTGTTGTTTAGTACAATACAAATGAGGGACTCGGTGTTCTCGAGGTAAGGTGTCCGCTTAGGATGCCTGAGGTCGCGGGTTCGAATCACGGGGGAGATCGGAATTTTTTTTTTACTTGAATCTTCTGGTATACATTCACCTGATCGCTGGGTAGCGAGTTCGGACTCCCGTGTTCAGTTTCAAGTACGTTAGGGGCTCAAGATGCCGAGCAGCGTATGAGCTGCAGCGGTCAGCGACCCATAGCTGACTGATAGCGTCAGGGCCAGCGAACCAGAGCTGTCAAGACCCTTCTACATCTCCACGCGGTGATCCTGGATAACAGGCTGCAACAGAGCAGACTGGCTAAGGAGAAGGGATCGGTACTAAAACAAGGCTTGCTGAAGTCGGATGTGTTGGACCGAAAGGTGCAAATATCGCAGTCAAGCTGTAAACTACGACACAACGCGTTCCGTTCTCTGGACTACATTCTGCTACTTAGGCCCTCGTCAGGGTTTAGTAGCGGGAGATTAAGAACGAACGAAGCCAAGTATGTTAGAAATCAACAACGATCGCTGCTCGGACAAGATTCAAAATTCAAAAAATGATTTGTACCTTCCCTCATGTGGTTTGTTAAGAGCAGCTATAGGTCTACTTAGCTGTAAGTGTTTCTTCTTCTTTTTCTTCTTCTTCTTCTTCTTCTTCTTCTTCTTCTTCTTCTTCTTCTTCTTCTTCTTCTTCTTCTTCTTCTGCGTTCGTTCTCAAACTCCAGCTACCAAGCCCTGAACAGGGCTCAGCAAGTAGCAAGATGTAGTCCAGAGAACGGAATGCGTTGTGTCGCTAGTTTACAGCTTGACTGCGATATTTGCACCTTTCGGTCCAACACATCCATCTTTGACGGAGCTCTAAGTGTTTGTATATTAAGATGGACTCGCAACCACCCCCAAGAAACTGGTTGTATACACTTGCAATACATTGCCTTATTAAGTAATGGAGGCAGGGAGAAATTATGCAGAAAAGAATAGATTGGATGCGAATAGCTTTCAGAGCAAGGGAATGTAAATGAAACTGGTTGTATACAGACTCTGCAATTTTCTAAGCCAGTATAAAGAAGTTAAGTTGAAGTTAAATTTAATAAGTTGTAATAGCTTTCCTCACATCCCGAGCATGCTGATGAAGGTGTACTGTGGTCATCCAGGCGGTTGTGTTATGATTGGCTTCATCTGCGTGGGGCTCGCTACTACGGGAATCCCATCAATCCACATATCGTTAACCATGCTACCTGGAAACAGCTGTTTCCAGGGAAGGATACGTGGAAGATCGATTTTGGTCTTGGTCAGCTTATTAACTCTGACGCGACGTCTTGGTCAGTATTTTGTGCCGGACTGGACTAGCGTCTCAGTTCCCCTTCGTTGGGGATATCACACTTTGTTGTGTTACTCAATTTGTCTGTCCGGCACTTGTCATAACCGCCCCTTCCACGCTGGCTTTCGTGGCACGTATTATTGCCCATCGAAGGTCGGCTGCAATGGATCTCATGTGTACTCTTGCCGAAATTGTGCAATCTGAGAGACTTTTCCCAGTCCATCTCCTGATGTTATCCACCCACTTAAATCGTTGTCTGCCCCTTGAACGACTGCCTTCCATCTCCAGTATGGTCCAACAATGAGGTATGTCTTGTTGTATGACCAAAATATCTGAATTCTCTTTTCACCCCCAGCTTTTCCAAAACCTCAAAATTTGTTTTCTTCTCTTACCAAGAAATGCGACCAAATCTTTTATATACCCACATTTCCAACTTGTTATTCACTATCCATGTTTCTGCGCCATAAAGTAGTGACTCGTTTACATAACACCTGACATAGTTTACTCGTATTGCCTATATCAAAGGCTTTCTCTTGACCAATGAAGACCCCTATTTAGTTCTTTATTATACTTGTAAAGTAATGGGAACCTACCGTACTGCACACTTGCCTATGAAACATAACAGCCAAATAGGCTGCCGGTTGTAAGAAAGAGTTCTGCAAAAGACATGTTACTTACTTATACTTACTACACGTATCGTATCCGTGCATCCTCTGCCTTTTCTAAAATCACATTGTGATTTACTGATTATAGGCTCTACCCTAACTCGCATTCTCTGTTCTAAGACACTGGTGTGAGGAGGAAGACTAACGTCCGGTCAGGCAAAATATACTGATCAAACTGTTAGTCAGGATCAGACAAAACATACTGGTCAAGACCCTCACCTCGGCTTCTACGTAGCCCTCCCTGGAAACCTTTTGTTTTCATGGCAGACTGGCTAACGAGGTGAGTGATCGTCGTGATCCGCGTAGTAGTGAGTGATACGCAGATGAAGCCAAGCATTGCACAACAGCCTGGAAGACCCCGGTTCACCTTCATCAGCACGCTCGAGATGCGAGGAAAGCTACTGCAACCTGTCACTTAACGTCCTTTTCAGGGCGCACACAAGAGTAACCTACTCAGTGTGGGCATTCGCAAACAACAACAACAACAATAACAACAACAACAACAACAGCAAGAGCCTGGCGTATCTTTTACCTACGTCACTAAGGCGGGAGTTATGTCTGAATAAGCTGCAGTCATTTCTGCTGGTTTTGTCCTTTTACAGCCGTCGCTCTTTTCCAATCCCTCGGTACTTTCCTTTCTTACCACGACTTTTGAAATATCTGTATTATTAGTTGCCCATCACACGCTATGGTGGCCACATCAATAGACGGTTCGTTTTGATTACGTAACTTGCGCTGTGTTTGGAAGTAACTGCCTTGTCTTCTACCTCACTTTTTGGTCCCGAGCTACCTTTAACCAGTGGCAAGACATTATTCAAAACGACTGCAGGCAACTCAGGATGCAGGCACTCTGGTCGCACCTCCCGTGAGACCAGGGGTCACTTTACAACTTGTGGGATTAGATAGTTCACCGTTTCTGTTCATCGCTTTGGGAGGCAATTGCCTGACCTCTCAACCACAGCGACCTAAGAAGAGTCTCTGAAATATCTTAATTAGCTACGCTATCCGTACCTCCTGGCATACCAGTATGCTGTACCACGGTATATAGCCATCTCATGGGGCCTTGTTTTTATGGTACTTCCTAATGGCCAGTCTGACTTCCTCTCTTTAGGATTGTTCTGCCGTTAATAATGGAATGACCCTAAGAGCATTAATTTACGTTTCTCCAGTTGTGAAGATGATTCTTCACAATGTTCTCCATCTTATTTCTCTAAATCTAGAATGCTCCCCATATCATCAACCACACAGTAGGGCTCCTTCTAAAGATCTCTCCATAACCTGACGCTGAAAGGCAAAACAGAATACGTGAAAAGAATATTTGATTCATTCTTATGTTAATGTATCTGTTTATTGTATTAATTCTTATGCTAATTCCTCTGTTTATATTTATTCATTCTTATGTTAACTTCTCTGTTTATTGTATTTATTCTGTTATTCTTCTTTATGGTATTTTTTTCTATTTTTTTTTCTATTTATTGTATTTATTCTTTTGTTTATTTTCTGTTTATTATATTTATTATTTTGTCTTTTTCTGTTTAATGTATTTATTATGATGTTTATTTTATGTTTATATATTTATCGAAATGTTTGTTTCCTGCTTATTGTCTGCTTTATTATGTTTATTTCTGTTTATTATATTTGTTCTTACGTTAGTTTTCTGTTCATTGTATTTATTCTTATGTTTATTTTCCGTTTATTGTATTAATTCAGTTTTTAAAATTTTATTGTATTTATTTTTATGTGTTATTCTGACAATTCTGCGTTGTGACATTAGAAGCTGTTCTTACCGCCAAGTTTCGCTCTGTCCCTTCGATTTGATCAAATATCTTTACCAAAAAAACTACAACCGTTTTTTGCTAAGGCAAGGTAATTAACCCAATAATAACTGAAATAGCAATAGAAATAGCATATTTGTCTCCCGTTTATTTAAAAATTTCATTATCTTGTTCTGCTTCTTCTTCTTCGGCGTGTGTTCGTTCTGATGTGATGTTGTGTTTCAGTTAACAGCGATCCTGAGATATCTGTGCCTTTTGAACCGAACACATGTGATTTGAGCTGGCTTTCTGCATGCCCACTGCGATCTATAATCTCTTAGCTAAACTACACTAGACAGCGTGTTTCCAGGGCCGCAGTTTGAAGGAGAATTATTGTCATGGTCAGTTCTGGTTCGCTGACCCTGATACAAGCAGTCAGTTATAAGTCGATGGTTACTGCCAGCTCATTCACTCTGCTATATATTTGATCCCCGCTGCTCCAGACTTGGACCCCTAGGTAAACATAGGACTCACGAGAGACATGTACTGTGTGCTGTTATGACAGTCTACATTTTATTGCAGTGTAATTGTTTTTCTTTATTTGTTGTTATATTTGAAACAAGGGGTCTGCACCACAGAAATGCTGTAACAAAACAAATACAATAGCACTTGGAGTGGTGATTTCTGCAGTAGTAAGTTTGACATGATGATGTTGCTAACCTCTAGCACAGCTCTCTTTAGTCACCTTCTCGAGATATTTGACTGGTTACAGCAGCCCTACTTTTTCTTTTGTGGTTACCATTTTGGTGACCAGTCAACGATCAGTGCGTAATATCAAATGATCAGCCAGGAAGACAGAACAAATTCCCAACAGAAACAAACAGATTGAATGGCATGACAGATGCAGAGCTTCTGAGAGGCAGAAGAGAGTGGCCGAGTTGGTCATATTGTCCGGGCCTCACATGCAATTAAATATATCAAAGGATTGCTGCCCCCCCCCCCCCCCCTGTATACAAACAATAAAACAAAACAAAAAACAGATTTAATCCTACAGTGGATTCCCTACCCTGGAAACGAGAAAGCAGATGATGGCCGGAAGTGACGGCACGCAGACTTGTCAGCCCCAGAGCTACAAAGAAGCAAAGACACTCATAAAACGATCCTTTAGGGCGAAATGGAGAGACCCGTACAAAGAATATAACCAGAATACGACGGCTTAGACAATCTTGGCAGAGATGGGCAGAAAACGATCTTTTGGGGTGAAATGGAGAGACCCGTACAAAGAATACAACCAGAAAAAGACGGCTTAGAAAATCTTGGCACAGATGGGCAGAAAACGATCCTTTGAGGCCAAATGGAGAGACCCGTACAAAGAATACAACCAGAAAAAGACAGCTTAGACAATCTTAGCAGAGATGGGCAGAAAACGATCGTTTTGGGCGAAATGGAGAGACCCGTACAAAGAATACAACCAGAAAAAGACAGCTTAGACAATCTTGGCAGAGATGGGCAGAAAACGATCCTTTGGGGCGAAATGGAGAGACCCGTACAAAGAATACAACCAGAAAAAGACAGCTTAGACAATCTTGGCAGATATGGGCAGGAAACGATCCTTTGGGGCGAAATGGACAGACCCGTACAAAGAATACAACCAGAAAAAGACAGCTTAGACAATCTTGGCAGAGATGGGCAGAAAACGATCCTTTTGGGCGAAATGGAGAGACCCGTACAAAGAATATAAGCAGAAAAAGACAGCTTAGACAATCTTGGCAGAGATGGGCAGAAAACGATCCTTTGGGGCGAAATGGAGAGACCCGTACAAAGAATACAACCAGAAAAAGACAGCTTAGACAATCTTGGCAGAGATGGGAAGAAAACGATCCTTTGGGGCGAAATGGAGAGACCCGTACAAAGAATAGAACCAGAAAAAGACAGCTTAGACAATCTTGGCAGAGATGGGCAGAAAACGATCCTTTTGGGCGAAATGGAGAGACCCGTACAAAGAATACAACCAGAAAAAGACAGCTTAGACAATCTTGGCAGAGATGGGCAGGAAACGATCCTCTGGGGCGAAATGGACAGACCCGTACAAAGAATAGAACCAGAAAAAGACAGCTTAGACAATCTTGGCAGAGATGGGCAGAAAACGATCCTTTGGGGCGAAATAGAGAGACTCGTACAAAGAATACAACCAGAAAAAGACAGCTTAGACAATCTTGGCAGAGATGGGCAGAAAACAATCCTTTGGGGCGAAATGGAGAGACCCGTACAAAGAATATAAGCAGAAAAAGACAGCTTAGATAATCTTGGCAGAGATGGGCAGAAAACGATCCTTTGGGGCGAAATGGAGAGACCCGTACAAAGAATATAAGCAGAAAAAGACAGCTTAGATAATCTTGGCAGAGATGGGCAGAAAACGATCCTTTGGGGCGAAATGGAGAGACCCGTACAAAGAATACAACCAGAAAAAGACAGCTTAGACAATTTTGGCAGAGATGGGCAGGAAACGATCCTTTGGGGCGAAATGGAGAGACCCATACAAAGAATACAACCAGAAAAAGACAGCTTAGACAATCTTGGCAGAGATGGGCAGAAAACGATCCTTTGGGGCGAAATGGAGAGACCCGTACAAAGAATACAACCAGAAAAAGACAGCTTAGACAATCTTGGCAGAGATGGGCAGAAAACGATCCTTTGGGGCGAAATGGAGAGACCCGTACAAAAAATACAACCAGAAAAAGACAGCTTAGACAATCTTGGCAGAGATGGGCAGAAAACGATCTTTTGGGGCGAAATGGAGAGACCCATACAAAGAATACAACCAGAAAAAGACAGCTTAGACAATCTTGTCAGAGATGGGCAGAAAACGATCCTTTGGGGCGAAATGGAGAGACAGGTACAAAGAATACAACCAGAAAAAGACAGCTTAGACAATCTTGGCAGAGATGGGCAGGAAACGATCCTTTGAGGCGAAATGGACAGACCCGTACAAAGAATACAACCAGAAAAAGACAGCTTAGACAATCTTGGCAGAGATGGGCAGAAAACGATCCTTTTGGGCGAAATGGAGAGACCCGTACAAAGAATATAAGCAGAAAAAGACAGCTTAGACAATCTTGGCAGAGATGGGCAGAAAACGATCCTTTGGGGCGAAATGGAGAGACCCGTACAAAGAATACAACCAGAAAAAGACAGCTTAGACAATCTTGGCAGAGATGGGAAGAAAACGATCCTTTGGGGCGAAATGGAGAGACCCGTACAAAGAATAGAACCAGAAAAAGACAGCTTAGACAATCTTGGCAGAGATGGGCAGAAAACGATCCTTTTGGGCGAAATGGAGAGACCCGTACAAAGAATACAACCAGAAAAAGACAGCTTAGACAATCTTGGCAGAGATGGGCAGGAAACGATCCTTTGGGGCGAAATGGACAGACCCGTACAAAGAATAGAACCAGAAAAAGACAGCTTAGACAATCTTGGCAGAGATGGGCAGAAAACGATCCTTTGGGGCGAAATAGAGAGACCCGTACAAAGAATACAACCAGAAAAAGACAGCTTAGACAATCTTGGCAGAGATGGGCAGAAAACGATCCTTTGGGGCGAAATGGAGAGACCCGTACAAAAAATACAACCAGAAAAAGACAGCTTAGACAATCTTGGCAGAGATGGGCAGAAAACGATCTTTTGGGGCGAAATGGAGAGACCCATACAAAGAATACAACCAGAAAAAGACAGCTTAGACAATCTTGTCAGAGATGGGCAGAAAACGATCCTTTGGGGCGAAATGGAGAGACAGGTACAAAGAATACAACCAGAAAAAGACAGCTTAGACAATCTTGGCAGAGATGGGCAGAAAACGATCCTTTTGGGCGAAATGGAGAGACCCGTACAAAGAATACAACCAGAAAAAGACAGCTTAGACAATCTTGGCAGAGATGGGCAGGAAACGATCCTTTGAGGCGAAATGGACAGACCCGTACAAAGAATACAACCAGAAAAAGACAGCTTAGACAATCTTGGCAGAGATGGGCAGAAAACGATCCTTTTGGGCGACATGGAGAGACTCGTACAAAAAATACAACCAGAAAAAGACAGCTTAGACAATCTTGGCAGAGATGGGCAGAAAACAATCCTTTGGGGCGAAATGGAGAGACCCGTACAAAGAATATAAGCAGAAAAAGACAGCTTAGATAATCTTGGCAGAGATGGGCAAAAAACGATCCTTTGAGGCGAAATGGAGAGACCCGTACAAAGAATATAAGCAGAAAAAGACAGCTTAGATAATCTTGGCAGAGATGGGCAGGAAACGATCCTTTGGGGCGAAATGGAGAGACCTGTACAAAGAATACAACCAGAAAAAGACAGCTTAGACAATTTTGGCAGAGATGGGCAGGAAACGATCCTTTGGGGCGAAATGGAGAGACCCGTACAAAGAATACAACCAGAAAAATAACAGCTTAGACAATCTTGGCAGAGATGGGCAGAAAACGATCCTTTGGGGCGAAATGGAGAGACCCGTACAAAGAATACAACCAGAAAAAGACAGCTTAGACAATTTTGGCAGAGATGGGCAGAAAACGATCCTTTTGGGCGAAATGGAGAGACCCGTACAAAGAATAAGCCAGAAAAAGACAGCTTAGACAATCTTGGCAGAGATGGGCAGAAAACGATCCTTTGGGGCGAAATGGAGAGACCCGTACAAAAAATACAACCAGAAAAAGACAGCTTAGACAATCTTGGCAGAGATGGGCAGAAAACGATCCTTTGCGGCGAAATGGAGAGACCCGTACAAAGAATACAACCAGAAAAAGACAGCTTAGACAATCTTGGCAGAGATGGGCAGAAAACGATCCTTTGAGGCGAAATGGAGAGACCCGTACAAAGAATACAACCTGAAAAAGACAGCTTAGACAATCTTGGCAGAGATGGGGCAGAAAACGATCCTTTGGGGCGAAATGGAGAGACCCGTACAAAGAATACAACCAGAAAAAGACAGCTAAGACAATCTTGGCAGAGATGGGCAGGAAACGATCCTTTGGGGCGAAATGGAGAGACCCGTACAAAGAATACAACCAGAAAAAGACAGCTTAGACAATCTTTGCAGAGATGGGCAGAAAACGATCCTTTGGGGCGAAATGGAGAGACCCGTACAAAGAATACAACCAGAAAAAAACAGCTTAGACAATCTTGGCAGAGATGGGCAGAAAACGATCCTTTGGGGCGAAATGGAGAGACCCGTACAAAGAATACAACCAGAAAAAGACAGCTTAGACAATCTTGGCAGAGATGGGCAGAAAACGATCCTTTGCGGCGAAATGGAGAGACCCGTACAAAGAATACAACCAGAAAAAGACAGCTTAGACAATCTTGGCAGAGATGGGCAGAAAACGATCCTTTGAGGCGAAATGGAGAGACCTGTACAAAGAATACAACCTAAAAAAGACAGCTTAGACAATCTTGGCAGAGATGGGCAGAAAACGATCCTTTGGGGCGAAATGGAGAGACCCGTACAAAGAATACAACCAGAAAAAGACAGCTAAGACAATCTTGGCAGAGATGGGCAGGAAACGATCCTTTGGGGCGAAATGGAGAGACCCGTACAAAGAATACAACCAGAAAAAGACAGCTTAGACAATCTTTGCAGAGATGGGCAGAAAACGATCCTTTGGGGCGAAATGGAGAGACCCGTACAAAGAATACAACCAGAAAAAGACAGCTTAGACAATCTTGGCAGAGATGGGCAGAAAACGATCCTTTGGGGCGAAATGGAGAGACCCGTACAAAGAATACAACCAGAAAAAGACAGCTTAGACAATCTTGGCAGAGATGGGCAGAAAACGATCCTTTGGGGCGAAATGGAGAGACCCGTACAAAGAATACAACCAGAAAAAGACAGCTTACACAATCTTGGCAGAGATGGGCAGAAAACAATCCTTTGGGGCGAAATGGAGAGACCCGTACAAAGAATACAACCAGAAAATGACAGCTTAGACAATCTTGGCAGAGATGGGCAGAAAACGATCCTTTGGGGCGAAATGGAGAGACCCGTACAAAGAATACAACCAGAAAAAGACAGCTTAGACAATCTTGGCAGAGATGGGCAGAAAACGATCCTTTGGGGCGAAATGGAGAGACCCGTACAAAGAATACAACCAGAAAAAGACAGCTTAGACAATCTTGGCAGAGATGGGCAGAAAACGATCCTTTGGGGCGAAATGGAGAGACCCGTACAAAGAATACAACCAGAAAAAGACAGCTTAGACAATCTTGGCAGAGATGGGCAGAAAACGATCCTTTGGGGCGAAATGGAGAGACCCGTACAAAGAATACAACCAGAAAAAGACAGCTTAGACAATCTTGGCAGAGATGGGCAGAAAACGATCCTTTTGGGCGAAATGGAGAGACCCGTACAAAGAATACAACCAGAAAAAGACAGCTTAGACAATCTTGGCAGAGATGGGCAGAAAACGATCCTTTGGGGCGAAATGGAGAGACCCGTACAAAGAATACAACCAGAAAAAGACAGCTTAGACAATCTTGGCAGAGATGGGCAGAAAAACGATCCTTTGGGGCGAAATGGAGAGACCCGTACAAAGAATACAACCAGAAAAAGACAGCTAAGACAATCTTGGCAGAGATGGGCAGGAAACGATCCTTTGGGGCGAAATGGAGAGACCCGTAC
The DNA here is from genome assembly GCA_036924085.1 of Ariolimax columbianus. Classification (NCBI taxonomy): domain Eukaryota; kingdom Metazoa; phylum Mollusca; class Gastropoda; order Stylommatophora; family Arionidae; genus Ariolimax; species Ariolimax columbianus. The sequence goes on from JAVGWX010000002.1 coordinate 70,832,310, forward strand.
AAAGAATACAACCAGAAAAAGACAGCTTAGACAATCTTTGCAGAGATGGGCAGAAAACGATCCTTTGGGGCGAAATGGAGAGACCCGTACAAAGAATACAACCAGAAAAAAACAGCTTAGACAATCTTGGCAGAGATGGGCAGAAAACGATCCTTTGGGGCGAAATGGAGAGACCCGTACAAAGAATACAACCAGAAAAAGACAGCTTAGACAATCTTGGCAGAGATGGGCAGAAAACGATCCTTTGCGGCGAAATGGAGAGACCCGTACAAAGAATACAACCAGAAAAAGACAGCTTAGACAATCTTGGCAGAGATGGGCAGAAAACGATCCTTTGAGGCGAAATGGAGAGACCTGTACAAAGAATACAACCTAAAAAAGACAGCTTAGACAATCTTGGCAGAGATGGGCAGAAAACGATCCTTTGGGGCGAAATGGAGAGACCCGTACAAAGAATACAACCAGAAAAAGACAGCTAAGACAATCTTGGCAGAGATGGGCAGGAAACGATCCTTTGGGGCGAAATGGAGAGACCCGTACAAAGAATACAACCAGAAAAAAGACAGCTTAGACAATCTTTGCAGAGATGGGCAGAAAACGATCCTTTGGGGCGAAATGGAGAGACCCGTACAAAGAATACAACCAGAAAAAGACAGCTTAGACAATCTTGGCAGAGATGGGCAGAAAACGATCCTTTGGGGCGAAATGGAGAGACCCGTACAAAGAATACAACCAGAAAAAGACAGCTTAGACAATCTTGGCAGAGATGGGCAGAAAACGATCCTTTGGGGCGAAATGGAGAGACCCGTACAAAGAATACAACCAGAAAAAGACAGCTTACACAATCTTGGCAGAGATGGGCAGAAAACGATCCTTTGGGGCGAAATGGAGAGACCCGTACAAAGAATACAACCAGAAAATGACAGCTTAGACAATCTTGGCAGAGATGGGCAGAAAACGATCCTTTGGGGCGAAATGGAGAGACCCGTACAAAGAATACAACCAGAAAAAGACAGCTTAGACAATCTTGGCAGAGATGGGCAGAAAACGATCCTTTGGGGCGAAATGGAGAGACCCGTACAAAGAATACAACCAGAAAAAGACAGCTTAGACAATCTTGGCAGAGATGGGCAGAAAACGATCCTTTGGGGCGAAATGGAGAGACCCGTACAAAGAATACAACCAGAAAAAGACAGCTTAGACAATCTTGGCAGAGATGGGCAGAAAACGATCCTTTGGGGCGAAATGGAGAGACCCGTACAAAGAATACAACCAGAAAAAGACAGCTTAGACAATCTTGGCAGAGATGGGCAGAAAAACGATCCTTTTGGGCGAAATGGAGAGACCCGTACAAAGAATACAACCAGAAAAAGACAGCTTAGACAATCTTGGCAGAGATGGGCAGAAAACGATCCTTTGGGGCGAAATGGAGAGACCCGTACAAAGAATACAACCAGAAAAAGACAGCTTAGACAATCTTGGCAGAGATGGGCAGAAAACGATCCTTTGGGGGCGAAATGGAGAGACCCGTACAAAGAATACAACCAGAAAAAGACAGCTTAGACAATCTTGGCAGAGATGGGCAGAAAACGATCCTTTTGGGCGAAATGGAGAGACCCGTACAAAGAATACAACCAGAAAAAGACAGCTTAGACAATCTTGGCAGAGATGGGCAGAAAACGATCCTTTGGGCGAAATGGAGAGACCCGTACAAAGAATACGACCAGAAAAAGACAGCTTAGACAATCTTGGCAGAGATGGGCAGAAAACGATCCTTTGGGGCGAAATGGAGAGACCCGTACAAAGAATACAACCAGAAAAAGACAGCTTAGACAATTTTGGCAGAGATGGGCAGAAAACGATCCTTTTGGGCGAAATGGAGAGACCCGTTCAAAGAATAAGCCAGAAAAAGACAGCTTAGACAATCTTGGCAGAGATGGGCAGAAAACGATCCTTTGGGGCGAAATGGAGAGACCCGTACAAAGAATACAACCAGAAAAAGACAGCTTAGACAATCTTGGCAGAGATGGGCAGAAAACGATCCTTTGCGGCGAAATGGAGAGACCCGTACAAAGAATACAACCAGAAAAAGGACAGCTTAGACAATCTTGGCAGAGATGGGCAGAAAACGATCCTTTGAGGCGAAATGGAGAGACCCGTACAAAGAATACAACCTGAAAAAGACAGCTTAGACAATCTTGGCAGAGATGGGCAGAAAACGATCCTTTGGGGCGAAATGGAGAGACCCGTACAAAGAATACAACCAGAAAAAGACAGCTAAGATAATCTTGGCAGAGATGGGCAGGAAACGATCCTTTGGGGCGAAATGGAGAGACCCGTACAAAGAATACAACCAGAAAAAGACAGCTTAGACAATCTTTGAAGAGATGGGCAGAAAACGATCCTTTGGGGCGAAATGGAGAGACCCGTACAAAGAATACAACCAGAAAAAAACAGCTTAGACAATCTTGGCAGAGATGGGCAGAAAACGATCCTTTGGGGCGAAATGGAGAGACCCGTACAAAGAATACAACCAGAAAAAGACAGCTTAGACAATCTTGGCAGAGATGGGCAGAAAACGATCCTTTGCGGCGAAATGGAGAGACCCGTACAAAGAATACAACCTGAAAAAGACAGCTTAGACAATCTTGGCAGAGATGGGCAGAAAACGATCCTTTGGGGCGAAATGGAGAGACTCGTACAAAGAATACAACCAGAAAAAGACAGCTTAGACAATCTTGGCAGAGATGGGCAGAAAACAATCCTTTGGGGCGAAATGGAGAGACCCGTACAAAGAATATAAGCAGAAAAAGACAGCTTAGATAATCTTGGCAGAGATGGGCAAAAAACGATCCTTTGAGGCGAAATGGAGAGACCCGTACAAAGAATATAAGCAGAAAAAGACAGCTTAGATAATCTTGGCAGAGATGGGCAGGAAACGATCCTTTGGGGCGAAATGGAGAGACCTGTACAAAGAATACAACCAGAAAAAGACAGCTTAGACAATTTTGGCAGAGATGGGCAGGAAACGATCCTTTGGGGCGAAATGGAGAGACCCGTACAAAGAATACAACCAGAAAATAACAGCTTAGACAATCTTGGCAGAGATGGGCAGAAAACGATCCTTTGGGGCGAAATGGAGAGACCCGTACAAAGAATACAACCAGAAAAAGACAGCTTAGACAATTTTGGCAGAGATGGGCAGAAAACGATCCTTTTGGGCGAAATGGAGAGACCCGTACAAAGAATGAGCCAGAAAAAGACAGCTTAGACAATCTTGGCAGAGATGGGCAGAAAACGATCCTTTGGGGCGAAATGGAGAGACCCGTACAAAGAATACAACCAGAAAAAGACAGCTTAGACAATCTTGGCAGAGATGGGCAGAAAACGATCCTTTGCGGCGAAATGGAGAGACCCGTACAAAGAATACAACCAGAAAAAGACAGCTTAGACAATCTTGGCAGAGATGGGCAGAAAACGATCCTTTGAGGCGAAATGGAGAGACCCGTACAAAGAATACAACCTGAAAAAGACAGCTTAGACAATCTTGGCAGAGATGGGCAGAAAACGATCCTTTGGGGCGAAATGGAGAGACCCGTACAAAGAATACAACCAGAAAAAGACAGCTAAGACAATCTTGGCAGAGATGGGCAGGAAACGATCCTTTGGGGCGAAATGGAGAGACCCGTACAAAGAATACAACCAGAAAAAGACAGCTTAGACAATCTTTGCAGAGATGGGCAGAAAACGATCCTTTGGGGCGAAATGGAGAGACCCGTACAAAGAATACAACCAGAAAAAAACAGCTTAGACAATCTTGGCAGAGATGGGCAGAAAACGATCCTTTGGGGCGAAATGGAGAGACCCGTACAAAGAATACAACCAGAAAAAGACAGCTTAGACAATCTTGGCAGAGATGGGCAGAAAACGATCCTTTGCGGCGAAATGGAGAGACCCGTACAAAGAATACAACCAGAAAAAGACAGCTTAGACAATCTTGGCAGAGATGGGCAGAAAACGATCCTTTGAGGCGAAATGGAGAGACCCGTACAAAGAATACAACCTAAAAAAGACAGCTTAGACAATCTTGGCAGAGATGGGCAGAAAACGATCCTTTGGGGCGAAATGGAGAGACCCGTACAAAGAATACAACCAGAAAAAGACAGCTAAGACAATCTTGGCAGAGATGGGCAGGAAACGATCCTTTGGGGCGAAATGGAGAGACCCGTACAAAGAATACAACCAGAAAAAGACAGCTTAGACAATCTTTGCAGAGATGGGCAGAAAACGATCCTTTGGGGCGAAATGGAGAGACCCGTACAAAGAATACAACCAGAAAAAGACAGCTTAGACAATCTTGGCAGAGATGGGCAGAAAACAATCCTTTGGGGCGAAATGGAGAGACCCGTACAAAGAATACAACCAGAAAAAGACAGCTTAGACAATCTTGGCAGAGATGGGCAGAAAACGATCTTTTGGGGCGAAATGGAGAGACCCGTACAAAGAATACAACCAGAAAAAGACAGCTTAGACAATCTTGGCAGAGATGGGCAGAAAACGATCCTTTGGGGCGAAATGGAGAGACCCGTACAAAGAATACAACCAGAAAAAGACAGCTTAGACAATCTTGGCAGAGATGGGCAGAAAACGATCCTTTGGGGCGAAATGGAGAGACCCGTACAAAGAATACAACCAGAAAAAGACAGCTTAGACAATCTTGGCAGAGATGGGCAGAAAACGATCCTTTTGGGCGAAATGGAGAGACCCGTACAAAGAATACAACCAGAAAAAGACAGCTTAGACAATCTTGGCAGAGATGGGCAGAAAACGATCCTTTGGGGCGAAATGGAGAGACCCGTACAAAGAATACAACCAGAAAAAGACAGCTTAGACAATCTTGGCAGAGATGGGCAGAAAACGATCCTTTGGGGCGAAATGGAGAGACCCGTACAAAGAATACAACCAGAAAAAGACAGCTTAGACAATCTTGGCAGAGATGGGCAGAAAACGATCCTTTTGGGCGAAATGGAGAGACCCGTACAAAGAATACAACCAGAAAAAGACAGCTTAGACAATCTTGGCAGAGATGGGCAGAAAACGATCCTTTGGGGCGAAATGGAGAGACCCGTACAAAGAATACAACCAGAAAAAGACAGCTTAGACAATCTTGGCAGAGATGGGCAGAAAACGATCCTTTGGGGCGAAATGGAGAGACCCGTACAAAAAATACAACCAGAAAAAGACAGCTTAGACAATCTTGGCAGAGATGGGCAGAAAACGATCCTTTTGGGCGAAATGGAGAGACCCGTACAAAGAATACAACCAGAAAAAGACAGCTTAGACAATCTTGGCAGAGATGGGCAGAAAACGATCCTTTGGGGCGAAATGGAGAGACCCGTACAAAGAATACAACCAGAAAAAGACAGCTTAGACAATCTTGGCAGAGATGGGCAGAAAACGATCCTTTGGGGCGAAATGGAGAGACCCGTACAAAGAATACAACCAGAAAAAGACAGCTTAGACAATTTTGGCAGAGATGGGCAGGAAAACGATCCTTTTGGGCGAAATTGGAGAGACCCGTACAAAGAATAAGCCAGAAAAAGACAGCTTAGACAATCTTGGCAGAGATGGGCAGAAAACGATCCTTTGGGGCGAAATGGAGAGACCCGTACAAAGAATACAACCAGAAAAAGACAGCTTAGACAATCTTGGCAGAGATGGGCAGAAAACGATCCTTTGCGGCGAAATGGAGAGACCCGTACAAAGAATACAACCAGAAAAAGACAGCTTAGACAATCTTGGCAGAGATGGGCAGAAAACGATCCTTTGAGGCGAAATGGAGAGACCCGTACAAAGAATACAACCTGAAAAAAGACAGCTTAGACAATCTTGGCAGAGATGGGCAGGAAAACGATCCTTTGGGGCGAAATGGGAGAGACCCGTACAAAGAATACAACCAGAAAAAGACAGCTAAGACAATCTTGGCAGAGATGGGCAGGAAACGATCCTTTGGGGCGAAATGGAGAGGACCCGTACAAAGAATACAACCAGAAAAAGACAGCTTAGACAATCTTTGCAGAGATGGGCAGAAAACGATCCTTTTGGGGCGAAATGGAGAGACCCGTACAAAGAATACAACCAGAAAAAAACAGCTTAGACAATCTTGGCAGAGATGGGCAGAAAACGATCCTTTGGGGCGAAATGGAGAGACCCGTACAAAGAATACAACCAGAAAAAGACAGCTTAGACAATCTTGGCAGAGATGGGCAGAAAACGATCCTTTGCGGCGAAATGGAGAGACCCGTACAAAGAATACAACCAGAAAAAGACAGCTTAGACAATCTTGTCAGAGATGGGCAGAAAACGATCCTTTGAGGCGAAATGGAGAGACCCGTACAAAGAATACAACCTGAAAAAGACAGCTTAGACAATCTTGGCAGAGATGGGCAGAAAAACGATCCTTTGGGGCGAAATGGAGAGACCCGTACAAAGAATACAACCAGAAAAAGACAGCTAAGACAATCTTGGCAGAGATGGGCAGGAAACGATCCTTTGGGGCGAAATGGAGAGACCCGTACAAAGAATACAACCAGAAAAAAGACAGCTTAGACAATCTTTGCAGAGATGGGCAGAAAACGATCCTTTGGGGCGAAATGGAGAGGACCCGTACAAAGAATACAACCAGAAAAAGACAGCTTAGACAATCTTGGCAGAGATGGGCAGAAAACGATCCTTTGGGGCGAAATGGAGAGACCCGTACAAAGAATACAACCAGAAAAAGACAGCTTAGACAATCTTGGCAGAGATGGGCAGAAAACGATCCTTTGGGGCGAAATGGAGAGACCCGTACAAAGAATACAACCAGAAAAAAGACAGCTTAGACAATCTTGGCAGAGATGGGCAGAAAACGATCCTTTGGGGCGAAATGGAGAGACCCGTACAAAGAATACAACCAGAAAAAGGACAGCTTAGACAATCTTGGCAGAGATGGGCAGAAAACGATCCTTTGGGGCGAAATGGAGAGACCCGTACAAAGAATACAACCAGAAAAAGACAGCTTAGACAATCTTGGCAGAGATGGGCAGAAAAACGATCCTTTGGGGCGAAAATGGAGAGAACCGTACAAAGAATACAACCAGAAAAAGACAGCTTAGACAATCTTGGCAGAGATGGGCAGAAAACGATCCTTTTGGGCGAAATGGAGAGACCCGTACAAAGAATACAACCAGAAAAAGACAGCTTAGACAATCTTGGCAGAGATGGGCAGAAAACGATCCTTTGGGGCGAAATGGAGAGACCCGTACAAAGAATACAACCAGAAAAAGACAGCTTAGACAATCTTGGCAGAGATGGGCAGAAAAACGATCCTTTGGGGCGAAATGGAGAGACCCGTACAAAGAATACAACCAGAAAAAGACAGCTTAGACAATCTTGGCAGAGATGGGCAGAAAACGATCCTTTTGGGCGAAATGGAGAGACCCGTACAAAGAATACAACCAGAAAAAGACAGCTTAGACAATCTTGGCAGAGATGGGCAGAAAACGATCCTTTGGGGCGAAATGGAGAGACCCGTACAAAGAATACAACCAGAAAAAAGACAGCTTAGACAATCTTGGCAGAGATGGGCAGAAAACGATCCTTTGGGCGAAATGGAGAGACCCGTACAAAGAATACAACCAGAAAAAGACAGCTTAGACAATCTTGGCAGAGATGGGCAGAAAACGATCCTTTTGGGCGAAAATGGAGAGACCCGTACAAAGAATACAACCAGAAAAAGACAGCTAAGACAATCTTGGCAGAGATGGGCAGGAAACGATCCTTTGGGGCGAAATGGAGAGACCCGTACAAAGAATACAACCAGAAAAAAGACAGCTAAGACAATCTTGGCAGAGATGGGCAGAAAACGATCCTTTGGGGCGAAATGGAGAGACCCGTACAAAGAATACAACCAGAAAAAGACAGCTTAGACAATCTTGGCAGAGATGGGCAGAAAACGATCCTTTGCGGCGAAATGGAGAGACCCGTACAAAGAATACAACCAGAAAAAGACAGCTTAGACAATCTTGGCAGAGATGGGCAGAAAACGATCCTTTGGGGCGAAATGGAGAGACCCGTACAAAGAATACAACCAGAAAAAGACAGCTTAGACAATCTTGGCAGAGATGGGCAGAAAACGATCCTTTGAGGCGAAATGGAGAGACCCGTACAAAGAATACAACCTGAAAAAAGACAGCTTAGACAATCTTGGCAGGAGATGGGCAGAAAACGATCCTTTGGGGCGAAATGGAGAGACCCGTACAAAAAATACAACCAGAAAAAGACAGCTTAGACAATCTTGGCAGAGATGGGCAGAAAACGATCCTTTGCGGCGAAATGGAGAGACCCGTACAAAGAATACAACCAGAAAAAGACAGCTTAGACAATCTTGGCAGAGATGGGCAGAAAAACGATCCTTTGAGGCGAAATGGAGAGACCCGTACAAAGAATACAACCTGAAAAAGACAGCTTAGACAATCTTGGCAGAGATGGGCAGAAAACGATCCTGTGGGGCGAAATGGAGAGACCCGTACAAAGAATACAACCAGAAAAAGACAGCTAAGACAATCTTGGGCAGAGATGGGCAGGAAACGATCCTTTGGGGCGAAATGGAGAGACCCGTACAAAGAATACAACCAGAAAAAGACAGCGTAGGACAATCTTTGCAGAGATGGGCAGAAAACGATCCTTTGGGGCGAAATGGAGAGACCCGTACAAAGAATACAACCAGAAAAAGACAGCTTAGACAATCTTGGCAGAGATGGGCAGAAACGATCCTTTGGGGCGAAATGGAGAGACCCCGTACAAAGAATACAACCAAGAAAAGACAGCTTAGACAATCTTGGCAGAGATGGGCAGAAAACGATCCTTTGGGCGAAATGGAGAGACCCGTACAAAGAATACAACCAGAAAAAGACAGCTTAGACAATCTTGGCAGAGATGGGCAGAAAACGATCCTTTGGGGCGAAATGGAGAGGACCCGTACAAAGAATACAACCAGAAAAAGACAGCTTAGACAATCTTGGCAGAGATGGGCAGAAAACGATCCTTTGGGGCGAAATGGAGAGACCCGTACAAAGAATACAACCAGAAAAAGACAGCTTAGACAATCTTGGCAGAGATGGGCAGAAAACGATCCTTTTGGGGCGAAAATGGAGAGACCCGTACAAAGAATACAACCAGAAAAAGACAGCTTAGACAATCTTGGCAGAGATGGGCAGAAAACGATCCTTTGGGGCGAAATGGAGAGACCCGTACAAAGAATACAACCAGAAAAAGACAGCTTAGACAATCTTGGCAGAGATGGGCAGAAAACGATCCTTTGGGCGAAATGGAGAGACCCGTACAAAGAATACAACCAGAAAAAGACAGCTTAGACAATCTTGGCAGAGATGGGCAGAAAACGATCCTTTGGGGCGAAATGGAGAGACCCGTACAAAGAATACGACCAGAAAAAAGACCAGCTTAGACAATCTTGGCAGAGATGGGCAGAAAAACGATCCTTTGGGGCGAAATGGAGAGACCCGTACAAAGAATACAACCAGAAAAAGACAGCTTAGACAATTTTGGCAGAGATGGGCAGAAAAACGATCCTTTTGGGCGAAATGGAGAGACCCGTTCAAAGAATAAGCCAGAAAAAGACAGCTTAGACAATCTTGGCAGAGATGGGCAGAAAACGATCCTTTGGGGCGAAATGGAGAGACCCGTACAAAGAATACAACCAGAAAAAGACAGCTTAGACAATCTTGGCAGAGATGGGCAGAAAACGATCCTTTGCGGCGAAATGGAGAGACCCGTACAAAGAATACAACCAGAAAAAGACAGCTTAGACAATCTTGGCAGAGATGGGCAGAAAACGATCCTTTGAGGCGAAATGGAGAGACCCGTACAAAGAATACAACCTGAAAAAGACAGCTTAGACAATCTTGGCAGAGATGGGCAGAAAACGATCCTTTGGGGCGAAATGGAGAGACCCGTACAAAGAATACAACCAGAAAAAGACAGCTAAGATAATCTTGGCAGAGATGGGCAGGAAACGATCCTTTGGGGCGAAATGGAGAGACCCGTACAAAGAATACAACCAGAAAAAGACAGCTTAGACAATCTTTGAAGAGATGGGCAGAAAACGATCCTTTGGGGCGAAATGGAGAGACCCGTACAAAGAATACAACCAGAAAAAAACAGCTTAGACAATCTTGGCAGAGATGGGCAGAAAACGATCCTTTGGGGCGAAATGGAGAGACCCGTACAAAGAATACAACCAGAAAAAAGACAGCTTAGACAATCTTGGCAGAGATGGGCAGAAAACGATCCTTTGCGGCGAAATGGAGAGACCCGTACAAAGAATACAACCTGAAAAAGACAGCTTAGACAATCTTGGCAGAGATGGGCAGAAAACGATCCTTTGGGGCGAAATGGAGAGACTCGTACAAAGAATACAACCAGAAAAAGACAGCTTAGACAATCTTGGCAGAGATGGGCAGAAAACAATCCTTTGGGGCGAAATGGAGAGACCCGTACAAAGAATATAAGCAGAAAAAGACAGCTTAGATAATCTTGGCAGAGATGGGCAAAAAACGATCCTTTGAGGCGAAATGGAGAGACCCGTACAAAGAATATAAGCAGAAAAAGACAGCTTAGATAATCTTGGCAGAGATGGGCAGGAAACGATCCTTTGGGGCGAAATGGAGAGACCTGTACAAAGAATACAACCAGAAAAAGACAGCTTAGACAATTTTGGCAGAGATGGGGCAGGAAACGATCCTTTGGGGCGAAATGGAGAGACCCGTACAAAGAATACAACCAGAAAATAACAGCTTAGACAATCTTGGGCAGAGATGGGCAGAAAACGATCCTTTGGGGCGAAATGGAGAGGACCCGTACAAAGAATACAACCAGAAAAAGACAGCTTAGACAATTTTGGCAGAGATGGGCAGAAAACGATCCTTTTGGGCGAAATGGAGAGACCCGTACAAAGAATGAGCCAGAAAAAGACAGCTTAGACAATCTTGGCAGAGATGGGCAGAAAACGATCCTTTGGGGCGAAATGGAGAGACCCGTACAAAGAATACAACCAGAAAAAGACAGCTTAGACAATCTTGGCAGAGATTGGGCAGAAAAACGATCCTTTGCGGCGAAATGGAGAGACCCGTACAAAGAATACAACCAGAAAAAGACAGCTTAGACAATCTTGGCAGAGATGGGCAGAAAACGATCCTTTGAGGCGAAATGGAGAGACCCGTACAAAGAATACAACCTGAAAAAGACAGCTTAGACAATCTTGGCAGAGATGGGCAGAAACGATCCTTTGGGGCGAAATGGAGAGACCCGTACAAAGAATACAACCAGAAAAAGACAGCTAAGACAATCTTGGCAGAGATGGGCAGGAAAACGATCCTTTGGGGCGAAATGGAGAGACCCGTACAAAGAATACAACCAGAAAAAGACAGCTTAGACAATCTTTGCAGAGATGGGCAGAAAACGATCCTTTGGGGCGAAATGGAGAGACCCGTACAAAGAATACAACCAGAAAAAGACAGCTTAGACAATCTTGGCAGAGATGGGCAGAAAACGATCCTTTGCGGGCGAAATGGAGAGACCCGTACAAAGAATACAACCAGAAAAAGACAGCTTAGACAATCTTGGCAGAGATGGGCAGAAAACGATCCTTTGAGGCGAAATGGAGAGACCCGTACAAAGAATACAACCAGAAAAAGACAGCTTAGACAATCTTGGCAGAGATGGGCAGAAAACGATCCTTTGGGGCGAAATGGAGAGACCCGTACAAAGAATACAACCAGAAAAAGACAGCTTAGACAATCTTGGCAGAGATGGGCAGAAACGATCCTTTGGGGCGAAATGGAGAGACCCGTACAAAGAATACAACCAGAAAAAGACAGCTTAGACAATCTTGGCAGAGATGGGCAGAAAACGATCCTTTGGGGCGAAATGGAGAGACCCGTACAAAGAATACAACCAGAAAAAGACAGCTTAGACAATCTTGGCAGAGATTGGGCAGAAAACGATCCTTTGGGGCGAAATGGAGAGACCCGTACAAAGAATACAACCAGAAAAAGACAGCTTAGACAATCTTGGCAGAGATGGGCAGAAAACGATCTTTGGGGCGAAATGGAGAGACCCGTACAAAGAATACAACCAGAAAAAGACAGCTTAGACAATCTTGGCAGAGA